>VDFB02270651.1:341606880-341914596 GCA_007258455.2 Sequoia sempervirens | reverse complement strand
ATATTAACAAGATGAATATATAGTATAAGGCTAAGGCAAATCGGAAGAGGAGGTATAAGGAGTTTCAGATTGGTGATGAAGTGATGGTCCACTTGAGGAAAGAAAGGTTTCCGGTGGGAACATATAACAAATTGAAGATGAAGAAGTTTGGTCCTTGTAAAATTTTAAAGAAGCATGATTCATGGAATGCATATGAGGTAGAGTTGCGGATGGATTCAACATTTCCCCTATGTTCAACATTTTAGATTTGTGATATCATGAAGGTGGAACAGAGGAAGCACCAACAATAAGGTAGTATGGCATTCTAGCACCTACTTCAGAAACGGAGGAGATTGAAGCAATCTTCGATAGTCATGTGCGAAGGAGTACCAAAAACAGGGAGTATGAAGAATATCGGTGAAATGGAGAGGAATGCCGTGGAAGATTCATCCGGCTATCTAAGGTAGCGGTTGACCGGTTGGGTTTTCCTCAACCATCTGAGACGTGACAGGGTCACTTCTCAAATTACCCTGGGTGTCTGATGCAGGAGCATCCAGTGGTGTAAGGGCAATCTTGCATCACCCAAAAATAGTTAAATTTCAAGTTTCTCAGTTTTGTAGATGTTTTTACATTTTTGGATACCCTTTTCGTCATAATGAAATTCCCAATTTATGGTTTTTATTTTTTGTTCTTGGGTTGAAAGATATTGCAGTTTTAGTTTCCCATATTTGCACCTAAAAATCTTCTGAGTTAGATTTGAGGCACTTAGAGCTCCCAGATTGGCCCCAAAACTTGTCAAAATTGGTGTAGCAAATTTTGAGCGCGTCTTTGACTTCGAGACCTTTCCAACGGTTCAAACGGTTCGCGAATCAAAGTCCCGGATCAAAAGTTATGGCTCCGGGAAGTTGGCGCACTTTCTAGAAGATACAATTGCAAATGCTCTTTTGAAATTTGAACTTCATGTTGTAAATTTTCAGCACCAAACCACCTAAACTCAAATTTGAATGTTGTTTTGGCTCCAAACTAATGTGGAGCTCTATTTATGGGCAGGTTTCTAATTTTTGGGTAACTTTTTGGGGACAAGCTCGCATATTGCGAAAGGGTGATTCTGTAGCTTTTTGTAACTTGCATGTATTGTAGAACCTGGGGATTTGAGATCATCTGCATGTAAGAAGCTCCATTTTCTGAATAATAAAATTATTCTCTTGTTTGTGGGTTATTTTCTAAGTCTCGGGCTGCGCCCTCATCAGACTGCATTCTTGTGAAGTGTTGACCAATAATAGCCAATGTTCAAGATTTTAAGGGTTGTCCTTTTTGCTATAAAATTTCCTCAACAAGGTTCATCATGGCATGCCTTGAGAATGTCATAGACCTCATCTTACCTGATGTGTTTCAATTATGCTGTTATTTTTCTCATAGATGTCAACAGTTGGTCATTGATGTCAATAGTATGAAGATTATTGGAGTTGTTGAAGAAGTGTTGCACTATGTTGTCATTTGCATTATGGTTTGATGTCAACCTCTAGTGTATTCATGTTGTAGTTTGATAAGAAGGTTTTGTGGTGTTGTCATCAATGTTTTCATTGATGTCTTATATGATTGTGATGGATAATTGTTGCAATTGTAGTAAGTTCACTTGGTTTCCAAGTGCTTTTGAGAAAATTTGAATAAAAGAGTGTGCAATGTGATAGAGGTGTGTTTAGTGTTGTACTTTTCATTTCTTCATGGTTGAACATATGCTTGTGTGGTTTGGATGTGATGATTAGAGGTGTTCAGAGGTTCTATATTCAAATTTTTAGGTTTTGGATCATGCAGTAGTGGAAGTTATGTTTGATTGTGTGTTTGTCTATATAGAAGGTTGTTTGGGAGAAATGGAATTGCTATACATTTCTTCATAGTGAGGTTTCTTGTCTTACATATTTGGAAATATAATTTTCATTGATATAAAAATGCCATCTCATTGATGTCAAAAGGATATCTAAGTGATATGTGTTGGGGATTTGGTTGATTTATGTCAAAAGGGCATCAATGAAGCAAGCAATGAAGTGTTGCAGAAGTTTGGGCATTGAGACTCAGGCTTACCTTATATCACTTGAGAAGGAAGGATTTAGTCATTTTCAACTAAGTTTGATCGAGCTTTAGACTTTGGGCTTGAGGCTTACTCTATACTATTGGTTTACGGGCTTCGAGCTTTGGTCATACACCATATCGCATGCCTCAAAGAAATGATGAAAAGAATGTGCTAAGTCCGAAAGGTTTCAAACATCGAGCTTCGGTCATACCTAATACCAAGTCCCTTAAAGAAATGAAGGAAAAAAGTGTTAAGTCTGAAAAGGCATCGAGAATCAAGCATCATTGTTAAGGCTTATGCCTTAACTTAAAGATAAGTAAGAGGTAAGTGGTATCTACGAAGGTCGATACCCAAAAACATTTCACGGATCGAAGGTCAGCATTAAGGCTTACACATTAACAAGATGTTAAGTAAGATGAATTATGAAAGCCCTAAGGTCAACACCTGAAAGGTTTAATTCTTGTGAAGGACTTGTTCGAGCATCGTGGACCAATAAGAAGACTTATGCCTTATCAAAATGCTGGTAAGCGGTATGGTGGAAGAGTGAACCCCGAAATCCGACAACCTAATGCACTTTTCAAGTCTTTGATTATGATCAACATATCTTAAGTTTCTTAGCAAGATTAGGAGTCTTTGATGGACAAGGTATTGACAAATCTAACAAGGATTTTGAACACCAAAATTAGGAAGGCATTATCAATCTTAAAATGAATAGCATCCCAAAGGGGATGGTTGCATTAGAGAGGATACTTAATTTTGATCCTAGAGCTAGAGACAAATTGCACACTAATGTCGATGGGGGAAATATGAAACTTATAATTTGGCATATTTGGGTCCTGAAAGGAATATTCTCATAAGAAAGACCTATCCAAGGGATATTCAAGAGAAAAACATTAAATTTTTGAAGGAATACATTGATTCAATTGCATGGGGATATGAGGATCTCAAGCCCTTTGATACATCATTTATAACACACACAATCCCACTCAACCCCTAGGCCAAACCATTCCGCCAAAAATAGAGACCTGTGAATGCTTTGATTGAACACCTCATTTTCAAGGAAGTATAAAAACTAGTGTCTACTAAAATAATCTTCCCAATTCATAATTCCACTTGGGAAGCCAATTTGGTTCCTATATGAAAGAAGAACAGTGAGATCAGATTGTTCGTAGACTTTAGAAACCTGAATCAAGCATCAGAAAAGGATAATTATTCTTTTCTATCACTTGATGCAGCACTTTAGATCGTTAACAAATCAAAAATGTTGTCATTTTTGGATGGTTATTCAGGATACAATCAAGTATAGGTGAAATATAAAGACTGGATGAAGACAACTTTCACAACCAAGTGGGGGAAATTCACTTATAGAAGGATGCCATTTGGTTTAATTAATGCAAGGTCCATGTTTCAATGTACTATGGATGTAGCCTTTAAAGATTTGATATGGAAATATATCATTATCTACATGGATGATCTAACAGTTTTATCCAAAGACAAGAACAATCACCTACAAATCTGGTGAATGTTTTTGAAAGATATTGAAAGTATGGTGTGTCACTAAATCCGAAGAAATGTGTGTTTGGATTTTTTGAGGGGAAGTTGCTGGGAAATATGATTTTTGAGAAAGGAATCCCCATTGATCTAGAGAGAGTGGAATCTATTCTACGATTACCCATGCTTGGTGGCAAGAAAGAAATGAGGTCATTCTTTGATAAAATCAACTTCGTGCAAAAGTTCATAACCGGGTTTACCAAAATATTCAAACCATTAAATGAGATGATGAAGAAGGATGTTAATCTAAAATGGAGTAATGAAGCTAAGGTGGCATTCTCCCAGATCAAACAATCCATTTCAGAAGCCCTAGTATTGACCAGTTTAGATTATCTATAGCCTTTCTTTATTTACTCCTTTGCCTCTAAACATTCTTGTGTAGTAGTTTTGACATAGGGGAAGGGGGAAGGGGACAAACGACCAATTGCTTTCATGAGTTCCCCTTTCAAAAATGTTGAATTTAGATATCCTTCATTGGAAAAGAAAGATTTTGATTTAGTAAGAGTTTTCAAGAAATTTTTCCATTACATCCTACATAGCAAAGTCACAGTTGTTGTCCCAAATCCCGTTGTGAAGCCATTACTAATGCAAAGTGAACTCAGAGAGAGGAAAGGAAAATGGATGGAAATTATTTAGGAATTTTATCTAGAAATCCAACCCATTAGTTGGTTCATGTACAAGGATTATCACAAGCAATGGTTGAAGTGGATCCCAGTATCACATGTTAGCAATATATAGTGTAGTTGTTTACCAAAGATCCTTAGTATGTTGATTTGATCTTCTTATTGTTGAACAAAAAATGTCTAGAAGTTCTAAACACTACATAGAGAAGAGAATTAAGGTTGAAGAGTGTTATTTACATGATCAAGAATGGAGCCTTTTTTAGAAATTTTTTTGAAGGGATATATCTAAGATGCATGGATTAGTAACAGGCCAACAAATTTTTGAATGAATTTCATGGGAAGCATGATATAAGGCATGGGTCTGCAAAATCCATGGCACACTAGATCCTTATATTAGGCTACTACTATCCACACCTCTTTTGAGATGCACATCAACACATTCATGGTCAAGTCACACTTTTCAAAAAGCCACGTCAAGAGAATGCAATACATCCATGCCTCTACAACCTATCTAAAAGTTAATTCCATTCACCCAATGAGCATTAGATTTCATAGGAGTAATTAATCCAAACTCCTTTGTAGGTCACAAATTCATTCTGAAAATGACAGATTACTGCACGTAGTAGACTAAAGTGCAAGCATATAATAATAGCACCACCGACATCATCATCAATTTCATTCTAGATAACATCGTAACCAATTTTGGGGTACCTTTTGCTCTGGTATGTGACAACGGCCCTGATTTTTCTTCTACATAGTTTATTCAATGGAATTTTGAGTATAAATTTTTTGTTAAGTATTCATCTAATTACTACCCACAAGGGAATGGGGTGGAAAAATGAACTAATAAGAACCTTATAGAGCTTATCAAGAAGTTGTTAGAACAAAACCCTAGGGATTGGCATACCTAGCTTAAATTTTCCTTATGGGTGGATAGTACCAGAATCAAAGTAGCCCTAGGAACTTCACCCTACCAATTGGTTTATGGTCAACACCATGTTTTCCCAATGAAGCTTGTTGGAGTTGTAAATGTTGATTATTTGATTAAATGCAATAGGTCAACCGGATTTAAACCATCTTTAGATTACACTCTTGAATGGTATTTTCCTTTTATCTATTTGATTTGACATTCTTCAAAGGAATAAATAAAATTTTATTTTCTATGAGTTTAAGTTACAATGAATGGAATGAAATTTACTATTAATCTTGCATTGTGAATGAATGCAACTGTGTATCAATTACAAGTTTTTTAATTCTATAGTTTCTTTAAAAAGTTCCTTGAAGAATAACGAGTCTAGTTAATTGGATCAATACACATTTTTTTTATTCCTTGCATATTTTGATCTATCTTTTTCCTTTTTTGAAATCACTCCTAGATTTATTTTAATATTGAAATACCTTATTTGTGATATAAAACCAGTAGGCCCCTTGAAAATTATAGCCTCATTGAACACTTATCTAATCAGTATAGTTGTGACCCAACACCTAGGACCTTGGAAGGTGATCAGTTTAACGATCATTCACCTTTTTTAGAAGAGGTAAGGTAATTAAATCTTGCCTGTGTTGCATGTTTCAATTTGGCCATCAATAGATCCCCTAATGAAAACCACAATGTGGCACTTTCAGATCATGAAAAAGTCAAAATAAAGGGCATATCCAAGCATGAAAAACATCTTTGAGGCACTTGAGGATGAAGGATTCGACCTCCCTAGTATCGCTAAGAACAAAGAGAAATCAGCAATACTATTAGAAGACTTAGAGAAAATCAATGTTGGACCATCGACACTCCTAAGATCACATTCTATGCAACACCTTTAGATTCTAATGAGAAACAAAATTTTGCATCATTCCTACAGGAATGAAAAATCAGCTTTGCTTGGTCTTATGCTAACATTTTTGGATTAGACACAATATTAGTTGTCCATCAATTGACAATATGTCTAGAGGTAAAACCAGTTAAACAAAAACTATGTAAGATGCATCCACAAATTGTACTACTTGTCAAAGTTGAGCTATAGAAAATTTTGGATGTCAGTTTAATAAGACTAATTGATTATCCAGAATGGGTGTCCAGTCTAGTAGCTATTTCCAATCCCATTGGGGGAATACACATCTACACATATTTCAAGGATCTCAACAAAGCTTGCCTAAGGATGACTTTCAATTGCCTAATATAGACATCATAGTGGATTTGATAGTAGGTCATGAGATGCTTTCCCTCATGGATGGTTTTCCAAGACATAATCAAATTTGTATAGTGCAAGAGGACAAGAATAAGAAAAAATTTATATGCCCTTGGGGTACATACTACAAGAATGTCATGCCATTTGGTCTTAATAACACAAGTGCAACATATCAATGAGCTATGACAATAATTTTTCACATGTTTATTAACATTATGGAGTACTATGTAGATGACATCCTACAAAAATTAGTCATAAGGATGTTGGATGTTGTGGTTGTGTTGCTGATATGTGGTTGTCATTGATGTCAACACTATTAGCCTTCAATACGTCAGAAGTTGTATATGTCGACGATATTGAGAAAATTGTTGAAAGAAGTGTTCCAGGTTCTCTGTGGAACTGTGAAGGTCATGAAGGTGTCTTTTTTTGTACGTTGAAGATTAGTTGGTGTCAATTAAAGGGTTTTTTTTTTAGTATATCTAGTTCATCCACCAGAAGTTTCAGAGGTCCACGTGAAGATCTAATCATGTAGTGAACAGTTGTGTTCTGACAGTACTTTTGTGTGTTCTGTCAGTGTTCCTGAATGAAGTTTGTGTGTTTCTGGTGTTGCAGATGTTTCTCTGTTATTTCTTGTTGTTTTTGGATGCTTCTAGATCTTGCTCTATCTTTGTGGTATGACCACATTGATCGGTGTGTTTGTGGTCAAATATTTTTCTCTGTATGTTTGGTTTTTCATGTTCTTGGCCGACATGATGGTAGTAGCATGTTGTGGATCTTCGAAGTGGAATTAATTGAAATATTTTTGTGATTGGAGTTGTTATTTTGGGTCTCCACTATGTTGTGGCCGACCTTGGTGGATACACATTGCAAATTTATTTGTGATTCGGCCAACTTTGAAAATATGTTTTATATTTTCTAGCCAGCTAAGTTGATGAAATCTCATGTTGTGGATATATAAGAGTGATTGTTTGAGAAAATTTAGTGTGTGCACTAGAGCGAATGCATGCCAGAGAAAGTGCATATGTGCAAATAGTGTTCCTATCATTTGATTGCAAAGCAGAGTGAGAAGAAGGTTGAGCAAAGAGTGAAGAAGGTTTTTTTGTGCTTAATTGGAGCTGTAATCAAGCTTGTGTAAAATTTATTCTTTCAGTTCATACTTTGTAGATCTAATCCATATTGTTGTATTGTTGGGCAGTGAGCCCTCTTGTATTTGAGCAGTGTGCCTGAATGCATGTGCATTCCCATTATTTTCTCATTATACTTTTAACAGGGTATAATATTATGGACTAACATCCACCGTGGTTTTTCCCCTAACAGGGTTTCCACGTAAAAATCTTGGTGTTCTCTATGTTTTTGATGTGTTGATTGTTCATGGTTTATTATTCATTGATCAGATCTGAGATTAAGTAAAGTAAGGTTTGAAAAGTTTTAATATTCTGTGACAATTGATTCACCCCCCCTCTCAGTTGTCTATCCTTTTTATTCCAACAATTGGTATCAGAGCAGGTTCCTCTGAAGAATTTTAAAAGATTGAGGTGATCTGATATGGCATCATACAAGAAGGACAGTCCTAGATTTGATGGAAAAAACTACTCATTGTGGAAAGCTAGGATGGAGTGCCATTTGAAGTGTATTGGTGAACCTTTCTGGAAAATTACAAAGAATGAATATGTTATTCCTCATAATGGTCCTTCCACTACTAACGAAGTTAAAGAGGCTAAGAATAATGTTTGGGCTATGGAATCTTTGTTGAGTGCTCTAAAAAAAATGGAAATGACAAATGTGTTAGGTATGAAGACAGCTCATGAGATGTGGACGAAGCTAGAAACTTTGTATGAAGGAGATGTGCATGTGAAAATGGCTAAGCTACAAAGTTTGAAAGGCAAGTATGAAAATTTGAAGATGGGTGAAGATGAAAATATTTCTTCTTTTATGCAGAAAGTAAATGAAATAGTGATGTGTATTAGATGTGTTGGTGGAACTCTAGAAGAGGAAGAAATTGTGGCTAAGGTGCCCAGATCATTGCCTACCTCCTACAAAGAAAAGGCTCATGCTATTGAAGAATTCAGATCATTGACGAATGTGACAAGAGATACACTGATTGGAAAAATTGTTGCCTTTGAGTTAAGAAAATTTGGTGATTTTGTTCCTAAGACTGAAACTGCATTCAAGGCTACTGTATCCGGAAGAGACAAGTAAAGATTTGATCCAGGAGAGAGTTCTAGAAAGACATTCAAGTATGAGGAAGAAATGAAACTGCTTGAAGAAGAAGAAAAAGAACAAGAAGAATTGGAAGCACTGATTGTGAAGATAGAAGGTAGAGGATAAGGTAAGTATAAAGGAAATTTGTCTATCAAATGTTTTTCTTGCAGTAAAATTGGTCATTTTGCATCAAGATGTCCTAAAAGAGTCCCTAGATCTAAGCCTTACAAATCCAGATTCCAAAATAAATGTTACTTTGTTGAAGAAGGAGTGACTGATGATGAGTCTGACAAAGATAATGGAAATGAAGATGGTTGGGTCTTCATTGCTATCAAGGAGAATAGTCATGAGGCTACTAGATCTGCCAAAATTGAGAAAGCTCTTGCAGCTCGAATTGAAGAAAAGGATGAGTGGCTCATTGACAATGGATGCTCACATCATATGACTGGTGACAAGCAAATTTGTAAGTCTAGAGAAGTATGATGGTGGAGTAGTAAGATTTGGTGATAACAATGCTTGTGTGATTCATGGCAGAGGATGTATTTTTCTTGGTCGTAAGCATAACACTGATGATGTTCTTTATGTCGAAGGCTTGAAGCATAATTTGTTAAGTGTTGGACAGATGGTGGAAAAGGGTTATGATCTACAATTCAAAGATAGAAGATGTAAGACATTTGGAAAATCTGGAAATGTAATTGCTTCCGGTAAACTGTCAAAAGGTAATATTTTTCATTTGAATGTTGCTAGTGAAAGTTGTTTGATTACTCAAGTAGATGAAAGCTGGTTATGGCATAGAATACTGTGTCATGTGAAATTTGATAACATTTTCAAAATTAGCTCCTCTCAAGCAGTAAGAGATTTGCCTAAGCTGGTAAAGCTTGCTAGCACAATTTGCAAGGAGTGTCAGATGGGAAAACATACTAGAGTTTCTTTTCAAAGCAAACAACATAATTCAAATGGATTACTGGAGCTTGTGCATACCGATCTATGCGGTCCCTCCAGAGTCAGAAGTCTTCATGGTGAAAGTTACTTTATGTTGATTATTGATGATTACTCTAGAATGATATGGGTTGCCTTCTTAAGAGAAAAATGTGAAGCATTAGAAAAGTTCAAAAGTTTCAAGGCTATGGCAGAGAATGTAAAAGGTTTGAAAATAAAATGCTTAAGGTCAGACAGAGGTGGTGAGTTCACCTCCAGGGAGTTTAACTCTTTTTGTGATGAGCATGGAATCAGAAGATAGTTATCTACTCCCTGAACCCCTCAACAGAATGGTGTTGCAGAAAGTAAGAACAAAACAGTTATGGATGTTGCTAGAACAATGATGATTAAAGGAAATGTGTCTCAAATGTATTGGAGTGAATCTGTAAGCACTTCTGTGTACACTTTGAACTGAGTAAATGTGAATGATAATACTGGTAAGACTCCTTTTGAGCTATAGTTTGGTTATAAGCCTACTATTAAATACTTCAAGGTCTTTGGAAGCAAATGCTACATCAAGAGAGATGATGATATAGGAAAGTTTGAAGCAAGAAGCGATGAAGGAATCTTTCTAGGTTACTCCACTAAAATCAAGGCCTACTAGTGCTATAACAGAAGACTAAGAAAAATGGTTGAGAGTGAAAATGTCAAAGTTGATGAAGATTATGCTAAATCATCCAGATATTGTGGATATGACTCAAATGAAAATAATACAAACCAAGGGAAGAATGTTCAAACACAAAATCAACTTCAAATTGTGCCATATGTTCCATATGTTCTAGTGGTTCTGGTAAATCAAGTTAGTTAGGAAGTAGAGACAAGTGCAAGTGCAGAAGAAAGAGCAAAAGAATCAGAAGTTCTAGAGAATCCTAAAACTCCAAGGTATGTAAAGCTAAATCATTCTGAAAATAAAATTATAGGAGACAAGAATAAAGGTGTGCAAACTAGAAGAAAGATTGCAAAAGAGTATTGTTTGATTTCCAATATTGAGCCAAAAGATGTATATGAAGCCTACAATGATGAACATTGGATGGAAGCTATGAAGGAAGAATTAATGTAGATTGAAAAGAACAATACATGGATACTTGTTCCCAGAACAAAAGACAAAAATGTGATTGGTACTAAATGGGTCTTTCGGAATAAGCCAAATGAACAAGGTGAAATGGTCAAGAATAAAGCAAGACTGGTATGTAAGGGGTATTCTCAGATGGAAGGTATTGATTTTGAAGAAACCTTTGCCCCTGCGGCTAGAATTGAAGCTGTAAGGTTATTTCTTGCTTATGTTGCATATAAGAACTACAAAGTCTATCAAATGGATGTGAAGTCTTCTTTTCTAAATGGTGAATTAGAAGAAGTTTGCATTGAATAGCCAAATGGATTTCAACTGACTGATGAGGAAAACATGGTTTTTCGATTGAAGAAAGCTCTATATGGACTCAAGCAAGCCCCCAGAGCCTGGTATGCTAGATTGGACAAATACTTACTGAAGCTTGGATTCAATAAAGGTACTACTAATAGCTACTTGTATTTCAAATTGGATCATGACAAAGAATTGATTATTGAAGTCTTTGTTGATGACATTATTTTTGGTGGAGATGATAATCTATGTATGAAGTTTTCTAATGAAATGAAGAATGAATTTGAGATGAGTATGATATGTAAGATAAAGTTCTTTCTAAGATTACAAGTTACTCAGTTAGAAAAGGGGATCTTCATATCTTAGTCCAAATATGTGAGAGAGTTGTTGAAGAAGTTTGGTATGGAAGATTCAAAACCTGTTGGTACTCCCATGGTAACCAGATGTAAGTTGACACAAAATGATGCTTCTCCCAAGGAAAATCAAACAAGGTACAGATCAATGATTGGTGGACTACTCTACTTAACCCAGACTAGACCAGAAATTATGAATATTGTGTGTATGGTTGCTAGATTTTAGGCTTATCCAAAAGAATCTCATGTGACTTTTGTAAAGAGAATTTTTAGATATCTGAAAGGAATAGTTGATTTTGGGCTTTGGTACCCTAAGGATGATGATCTTACATTAAATGCATATACTGATGCGGATTGGGCAAGAGATGTAGATGACAAGAAGAGTACTAGTGGTGGTGCTTTCTTCCTAGGGAAGAAGCTGGTGTCATGGTTGAGTAAAAAACAAAATTCCATTTCTCTATCTACTGCTAAGGTAGAGTATATTGTTGTTGCAAGCAACTGTACTCAAGTGATGTGGATGAAACAGATGTTGAAAGATATCAAAGTAGTATATGATGATCCCATTGCCATATACTGTGATAACTCAAGTGCTATAAATATTTCAAAGAATTTGATGCTACACTCTAAGACCAATCATATATCAATCAAGTTCCACTTTCTGAGGGAGAAAGTGAGTGAGAAAGAAGTTAGATTGGAGTATGTGCCCAGGAAAGAGTAGGTTGTACATATTTTCACTAAGCCATTTCTGAAGGATACTTTTGAGTATCTCAGAGGGATGCTAGGGGTAATTACCTCTCTTGATATGAACTAGGATGCATTAATTTGCATCAATCTATGCATTTCATGATCATATTCTAATCTGGATTGATGTTTTTGTGGCTGCTACTTAGGGGGAGTAGTCAGATGTGCAGATATGTGGTTCAGAGCTGGCATGTGGGAATATAATGTTTATCTTTTCCATTGATGTCAAAGGGGGAGAAGTGTAATGTGAAAAATTGTTGCTTATCTGGAGAAGTTCATGAAGAAGAGGCCAAGGAAGAAGAGTCAAAAGAGTGTTGATTATGATTTGGGTTGATGGTGTTTTTCACATCATGTGTTGCCATCAATGCCAAAGGGGGATATTTTTGGATGTTGTGGTTGTGTTGTGGATATGTGGTTGTCATTGATGTCAACACTATTAGCCATCAATACATCAAAAGTTGTATATGTCGAGGATATTGAGAAAATTGTTGAAAGAAGTGTTTCAGGTTCTTTGTGGAACTGTGAAGGTCATGAAGGTGTCATTTTTTGTACATTGAAGATCAGTTGGTGTGCATTAAAGGGTTTTCTACTTAGTATATCTAGTTCATCCACCGGAAGTTTCAGAGGTCCGCGTGAAGATCTAATCGTGTAGTGAACAGTTGTGTTCTGGCAGTATTTTTGTGTGTTTTGTCAGTGTTCTTGAATGAAGTTTGTATGTTTCTGGTGCTACGGATGTTTCTCTATTAGTTCTTGTTGTTTTTGGATGCTTCTAGATTGTGGTACATCCACATTGATTGGTGTGTTCATGTTTGAATATTTTTCTCTATATGTTCAATTTTTAATGTTCTTGGCCGACATGATGGTAGTAGTGTATTGTGGATCTTCGAGGTGGAATTAATTGAAATATTTTTGTGATTGGAGTTGTTATTTTGGGTCTCCACTATGCTGTGGCCGACCTTGGTGGATTCGCATTGCAAATTTATTTGTGATTTGGCTGACTTTGAAAATATGTTTTATATTTTCTAGCCGACTAAGTTGTTGATGAAATCTCATGTTGTGGATATATAAGAGTGATTGTTTGAGCAAAGTTAGTGTGTGTATTAGAGAAAATGTATTCTAGAGAAAGTGCATATGTGTGAATAGTGTTCCTATCATTCAATTGCAGAGCAGAGTGAGAAGAAGGTTGAGCAAAGAGTGAAGAAGGTTTTTTTGTGCTTAATTGGAACTGTAATCAGGCTTGTGTAGAAGCTATTCTTTCAGTTCATACTTTGTGGATCTAATCCATATTGTTGTATTGTTGGGCAGTGAGCCCTCTTGTATTTGAGTAGTGAACTCTAGAAAGTGTGCCTGAATGCATGTGCATTCCCATTATTTTCTCATTATACTTTTAACAGGGTATAATATTGTGGACTAACATCCACCATGGTTTTCCCCTAACAGGGTTTCCACGTAAAAATCTCGGTGTTCTCTGTGCTTCTAATGTGTTGATTGTTCATGGTTTATTATTCATTGATCAGATCTAAGATTAAGTAAAGTATGGTTTGAAATTTTTTAATATTCTATGACAACTGATTCACCCCCCCCCCTCTCAGTTGTTTGTCCTTGTTTTTCCAACAAAGGAAAGGATGTCGAGAGGTTCTAGCACAGATATTTGATAGACTAGAGAAGTATCAAGTGAGGCTTAATCCAAAGAAATACATATTTGGTGTCACTTTAGAAAAAATATTAGGATACATAGAGTCTCATAGAGGTATTCAAGTGGACCCAACAAAATTCAAAGCAATTATTGATATTCCTCCTCCAAAAACTCTAAAGCAACTTCATAGTCTCCAAGGGAGACTATAATCCATAAAAAGATTTATAACACAACTAGTAGATAAGTATCACCCATTTACTCATCTCCTACACAAGGATGTTACATTCAAATGGGATGAGAAATGTCAGCAAGCTTTCTAGTAGCTTAAGTATTACCTAGCATCACCTATAGTATTAATGCCTCCAATTCTAGGTAGATCATTGATATTATCATCTCTACTACATCAACAACATTAGGCTTTCTCTTGGCACTACACGATGACTCTGGAAAAGAGAGATCACCCTATTACATTAGTTGAACAAATTAGTAGCCTATGGCTCTTAATTACACTCTCATTGAGTGAGCATGTCTAGTAGTCATCTTTGCTTCACAAAATGTTTAACACTACATGCTCAACTGCCAAGTTAAACTTATCTTTAAGGTAGACTCGTTAAAGTATCTACTATCCAAAGTAACACTCACAAGCCACATGGCTAAATGGGTTATGATACTTAGGGAATTTGACATAGAGTATATAGACAAGAAAACAATCAAAGGGAAAGTTATAGCAGATCAGTTAGCGGAGGCACCATTATATGATGAGAGTCCCCTCATATTAAATTTTATAGATGAGGAAATCCTCACTATAACTCCCACAAGTCAATCAAATTTATACTTTGATGGATCACATACCCAACATGGTTCAAGGGTAGGAGTCCTATTTTATCACACCTCAAGGTGATTGTATACCAAAGTCATATCGGTTAGCATTTCCATGCACAAATAACATAGCCAAATATGAAGCATTGATTTCAAGACTAAAGATGGCTATATAATGGAAAATCAAAAAGTTACAGGTCTACACTGATTCACATCTAGTGGTTAGACAAGTCAATGATAACTACCAGACAAAAGATGACAAATTTCTCCCATATAAAAGAATGGTTAATAGTGTCAAACAATATTTCACTACTATCTCATTTGAGCAAATACCTAGAGTCAATAATAAGGTTGCAGACATTATGGAAACTATAAGGTCTCTCCTAGACATGCCTCATAATAGTCGTGTGAGTTTCTCATGGAACAATTATTGATGTCAGCATTCAAGGTCCTTGAATCCAAATTTATGTGTAAAATTGTTAGTCCTAATTCCCCTTGGTACTACAATATTTATACTTATCTACAAAATGGTACCATACCACCTATCCTTACAATGAACCTTAAGAAAACCTTCATATGTTGATCTCACTTCATCATTCTTGGTGATAACCTTTACCGAAAGAATCTCGATGGTATATTACTTAGATTTCTGAACTTGGAAGAAGCTATAACTACCCTACGTGAGGTACATGAAGGTTTTTTTGGGTCACATTCTAGTGGCCCTACCCTCATTAAGAATCTATTGAGAAAAAGATACTTTTGTACTACTATGGATCATGAGGCACACCAATTTTCTAAGAAGTGTTTACAATGTCAAAAAAATGGTGATCTTATTCATGTACTAGCACAAGAGTTGTATCCTATCACTACCTCGTGGCCCTTTTCACAATGGGGGCTTGACCTCATAGGAAATATCTCTCCCATATCCTCCAACGATCACAAACTTATCATAACTGACACTGAGTAATCTACGAAGTGGATATAAGCCATCCCCCTCACCTACATTATCAACAAAAAAAATCCAAGTTCATCCTAAAGTATCCAATTTGTCGGTATGGTGTCACCCATGCCATCATCACATATAATGGCACAACCTTCAAAAATCAAGATGTCCAAAATCTTTTCTCCCAATTTTATATTCAACATTGCTTTTCCACACCCTATTACCCTAGGGAAATGATCAAGTTGGAGCATCTAATAAAAATATCCTCAATATTCTCAAAAAGATAGTTAATGATGTTAGTCATGGCTGGCACCTCAAGCTTAATCTATCCTTATGGTCCTATCATACTAGTGTTTGAATGCCTACTAGTGCTACACCATATTCCCTAGTTTATGGTACCGAGGAAATCTTGCCTATCGAGATCGAACTTCCTTCATTAAGAGTATCCTTACAACATCTTGTGGACAATGAAGGATACAGAGTATCCAGATTACATGAGCTAGAATTTCTAGATGAAATACATCTAAGTGCACTTAATCATCTTCAAGCTTACCAAAATTATCTTCATCATAGTTATAACAAGAAGATCAAGAATAGAAACTTCCAAGTAGGTGATCTAGTCCTCAAGGAAAATCACAAGAACCAACTAGATCAAGACAAAAAGGGAAAATTTAAACTAAATTGGTTGGGACCATTTATAGTCACAACAAGATATGCCTCAGGAGCCTATCAACAAGATCTGAAGGTGAGCCCTTACAAGAGCCCATCAACAACAGTCATCTCAAGTGGTTCTATGCTTAAACCCATCAAGGTATCCCATCAAAAATAAAATAAATACAAATAGTAAAGATAAAAGATCAGCCTCTAGTTAAAACCACTTTGATGGCGCTTTGGACAAGTACCTTGGTGAAATCTTGGCAAATAGGTGTCATATGTAATGAGCTCCATCTACTATCTATCAAAATTATTTTCCATTCCATCCATAATAAATCCAATATTTTATCCATATTTGTCCATCCATCTACCATATTATCACCTACGCACCTAGCATGGCTTGGTAATTTACCAGTATCTAGCATTACCTATATCACCTAATATCAGCCTAGGATCACCTTATCTAGTCCATGATAAAATGATCCTACATCCAACTAGGAAATTTTTTTCCTAAACCTAGTAGCTGGATTGGATCCTTGTTTATTACCTTAAATATGAAAATGCAAAAACATCTAAATAGTTTAAAAATCTAAAAACATCCAAATAGTTCAAAAATCCAAAAACATCCAAATAGTTTGAAAATCTAAAAACATCCAAGTAGTTGAAAATCCAAAAAAATCCAAATAGTTTGAAAATCCAAAAATATCCAAATATTCAAAAATTCAAAAACAATAGATATTCAAAAATCCAAAAACATTCAAATAACTCAAAAAAATTCAAAAACAACCTAAGAAAAATCCCAAAAATTCACCAAAAAAAAATCAATGCAACTTTCCCATCCATAATAAAATTGTCACCCATAATAAAACTATCATCACACTCATCTTTGATGAAGTAAGAAAAAGAAAATATGATAATTATCTAAACAAGAACATTCATGAAACAATTACAAGCATCGATCATTACCAAAACAAACCCACTACCTACATACCAATTGCCTAAAGCATCTAATTCAACATCCAACATCTTTGCCTTAAAGGATATATCATTCCTACAATAGGAACAATCATGGATCAACAATTACAATCTCTATGGAAAGAGATATGATGTCTTTGATATGTTTTGTTAGTTGTTCTTTTCTTTTGATTTATCTTTGATATGTTTTGTCAATTGTTCTTTCATTTTGATTTATCTTTTGTCCTGTTCCATCACTTACTTGAAGCCACCTCAATCTTCAATATCTTGGTGTGTCTATAGGAGTGCGTAATGGGGTATAGTCATTACTTTCATTTGTTATGTTTGTGGGACATTCTTGTAATACTACCATGGTGAATACTTGCCTTGTGTGTGTATGGATAGTTTCAGGAAATACAAACGACCTTTGTATATCAAGTTCTTTATTCCTATTGTGCATAGACCTTACTTTCTTTGAGATTCATTCTCTCACATGATCAAACAAGGTATTACGTATGTCAAGTATGAACAAGGATGCTCCTTTTTTTTTGTAAATTCAGATTCCATGCAATAGATATGACACCACCCTAGTTCTTCATACCTTGATGCATAGTTTCTACTTGCTATATCAAAATAAGGATTGCTCTATATTTTTTAGCATCACCAAAAGCAAAAGAAAAATTAGTTTTCCTATCCCATTTTTCAATCATAAAATATTAAACCATCCTAGTAACTATAGATTTCATTGATATATGATCAAAATTATCCATTATTCTATATATCTAATCATCTATCCATCTATCCATCATTATTATAAAAAAAATGTTCTATGGACTACTCTTCATACTAACTATTAGATCCAAGTATCATGACATATACAACAATTAAAATCCATCATATCATGTATCCACAATACATTAATACCATCATAACATCACATCCTACATCCATAATCATATCATCATATACATCAACAAAAATATAAAAAGAATCACAAACCACATCATATCAATAGCTAATATATGCATCATAAATACATCCATCAACATCATCAAATCAAATATAAATCATTAAAGGTATACATAAAATCACATAGACATCCATCACATTCAACAATAACATCATAGTCACATCAAAATCTAGTCTCATCTCATATATCTCACAAAATGGCATAATCAAACATGCACCCAATGTTCCACTTTACATAGCTGAAAGAATCAATGACAAGCCTACCAATGGGATATTAATTGATCTTGTGTGTGTAGAGAATGTGATCACTGAGGAATTCTTGTTTGTGCATGAACTTTACCAAGACTCTTATGAAAAATCAAAAGCATGGATCAAAACGCATAATGGTTTTGCTTTCCCTATGATAGGTTCAATCACTCTCCCCTTAAAAGTTGGATCAAAGCAATTAAATGTCTCATTCTCTATCATCCCATCATCAAACCAATTCTATGTTAAGCTATGCTATCCATGGCTATGCTTCATGGATGTCGTCCCATTGGTAGTGCATAAATGTTAAAAATTTCCATTTGGTAATGAAATTTTCACTATGCATCATAGTGGTTTTAATCCTATGTCTTCTCGTGGAAATTTATCATTGGATTTATTTTGGCCCGAACCTATTAAGCCTCATGAGGACTTCTTTTTCAAATCTTACCAAAATTTTAAGGCAAAGCACATAGCATAATTATCTCTTAGCAATATCCCTCAACCTATGCTTGAATATCCTATCATTGATGAAACCATGATTGAACCAAAAGCTCTTCCAAGTAACCAAGACAAATCCATGAAAAATCCTCCACCTAATTTCTATAAGAGACCAAGATATAAACATACAATTCTTGTTGTGCCTCCTAAGATCAAAATTTTTTATAAACCTAAAAAAAAGTGGTTGACCAACCTTCGATGGTTCCTTCCATTCCTCCCTTGCAAGAAGAAAAGAAACATATGGTTGATAAACCAGTTCCTACACAATCACAACATGAAAATAGTGCAAAAGAAACTAAAATGCTAAAGAACATAGGGGTAGACGTTGTGGTATTGCTTTTAAGTTAAAAGAAGAGAACAAACAAACAAACCAAGATCAAAATTTAACTCAAGCAAAGCATGATGATTCTCCACCTTCACCACAATAGCCAAAACATGAAACCTCTATGCATATTATCACTAGGCCTCCTATTGTGATTAACTTGGATGATGATGATGAGATTGTTAATATTGACAAGGAAGTGCATAATGAGCTAAATTTATTATTTGCATCTTCTATGAGCTTAGACAATAACAACTGTGATGATCCTCCTCACAAGAGTGCATCACTACATGTTGAACCTGGTGATTGTCCTAGTATGACACTCATTGTTTCCCCTTTGGCTAGTCATCCGCGTTTTGTATATGATGAACAAGATTGGGATGCAGACAACTTGCTATAGGTTGGCTCACATGTGTCATACTAGCTTTATGTTTTCTTTTCATGTTCTTTGTGTGATTGCATGTGTGTAATATCCCTCGTATTGTGTTGCTTAGTGTTTCTTTATGTTTGTGAGCCTACTTTAGATTAACCTTGTCACTTTGTTGGTGCAAGGTTACAAAGGAAGCGAATCTGTTGTGAAATTATTCTATTTATATTTGCATTCTTCTATTTTTCGTAACCATTGTCTTTTCATTTGTCTTGTGTTTCCTTTTGGGGACGATGCAAAGCGTTGAGACATTTAGATCTCTTCCATGTTAACCCAAAAGGCTTCTTCTTAGTTTTCACTCTCTCTATGTGTCATTCTTCCTTCGTGCTCATTGTTCCATGAGTTATTTGGGGAATGATGACGATTCTGATCTTGATTATATCACCATAGAAAAGACATACACTAACCCCAAATTCGTGGATCTCTTATGTGTTATCATAGGATTGCATATGGGGGGAAATATCCTTTTCATGATACAACTTCATTTGGAAACATATGTTTGGCATAGGGATTTCATAATAAGATCTCATGTGCTTTTCATCTATTGGCTTTTATCGTATTCTACTTTAAAGTAATTGCTCACAACATGGTGTTTAGAAATTTCTTTAAAGTGGGGGGTGTTATGCATCCCTCTTGTTGTTTGCTTGATTTCATGACCTCTTATTCAAAGTGTGATCTCATTTCATGTGATGTGTCTTCTTGTTGGTTACATTGGGATTGATATCCTTCAAGAGTGTGACCTTTCTTGGCACATGGCATTTCTCTTAGTGGTAATGTTATGGCTTGCATTCCCTAAGGTGTGAATCTTTTATCTCTCAACTAGTTCTCTTTTGATGGTGATATCGAGCGTGATGTTCCCTAAAGTGAGATATTTCATGAACTAAGCAAAACCCCTTTGACTATCTTAAACCAAAACTTTTGGCAACTAAGAATAACACAACTTGCTTGGTGGTGCCTTTGTTTCATGAGTATCTAGCATAATGCAACTTGTTAGCCTTGTGATTATCGTATGTGGTGCCTTATCAAAGTTATCAAGGAGTATAACTTTTGGTATGGTTGATGTATGGGAGCTTGTAGACCTGGCATGACTTTCCCATTGCCACTTATTTTGTGGGTACACACCTAGTGTATATCAGACTGCACTAGACCTTGTGTGTTTCTCACTTGTTTAGGCTCATCGAGTGTATATCAAACTATCCTTTTGAGTGTGTTTCTTATGTCCACCTTGTATTACACAACTTGCTTTCCTATGGTGCCATGAGAGCGTGTTTGATGGACTTGGCATAACACAACTTGCTAGTTCATATTTTTCTTTGCATTAATTTTAACATTGTATGATGTTTTATCTTGTGTCACTACTACATTTGCATGTATCTTTGTGCCTTTGTTAGTTTTCCATGGGATATTTGATCCCGGGGGCTTGATCATCCTCCTTAATCCTTGTTATCTCATCTTTCTAACAGTTGTACAATTAGACCTCTCTTAAATTATTTTTCTACTTTAGTGTGAGTTTGAGCATAGGGATCATACTCTCACTAAAGTGGGGGTTAAATGTAGTGTATAAAAATGTACTCCTTTACATTTTCACACTATGTTTGGATCCCCTTAATTAATTGGACTTAATTAAGCTTCTAATTGCCTAAATTATGCATTCCTAATCCTTATTATTCCCATTTTTTGAAAGGGAAACAGACATTAAACAAATGCTAACATTATTTTAAATACCTTGGAAATTGTTTGTCCTAGATTTAGGCACTAGGACCCATTCGCCCAACGCCCAAGGGTGAATGGGCCCTCTTTAAGTCCTAGATCCCAATTTTTAACATGTTTTTGGTAGCATTTTAATTATTCAAATTCAAGTTTCAAATGTTGGCTTACATGGAATCTAATTTTTTGGAAATTAGATAAACACCTACAAATACATAGTCATTTTATTAATTCAAATATAAGATGCATAATCAAGAGATCCTAAGAGCAAATACTATTATCAAGAGCATTGAAGAGCAAATTTATCAAGCATCTACAATAGCAAATCAAGATCATATCATCATGCCAAAGTTATTTATGTTCATATTATGTTTTGGAGCTAACATTGTGATGCAGGTTTCAAGCATTCAAGTGTTAAATCAAGCTATCATTCAAGATAATTCATGCAAGATCCAATCCTTAGAGAGATTTGTTGGACTTCAGTCCTCTAGGGGTAGCCATTGAAGGTTTGGTGACTTGTGACATAGATTTGTTCATTCATCAATCATTTCCATTTGCCATTATCTTTCATTATCAAGTTTTAATTACCAAAACAGGATTTGACCAAGGCAAACCCCTATTCACCAAAAATAAACAAATTTCCCCTCTTTGTATGTGTAAATTTGTAGGTAAAGAAGGACTGAAATTGGATCAAAAGTGCACTTTTGCAAAGTTGTCAAAGTTTTCAAGCCACGAAAACTCATTTGCAGAATTTATTTCCGACTTTCCAACAGTAGAATCTGGAGGAATCAAGAGTGCATATCTAGGATCAGAGGACTATGAAATCAGATTTTGAAACCATATGCAAAGAACCATTCGCCCTAGGGAAAATCTATCCCAATAAAGCACTCAGGAACCACCTTTGGTGATAGGTGCACACTATTTTACCCTTCTCATATTTGTCAAAAAATTGTTGTTTCTCTTTGTATTATCTTTTAAATCCACATTTCAAGTTTTACATTGCATAATTGAGTTCATCAAGTATTTCATTTTCATCCCCTAAAAGTGCATTTCAGTCATATTTGTCATTTTCTATCATAAAGGAAATAGTAGATCCCCTAATAGGGTTGAATCCCCTTTTGGATGAAAGTCAATCCTATCTTTGGGAGATTTCTTTTCCTAATCAAACTAGAAGAAAGATAGGCACACCACCCTTATTCATCTCATTTTGACCATGCCTCTACATTTTTCTTCATTTCACTTTCAATATTTCTAGGAGATCTAGGGTTTGCATCATTTTAAAATATTTTGAACATATAACCTAACATATTTTGGCTAGATATCTAAGTTTCAAAGTGTCCTATAGCTTTATCTGTAGATTTCCCAATTGGGTTGGTGAAAAACCTTATTTTTAGGTCTCAAAGACCATTTTCAGGCTTTGTGAAACTACACCTCTATTTCAAAAAGTGGCACCTCTACATCACCAAGTTGTACCTCTATTGTATAAAGTGGTTCCTCTATTAGGTAAAGATGCACTTTTGTTTTATATTATAATTTCTAGGGTTTTTGAGTCTTTTTCCCCATCTATCCTTGATTTTTGAGTAACTAACAAGTGATGCAATTCTCTAATACTTGTCAAATATCATTATCATTGAGATTACTAATGGCTTGATGCATATTTTTTGGTCCAAGGCTTTATTTTCCACTAATATAGGCATCTAAAGTAGCTTAGTGGGTTAATGAACATTGTTTGTCATGCTTGGAAGTGTTTAGATGTATGCTTTCTCCTTACACTTAGTGTGATCTCAGAGATAAGAAATCTCACATTTCTTTGTTTCTTTTATGTTCTAAGTGTTATCCTAAGGTTTACTAGCTTGTGTGTATGCTCTCCCCTTGTGCTTTGTGCGATCTTGGGTGACCAAAAATACCTAGTACAATCTTTCCCATTAGGAGGCATGCTTAGGGATTTGATCACTTGAAGGATAACCTCAACCACATTTTCTAGTAGGGTATATAAAGGGGGTAGAATTAAAATTGCACTTCAAAGTATAGCTAGCATCGTTTGAGCCAAATCATAAGATCCTCAGTTCGCTGAGACTTGTTTGGTGATGAGAGGACATACCCTCCTAATCTTGGGCACTATTAGATGAGTTCACCATTCATAGATCCATTAAAAATATATTTTTAGAATCTTTTAAGACCTTTCGACTATTTCTTAGTGTGGTGCAAGGTACCATATCATGCCCGAAGTTACTCACCATGTACATTCTCTTGTTGAGGTGACAACTATCTCTTGGTAGGACCTTTTCCTTATAAGGTAAGGGGTATAAATGTGGTACATGACCTTTTCATACCCTAGCTACCCATTCATTTTAAGGTATTACCCTTTTGTTGGTGGGACCACCTTGACTAAATATAGGGTTGTGATATCATGCTTGACATGTTTTCATGTGTAAAACTAGTGAATCCACTTATCCTTATCACCTTTAAAGTCAAGTTGGCCATTGTGTATTCTTGTTTGATTGTATCTTTCCAAAAATCATCAAAAACCACCTCAAACTATCAAACTACACTTTTATTTCATCTTCCAACACTTGTGCATCATCTTCAAGCACCTTTTCATATTTTTTATGAAACTATGCATCTGTTCCACAGAAAGGCACCTCTATTCCACAAAGTGGTGCCTCTATCACCTAAAGCTACACCTTTATCATTTCACTACCATTGGATCATCTTGAAACCTCAATTTGTAAGCTTGAAAGTTTACAACCTTAAGTAGACCTAGGAGACCCCTCCTCAATCATCATTTCATCTGCAACATCAACCATTTGCATAATTCCATATAAAATCTATCATATTACCCTCATCTCATAATTTTCATCCATTATCATAATCTATTCTTCACAACCATCATCCTTAGACCTTGGTCCTATTAGTTATCATTCTATCTTTATCATCTCCCACCAACATTGCTTTCATCATTGACCATCTTTATATTCCTATCCAATCTCAATCTTATCATATCATCTTTGATCCTATCTCATCACCCAATCATAATCCATATTATATCCTATCAAAATCAATCTTTTCAAGAGTCTGTCTAGATCCTAATCCTTGTTATCAAAATACCCATCAAAGCCTTACTTAGGTGATTATCCAAGCCTAGGTAAGCATATCCAAGACTTTTCCAAGTGATTATCCAAGCTTAGGTAAGTAAAATAATCCTTTATCCAAGCCTTTATCAAGTGATTAGCCAAGCTTGAGTAAGAAAATCCAAGCCTTTCCTAGGTGATTATCAAAGTCTAGTGTAAGTAAAACCCCATCATTATCAATCAAGGATCCAGTTTAGCTTGAGACACTATTGTTCTTGTATCTCCTTTCCATCCATTTTATCATTAACCCATTTCCATCCATTCTATAATTATCCCCTTTCCATCATTTCATCATTATCATCTCTAATCCAAGGTCTATCCAATCATCCTCATTTATCATCCATCATTCCTAGGTCTCTCTCTCTTGGATGCCTATCACAAGGTCCCAAGAAAGAAAGGAAATTAAGGCCTCCCAAGAGTTCCCCTCATCTCATGATACATTCTTTTAGGAGGTAGTCCATCAAATCCCTATGGATAATCCATTTCCATCCCTATCCTGCATCATACATGATCATGATCGAAGTGACCAAGACTCACCCACATCATTAGAGGAATTTTCCCAATATATCAAAGACATGGAATCGATGCATAGATACATCATGAAGTATCCTGACCAATATATCCTTATGCTAGAAAATGAAGGTGCCAAATAACCCCATGATTTTGACACATCTCAAATCATCCAACAACCTCCTTCTATACCCCTGCCTTCTATTCATCATCATCCCACATATATTCCATCTTCTTCTAATCCTCATGATCCTTCATCCCTCCCATATTTTCCTAATCTCCCCATATCATCTCAAGCCATCAATCCTACATTCCACTTACATATCAAAATCCCATCTCGCACTCAAATTATTCCATCTCATATCCCTCAACCTCAATGTTCCATCCCTTCTCCTCACATATCAATATCCATCCCACTTAATACATCATATCATTTCCAAACTTCTAATCTCATCTCATATACCTATCAACACCTCCAATCTTCTAATCCCATTTCATCTTCTCATCCATACCAACACATATCATCATCAAAACCTACCATATCCAATTATCAATCACAACCATTTAATTTCATAATTATATTGACCCAAGATGTGCAACAAATAAATGATACCCTTAAGGGACTTCAACTAGGAAATCACAAGAAATCTTACACCTTCCAAGAGCTATGACCCTATCCTTTCAACAAGTTCATCACCATGATTCCCTTTCCCCAAAATTTTGAAATTCCTAAATTTGACAAGTACAAGGGAAAGGTAGATCCTAGGGAGAATTTGAAATAATTCTACATTACATACCAAGAGGTCTCTTATCTTGATGCCTACCTCTTGAGCCTCTTCCCTAGAAGCTTAGGTGTACAATCCCTTTATTGGTTCACTCATCTACCTCGTGGGATAATCACAACCTTTTCTGAGCTAGCCAACAAATTTGTCACTCACTTTTCTTATAACATAGAACATGATATTATCATGATCGACCTTTGCAACACCAAACAAAATAATGGTGAATCATTTGCCTCATTCTTAAAAAGATGGAGACATCTTGCTAGTCGCTTTGTATGGTCCATACCTAAAAATCAACTCATCAACATCTTTGTCAAGAACTTAAACACTGAATTGAGTTTCCATCTCCAAATGTAATGTGATCACTCCTTGGATAAAATCATAGAAAAATAAGTAGTTGTAAAAAATCCCTTGCTACCAAAGGACTAGTCAAGACATACAAAGAAGGCAAAGACAACAATTCCCAATCTAGTGACAAATCTCATTTTTGGAATAAAAATAAAAATATGGTCAACAATGGTACGACTGATGCAAAATATCTAAATACCTCCACCATCATCATCTCACAACAATCTATCTCCCCAACAACACATGGTTATCCCTTAAGGTCAACCTAAACGACACACTAGACATGAATATACCCCTTGGGTGAACCTATCAAAATAGTCTACTAGACCTTCAAGCCCACATCCATAAAACCATAATCAAACACATCTTAATAGATGGTGGATCGAGACTTAATCTTTGCAACCTAAGTCTAATAAAGCAATTGGGATATTTTGGTTATTTTATCGATCCACAAACTAAAATTACCATCAAAGCATATGATGAAGTTGAGTGTGAATCTAAAGGCTCTATAAAGCTACCCATCTAGGTTGAACCAACAATAGTTGAAACTAAATGCCAAATCTTAGACCTTGATATCCCCTATAATATCCTCCTTGGTCGCCCATGGATCCATGACATGCAAGCTATTCCATCCAATATTACAAGTTCTTACAAATTAGTCATGGCTTTTCATAAAATTTCCCTACCAACATCGCATCACGTTTGTCATCTTTATATATTGATCCCTCATTGCTACCCACCTCTCGCACTATCCTGGAGATCAAGACTAAGATCAAAGACCTTGGAATTATCAAATATGAGAAACAAGCCTTCCACATAGATTCATATGCATATAAAGTTCCTCCACCACCATCCACTTCATCCAAATATTTTGATGTCCATGATAATCCCATGTTTGATCATGATATCTATTGATGAAGGTCACTGCAATCCTCATCATTTAATTATAAATGTCAATCCAGGGTGGTGTCCATGGCAATATGCAAGAGGGAGAAGAAATCATTTGCATGACATTCTTTTTCTACAAACAAAATTGAAAGGCAATAAATGAAAGAAATTGTTGGAAACAAATCTAATCTAAGAGCTGGTAAATGAAAATGCTAGAATGAAATCTATCTTAAGAAGCATTCAAAGGGAAATTATGGAAATATAAATAACAAGGAATGGAAAGATTGTTGGAAAATAAACTATGAAATGAAAACTACAAACAACTACATTGTTGCTGCTAAAAACTGCACTCTATTATTTTATAAAAATCTTCCCCATTTAATTCCTTGATTACAATGAATTTATAGAATTTTGAAAGACGAGTCTTATAGCTGTGCAATTGCTTGCTAGAAGATAGGAACATGTGTTGAGGGAAAAAGATAAGTCTTTTCTTCATCTTGTTGAGTCAATCTTCTTTGGTCGTCCAAAATAAATATGCCTAATTTGTAGCCCCTAAACAAGGTCCAAAAAGATATTTGAATGTTGAAAAAGTCATACATTTCTCTTTTGTATCATTAAAGTTCATAAAACAACTCCTAGATGCTTGCAAAAATGTTCAAACTGCCCAAAATTGCCTCCTAGATATGCTCCATTTGTTTGCACAACCCAACAACCTATCTTAAATGCTTGGAACTGCGTCCTAGATGCTCTCAACTATTTTCCCTTAACTGCTCAACCTCTTCATAAATACTATCATACTTATCCTTCACTTAGATCCTTCTTAGCTATGAAAATTTTGGAGCATGAAAGCAAAGTTCCGGAGCATCGAGCTGGTGAAGTTTTCTCTCAAACCATGAACTGGGTTTTTATGAAATTTAATGGGTTTTTTTCCTTCTTGTCTCCTAATTTTTATCCAAAAATCTCAAGAACCCAGATCGTAATTTTTAAGATATAATGAAATTTTGACTACTCCAACTAAAAAATCTCTTACTTTCCTCATTATGCCCAGTCTTGATAAACTTTATAATTAATCAAAATACATGTTTTTATTTGGCTAATAGATGAGACATTTTTTTGTCTCATCATCTATGATAAGCCATTGTTTGATCATTATTTTATGGAGGACATCCAATATCATCTCCCTTCCACTCCACCTCATGAGCTACCATCATTCCATATCAATTATCCTAGGTTAGGGTATGCATCTCCTAATTCTACCTTTATTGAGCCTTCTTACCAACCAGCTAAGGATGTGCAAGCTTCCTTTAACATTAACAGTGTTGAACAAGATATTCACAAAGAATACGTTGAGTTCATCGCCAATCTCTTCCATGAATCACACATCCTTACCATATCATCCAATGCATCCAACTCATCCACAACCATCCATATCTTAGAATTGGATCAACAAGTGTCATCTAAAAAGAACAATACTATCAATCAAAATACACAAATCAAAAAGCCTTTATCAAATGGATATCCAAAATCAAAAGCAAAAAAGAAAAATTCAAGAAAAGTCCTCTAGTCAAAATCAAAATCAAAAGTTGTTGGATAATACAAAAATCAAAGTAAAAAAAAGAGAAAAAATTGATCTCCTATCATGTCCCTTCCTCTAAAATAACTAGGAGTGTCCATCAAAGAAAAATATCAACAAATGATATTGTTGATCCTAAGTCTTCATCCTCATCATCTTCATGCAACCCATACACTTTGCCTAATCCACCAATATCCATACATCTATCTTATCATTCCATCCCCCATAGTAATGTCTCTTGATATACCTTTGATGGGAACCCCTGAATGTGATTTAATCCAATGGTTTCCTAAGCTCTTTCATGTGTGATGCATGATGGTCCACATAGTGTGCACATTATGGATCATATCTTAGCTCCCTTCATCTATAGAATAAAGCATCCTCCATCATCCATCTCATACCATCTATATCCATCTATCCCGCTTTTTCATACATCTATTAAAGAGCATCCACCATGATCACAACATCATCAAGCCTCATTTATCCAAAAAATCCAAAAAAAATCCAAAAATTAAAAAATCCAAAAAAAATAGAAAAGTCAAAAAATAAAAAGAATAGTAAAGAGAAATAAATCGTCCAAAGGTGAAAACCACTTTGGTGGCACCTTGGATAAGTATCATGGTGAAAACCTAGAAACATGTGTCATGTGTAGTAGTCTCTTACCTACCATCTCTTAGGATGCCACCCCATCTGCTATTGTTTTCATCCTTCCTTATCATAATAACCTAACATCTTCATTCATTCGTCCATAATAAACCTATCATGGTTGTATTTGATCCTTGATTAAATTTCATCCCTTATCCATCTATTATTGTCCACCCTTCCCCATGCTTACCCATGCATTAGGTGTGGAAGTTACACCTACATTATGACAAGGATTTGATCATGTATATCCTTAGTTTCCTTTTGCTTTGGCCTTCAAGAATCATGCATTTGGAGTCCCATCTTCATCCATAATAAATAAAACATCAAACCCATCAACCCATCCTATCTCCTATCATGTTCATCTCATCTCAAACATAATAAAAAATTATCACCTTTTCATCCCATCCCAAAAATGTCAAAGAAAAAATCAAAATCAAAATCTTGAGCTCCTTAGACATGACATTCAATCAAACAAACATTGCATCCAAGACATCAATCCTTCATTAAAATCATATCATAAGCCTCACTATCAAACACTAATAAATCATCTTATCCTTTTTCTGATCAATCAATCAATCATCATCATCTTTATCAAAGCCTTGCTTAAGTGATTATCCAAGCTTAAGTAAGAAAATCAAATCCTTTCTTAGGTGATTATCCAAGCCTAATGTAACAAAATAATCCTTATCAAATCCTTGCTTAGGTGATTATCCAAGCTTAATGTAAACAAAACCAATCATCATTTGATCTTTGGAAAGAGATAGGTTGGTTGTGCATGACATATTTTCAACATGTTTTTTGTTTTTTTGTTTTTTATCATTATATTTTTACCCATAACTACACCTACTTACGACTCCCTTGATCTATGTATATCTTGGTGTGTCACAATGGGTGTATAATAGGGCATTATTTTATCTTATATGTCATGATTTCCATTGCTTTATTGTCAAGTCCATGCAAAGGTTACCTTGTCATCGTAGTTCTTTATACCTTGGTGCATACTTTTCTTTGTTATATCGAATCTTAGGATTGCTCAATATATACTAGCATAACCTATCTATCATCATCAAATCCTCCTTTGAATTTTCATCCTCTTCCATCCAAATTCTCCTCCCTTTTCATCCTTATCCATCAACACTCCTTCCTTTTCATCTCCTTCATCCCCTTCCATCTTCTAATTCATCTACTTCTTAATCATAATTCCTCATTTTTTCCTTCCATCTCAAGAGAAAATCCATGTTCTCCTAACCCACATGTCCTCTCAGGAGGGCATCCCATCACCTAATCATCAATCTTTCCTTATTCATCCTAATATTTACTTCATCCTTTTTCACCCTCCCATTAATTGGGGCATTGTATTTGATCCTTATCCTCTCTCATCCACTATGTTTTAAACTTCTTTGATACAATGCCACTTCATGAGATCATATCAAAGAGGGGAAAAATGTAGACACCTAAAATATGACCTTACCCAACTACACCTAATTTTAGCCTATCCTAAGCCATTAATTAAATAAATATCTATTATTTATTTAATTATTACCATCTTTATCCTAATCCATTAATTAAATAAATATTTTCCATTTATTTAATTATTCCTATCCTTATCCTAATCCATTAATTAAAAAATATTTGTCATTTATTTAACTATTACCCCCCATCATGATCCCATTAATTAAATACATATTTTATTTTTTAAAATAATTACTCTTTATCCTCTATGCATGTCCATCTAATCCTATCCCTTCATCTTGTTCACATGGACCATCATCTAAATTTTTCCTCCTGTGACAAACATCTCCTTCACATGTCTATCTAACTCCTTGTCTAGATTCATTGAACCTAGACACCTATCTAAAAATCAAACTATATTTTCATCTTATCCACTTATCTCATTTAACCTCTTAATCCTATCCATTTGCATAAGGTTTTTTGTCCTTATCCCTATCCTATACCTAGATCCTATCCATCACATGACACTTGTCACATGATTGTATCTTTGATCCAAACCCTAATCCTCCTTCAATCTTAGCCATCCATCATCAATCATTTCTATCCATTGATTTTGCCTCTTCAAGACTCTATATCTAGAGGCTCTCATCCTTCATTTTTAGATATAGCATCCATTATCATACCTACATGCTATGATTTTTTTCACATCAAGTCTATCAAGCTTATCATTATCATCATATCAAATCATATCAAGATTATGATGGAGCATTGATCAATCCACACATCAAAATCAAAGAGAAAATCAAATGGAATAAGTGTGCACTCCATTTATGCTTATCAAGGAGAGAAGAAAAGATTCTAGGTGAAGGTATTGTGCTTTGCATTTCTTTTATCTTCCTTTTTTTTCTTTCAATCTTTTCATGGCCTCTTCACATGTTACACATTATTACCACAAATTTGGATGTCCACAATTATTTGTGTGATGTTAACATGGCTATTCTAAACAAGAAAATTGCTTGTGACCTAGTTTCTACCATATTTTACTTTTCTTAGAAATACAAAACCATTAAAAATACTACTCTTTCTTCTAATGTTTAACCTATGCATTTATGAGTGGCCTCTTCTAACAAGGTTTTTTATTCTCTTACAACTTCATGTTTTAAACCCCTTGTCTTATGTGAAGAATCTAATTCTCCAATACAAAATCCTTTAGTTTTTTCATAGCTTAAACTTCCAATGGTTTTCATGTTGTAGGTCACACTTATAAGAGATTTGAAATATATCAAAAGGAAACATTAAATGATAAGAAGTATTACTCCCTCACAATCTCAATATTCCTCCTAAATCTAACTTATATACTAAGGCACTTAAATACTTTGATGTCATATATAATTAAAAAGTATTCAAGCCAAGATTATTAATAGTATCTAATTCATACATTTAAAACATATAGAAATAACCTACAAAAATATTTTAAAAATATCACTACAAAATCAAGTACAAACCCTTTCAAAAATGCCAATGGTTAGAATTAATTTAAATTACTAATGATAATACTACTTTTGATTCCAGCGAGCTTCCAAATACTAATCTTATTTAAGAGAATTTATATTTACATCTATTTATTTGGATATTGGATATGGTAAGAAAGGAATCAAACTTCTTTAATTGACAATGGGTCTCACTTGAACAAGTGAAGACTATTTGGAAAATCTTGCTATAAACACTACTTATTTATAGAAATGTAATATGACAATTAAGGATTTCAATAGAGTAGGTTAGAAACCTCTATGAAATTATTTATCTACCAATTAGGATCTTGTTACATTATATACTTCATTACATACGATGCTAGGATATTTATTATAGAATGTTTTATTAATGTTTTTTTGAATTCATGCCATGATATTCATCCCATCCACACTTCATCAATCATTAAACATCAATTTAAAGATAAGATTTATGTTGTTAGTTATGATGAAAATTTAGGGAAGATTTTATTTTTGTTTTTTTCAAATGATTCATGCTCCTAAGGATATAATCACTCAAAACTAATTGACAAAAGAGGATGTTGAATAAAAATAGAAGAAACTCAAAAAAATGCTAATCTTAAGGAAAATTGGAAACATTGACTTCCACACCATATTTCATAAGATATGAAATATCTGATAAATATTAATGATTTTTTATCTCTCCTTTAATAATGGATCCGCTTACATTCAGTCAACCACCAAAAACCAATTTTTTTTCTAGTAATGAATAAACCTTAAGATAATCATATGTTTGTGATAGTGAATTGAAGAATATTAATGTTTATGATTTCCCTCTTTATTATTCCTTATTAAAACATATGGGTTTAGATTTCAAATGTTGCAAAAATGGGGATATAAAGGAATAACATTAGGTCCATGAGAAAATGGACTTATAAACCTATTCAAGTAAAAAAAATTGATAATGAAGGTGTCAAATACATCCTCTCACATGTATCAAAAGTATGAAGAATGATAATGTAAGGAAATATCCTTTAATTTATATAGTACCCACCAGAGAACAATTTCATAGTTTTCTTAAACATCACACTTAATGGATACATCTATAAGACATACTCCTTGCATAAATACCATATCCCATGATGCATCATACTTGGAGTATCTTGATATTTGAGATGAATTTTTATTCTTTTCTAATTATGATAGGGTTCATATTGATATTTGATATGAATTCTTATCATTATCTCATTATGATTGGGGTTCTCCTTATGTGTTGAATGAACATTTTTATTTTGGAGGGTTTGTTAATTATCTAACATTCCCTTAAATTAAATTGCTTATATTAAAACATTGTATTGCAATTAATTATGTATTCAACATTATCATACACATGATTATAATATGGTGTCATCATTATATGTAAAAATAAAGATATAAACAAGAAAAATAACAAAGTTATATATTTGTATGTATGTGTATATAAATATTTATGTACACATATATATATATATATAAATAAAATATATATATATATAACACAAATATACATATTAAAAATTGCAAATAAAATAGTATGGACAAGGGAAGTAATATAGATAACCCTCTCTAGGTAAATTATTTTTGTATCTCACTAAGGATGTTGATATGTTCTTGGAGTATGAGTGAGCCCTATGATGAGATCTAACATATACCACTTATTTATCATCCAATATCTCAATCTTCTCTAACTCAAGTGATCTTAGTGTTGGCTCTATTTAGTCATTACTACAATAAAACTTAACCCCATTGATAGATGGTGGGAAATTTGTCATGCAACTTGTAACTCTTTAATCCATCTACATTTCTTATATTTCTCTTACTATAAATCCCTCATTAGTAGCTCCTATATATGTATCTCAAGCTTAGATAACTAGATTAAAAAGTAGTGCAAAGTAGCTTGACTCAACATGTGCTTGCTCAATCATGTTAACAACAACATTTGACACATCAATCACCCAGTGATCCATAGTGGTGGATATGAGATTCATCCATTTAGTGATGGTTCCTTCACATAAATTTGAATCTATTAATTCACATCATACACTTTCCATCTTATGAAGCCACTAATTGAACATAAATTATAAATAAACTATATACCTAATTCTCCTAGTTTATTATCATCATAATTAATGTTTTAGAGGTGATATCATTATAACCCCCCTCTCTTGATGACTTCTTGCATAATAAAGGAATCATGTTAAAAGGCACAGGACAACTGAGAGGGGGGGTGAATCAGTTGTCACCAAATTTAAACATAAACTCCTAACACTTATCAACTTCACAACCACACTATTCTATTATTAAGTATGAACATGAAATGCAGATAATAGAAAGTAAAATCAACACAATGAACACCAAATTTTACATGGAAAACCCAATAAGGGAAAAATCACGGTGAGGATTAACTCACAATATAAAGTAGTTCCAAAATCAAATATATAAGGCTCACTACAAAAGGGCTCACTGCCTAGAATAAGACTCACTGTCTAGATACAAAAGCTCACTGCTTACATAAGGAGACTCACTGCCTAAAAATGGATTACAAAACAAAATTGGCTTCACAACCGAAATGAACTGATGAGAGTGCACCTAAAAAATGCTAACACAATTCCAATGATGCTCAATAGACTGACTTAACACACTTCATCATTTTTGCACTTCTTTACATTCGCATATGTGTCATTCCTCGCTCTCTCTCTTTTTTCGTCTATCTCAATCTTCAAAACTGTCCAACATATATACTCAATCCATCCAAAAGCATTAATTAGGGCGACCTAATTAGATGCAATCCTTGTTTACCAAAAACACCAACTGTCAACTTTAGGAATTCACAAAATCTTTCCAGATAATAAATCAAAATGTGTAGCACACTTTATCATGTTGGCATAGACCTAAGATAGGTCGCACATATATCCATACAAAAATTAATTCACCATATCACCAATTATCCATGAAGTCGGCCAGATATAGGCTTAATAGAAAAATGCAATCAATAGAATGATAGTGATACACCATACGAGCACTGGAGCATGAGAGATTCTGAACAAACATGCTTTCAATATCCATAGACTATTTCCCAAAACCGCAAGTAGCAACTATTAGCTACGGAGGATTGCAAACTAAAATAACAAAGGGTGTAAACTATATACCGGTTCAAATACTGGACCAAAATACCAGATCAAACACTGACTTAGTCTTGCAATCACAACTTGTATAACATGGTGACATCAATGACAACCAAAAACTGTATATTTAGCCATTCTTCTTCATTCTTCCAACAATCTCCCCCTTTTTCATTGATGACAACATGTGCCAAAATTTTACAAAAACAACACTCTGTCCCTTTATCATCATTTTACTTTTTACTCCTTTAAAGGTACTCTTCTCTCCCCCTTTGACATCAATGGAAAAGGGCCACCAAAAATAGGATGTGTATAGTATATACAAAGGTATTTCCAACTCCCCATTTCAAACATTCAAGTGAAAATGACACTTTTTACATAAAATATTTTCTTGTACCTATCTCTTATGATCGAAAGAATCCTTTTCCAAGCAAGCATAGCCAAATTCATTCTTGCACTCATACCATCTAATAAAGACAATTGCGTAAAAGAGGATTTCTGGTCCGAAGACAGACATTGACATTCACAATCTTCTACGTCAGAGAGTATTCTAGAGAGATGATCCAACCGGACCTCAGTAAGTTCCTTAACCAACCAAAAGGTTTTAATCATATCTTCTCTTTGCCTATGAGTAATTAGCAACTCCACTTCCAATTCACCAACTCTTATTCTTTGTTTTTCATCCTTGTCTTTAAAGAAATCAAAACTTTTTCCAATACTATTCATCTCAGATTCGATGGCTTCAATTTTGCTTCTGAAATTGTCAACGACCACCGGAGACAATACTTGTAGATGTCATATATTTCTTTGATGCATTCTCTTATCTCATTCATATGTTTAGATAACACTTTTTTGGCTTTGGTATATCTTCTTTCAACCATAGCTTTGAACTTATGACCTTCGGGTCCTTCCAACAATTTTCTCTCTTCAATAATCTATACTAGATCATCTAGAAAAGAATCAGACACATTTGAAACTGAGATACCTCTATTGAGAAAATAATCAACTAGTACATCATCAATTTTAAGCCTCTCAATCGGAGAGCATGCATTCCACATTTCACCAATCTTCTTCATTTCATCCTTGTCTAGCATCATTTGTATATCCTTGGATCAAATGAGTCAAATACAGACAAAAATTCTTCTTCATTCTTCTTTTCTTCCAAGACATTTGTTACAAAAGTTTTCCTTCTTTTAGATTCTGGAGGAGACTCGCCAATGATAACTTCCAACTCTTTCTTACTAGAGGATGAACCCACTTCAAATTGACTAGGTACTAACATACCAAAGCACAAATTCACCTTTAGGGATGTGAAATAGGTTTTGCAAACACTTACATTATCCACCAACGATTCTAAATATTTGTAAACTTGTTTTCCAACAGGAATACCAGATTCCCATTCAACATTCTCTCTTCCCGGTAGCGAGCTCAAAAATCAAAATGTCAAACATATAAACAAAGATCCAAACCAAAAAGGATAGCCCTCAACCAATGACATTCGGGCATTCTCAGTTAGGCGTTCCAGTAATATGCTACACAAATCAAACTGTTTGTTTTCCTTAACCATCATGTGTGCAAGATATACAACAATAGCTGAAGTTGAACCTTCACGATTTCTAAAATATATTTTATAGGAAATATTGTACACAACATACCTTATAGTGGAATCTACAAGAGTGTTTATCAATAGAGCTTGAGGGTCTTTTTCAATGCCCGTAAGTTCCTCCACATCTTTGTATTTCATGGTTTTCTTCCCAAGGAGGTCCCCGACATTACATAAACCAATAATCACTTTGATCGCTTCCTTCATGATCAAGTAGGGTTTGTCCAACATAATGTTGTCATTATTGAATCAACATAACAAGAACAAGATGAATTCTTTATCTGCAAACTAGGGAAATTCTCCCCATAAATCCATACCTAGGGTTTTTATGCTCTGTAATTCATTCGTCTTCAGCCCTAGTTCCTTTTCCTTAATTTTCTTATGATCAAATTATTCAAATTCAACACCTTTCAACTTCAGTGGAATGTTGCCATATGGTCCTCTGTCCATTGTCATGCTTATCTCTCCTAAATTCGTTATCGTTCAATCAAAACTTCTTCTTTTTCCCTTCTTTCCCTTTGTAAACAAAGAAATAATTCCCAATTGTCCACAATAATTCCTTCAAACTTCTTCAAATCACTTCAAGATCGCTCCAATACACCTTTCAAACTCTTCAAGTGCACAAGTGATCAAAGAGATTTACAAATTTTACTTTATACATCATCAGTTTGCCCTAATTTGTATTAAATGTAGCAGAGTTCAAAAAGATAAAACCCTTATTTCTCAAAACTGTAAACCCTAAATTGGTCCGCAAAAGAACATGCCATCATGTTTTCTTCTAATTTCTTTTCTAAAACCTCTTCCTATTCATTCTTTACAATATATCCTCGTGCCAACATCTAACATGCCATTTATCCAGGGGGTTTGTACAATTTTCTGTTAATGCTCCCCCTAAGACCATGCTAGGTCTAATTCCCAAAGGAATTGTTTGTACCAAATGAGGGCACAAACACATTTTTCATCTCTAGCTCTTCTTCTTTCTTCCTCCATATCTTATTCATCTCTTTCTTCACTTCTTCTTTGTCAAATTTCATTACCAGTTCATTCTACTCTATCGAAGCAAATTGCTTTCCCTTCTTACTTCTACAAAATTTTGAGATATGTCTGGGTTTGTTACAATTAAAGAAGACAACACTTTTTTGATTAGTCTGACCTCCATTAATCCTTGATCTACATTGATTTTCTTTGTGTCCAAATTTGTTATAGGTATAGCAGTAGCCATTAAAGGATCAATTCATTCTGCCTCCATTAAATCTATTCATCATCACTTGATTGATCATTCTCACGTGAGATCTACATTCAGTGGCTTTATGTCCAAACTTCTTACATGAAAAACATTTTCCAGAGAAGGAGCCAGAAAAAATGATTCATCTTACTTCTACATTTTGTTGCCCTGTGACCAAATTTGTTGCATGAAAAATAGAAACCATTGAAAGAGGGATATCTTTGTGCATTAGGATGTCTCACAAGTGATTTCCTTGTAGATTTTCTTGAATTTTCTTTTTGCTTCCCTTTGTCTTTAGTCTTTTGATTGTCCTTTGAGCTTTCACCTGATTCATTTCCCAAGCCACCTTTGTCTTTATTTGCTTTTTGTCCTGCAAGCAGTGCTTAAAGCTTGTTAGAGCTAGACTTGAAATTGTTCTTACAGAGTTTTACCTTCTCCAGTTCTACTTTCAAGTTTACTACCTCTTGTTCAAGTCTAGTGCATTCATTAGACTTGTTTTGCACCATTATATTTAGACATTCTTCAATTCTCTTATTTTCTTCTACAAACACTTTCAATCTGATGATCTCTTGTTTCTACTGCTCACTCACTTCTTTATGTCTTTCCTTGAATTTCTTCAGCCGCTCTTTCAATTTTTGGATACATTCATTTGCTTCATCTAGATTTTCTATCAAGTCTTTGTTTTCATTTTCAGCCTTATCAAGATCTTCAAGTGCAGTCTGGATTTCTTCTTTATCATCCATTTGATCAACCTTCAGGATCCTCCTCAAGAGGTTAAGCCCTTCACCAAGGAACCAAAGCTCTTATACCAATTGTTAAAAGGCGCAAGACAACTGAGAGGGGGGGTGAATTAGTTGTCACCAAATTCAAACATAAAACTCCTAACACTTATCAACTTCACAACCACACTACTCTGTTATTAAGTATGAACATGAAATGCAGATAACAAAAAGTAAAATCAACACAATGAACACCAGATTTTACATGGAAAACCCAATAAGGGAAAAACCACGGTGAGGATTAACTCACAATATAAAGTAGTTCCAAAATTGAATATATAAGGCTCACTACCAAAGGGCTCACTACCCAAAATAGGACTCATTGTCCATATACAAAAGCTCACTGCTTACACAAGTAGGCTCGCTACCTACAAATGGATTACAAAACAAAATTGGATTCACAACCGAAATGAACTAATGAGAGTGCACCTAACAAGTGTTGATACAGTTCGAGTGATGCTCAATAGATTGAATTAACACACTTCATCATTTTCGCACTTCTTCACATTCACATCAGTGTCATTCCTTGCTCTCTCTCTTTTTTTTCTATCTCAATCTTCAAAATTGTCCAACATATATACTCAATCCATCCACAAGCATTAATTAGGTCAGCCTAATTAGATGCAATCCTTGTTTACTAAAAACACCAACTGTCGACTTCAAGCATTCACAAAATCTTTCCAGATAATAAATCAAAATATGTAGCACACTTTATCGTGTCAACATAGACCTAAGATAGGTCGCAGATATATCCGTACAAAAATTAATTCACCATATCACCAATTATCCATGAAGTCAGCTAGAGATAGGCTTGATAGCAAAATGCAATCAACAGAACGATACTGATACACCATACGAGCATTGGAGCATGAGAGATTTTGAATGAACATTCTTTCAATATCCATAGACTATTTCCCAAAACCGCAAGTAGCAACTATCAACTGCGGAGGATTGCAGACTAGAATACCGGAGGGTGTAAACTATATACTGGTTTAGATATCGGACCAAAATACCAGATCAAACGCTAACTTAGTCTTGCAATCACAACTTGTATAACATGGTGACATCAATGATAACACAAAACTCTATAGTTAGCCATTCTTCTTCATTCTTCCAACAAATCACCTCTCATGCCACCTTCCAATCAAAGGGACAAAATCTACTCTATATACTCCTCTTCATGATGGATACAATGGTTTAGGCATGTCAAAAACCACTAGTCTCTTAGATGGGCTTCTAGAAGGTCTACTTAGGGGCTTCACATTTATATATTTATAGTTTTAAGTGATTTATTTTTAGAAAATTTTATATTTAAAGATTTCTTTGTTTACAATAAAATTATTTTAGTGTAGATGAATTTTAATATTCTTTTTTTATCTATCTTGAATAAATCACATGCAAAATATTATTAAAAAATCATTAAAAAAGTGTTATTACTACTTAAATTGAATACTAGTAATTTGATGCTTACTTACTACTAGATTTATTATTCAAGTCATTTTAAGAAATCTTTTTTCTATTGATTTGCTTAATTGAATATCGTTTTATTGAACATTTTGTGCTTTCTATTGTAGATTTAATTGAGATAGTATTTGTGGCTTTATATATAATTCCCCTTATCTAATTTGTTAAATCTCATACAAACTTTGTCTTACGATCACACTTTTTAGTCTCCATGTTTAGCTAGAGAGTGAAACTGTTTGTTAACTACTATAGGTGTTTTCTTTCAAGAAAAATATATTAAAATATATTTTCTTCATTATAAGTGTCAATAAGACTTGTGCACTTACAAGAGAACCAAAAAGACAAGTTATTTCCATTTCTTTGAGTTCTAAGGTTTAAAATTGTATTTTTAAGAGAGCTTCCCCTTCTAATTTAAAGAAAGGTATATCCTTAAACATTCTTTCATTGTGTATTGTCTTGAAAGGGAAACATTAAAATATTAATTATTTTTGGTTCCCATTGTGGTGCATGAGAGAAATAATTAATCATATATTGTGAATGACCATTAGTCCAATGAAAGTGCTCATGTTTCAACCTAAATTGAATTGGATTTAATAATTTATAAGAAATTTGATACATATTAAGACATTTTGGTTCGGATCAAAGGAAAAAAATCTACATATTAGTGAGTTGTTACTACAATTTTAGACAAGGAAGAAATAAAGATATATATAATTGTAGAAAGGTCACTACCACCTCTTTCAAATAATACAAATTATAATTGAGGAATTTATGAAGTTCAAAGTTTATATAAGGTCACAACATAGATCAAATTCAATTCTCAACAAGGAGCCACTTTAACTAATGGCTTATCAATAAAATAATGCTCCCCCTTGCCACTACAAATTACTTCCTTATGGATCATAAAAGGGGTTTTTAGGTATGATACTAGCTAACACCCATATGAGAATATTTTACCATTCATAGTGATGTGGTATTTTGGATGTTGCACATGAATATTTTTTTGTTTCCTTGTTCATAGAAACCTAAGTCAAAAGTGTTTCAAATTGGTTCCATAATCTTACACCTAGTTCAATCACAAGTTGGAATATCATGTATGATAATTTTCTAACATGTTTCAACCTAGTTGAGGATAATCATATCTTGTTTGCTCAATATCATTTGCCAAGAAAGATGAAAACGAACATATGTGATAATTTATTATCTAATCAAGCCCAACATTAGTTGCAATCACATCCTTAAATTTTTTTCTTAACGGTCCACAAATGCTCATCACTAATGTGTGATGAAAATTTACAAACAAAGCTCTAAATTATGGGTGCAAATCAAAAAGGTTTTTAACTTTTTTATATATTGTATAATTCATATTCCTTATTTTAATAAAACATGTGTTTCAATACAATATCTTTTGGATAAACACACCAATAAACAATTTCTACATAGTAATTCATACCTAACATATTTCTCATCAAGTTATATACATACTAAGTTATCACCATTTTTAGTGGCTTCCCCATTAAGGGAATTTATTTCATAAAATTTTACAAGCTAAAATAATAACATAAGTTTGATTATACATTTCATAAATATTCTCATGGTTAAATTTAAGTGATACAGAGAAGTCACCTTCATATATCATGTGTTTTGAAACAATGTTCTATTATTTATTTTTCTCATGATGACATATATCATGATATCATTGGTGTTTTAATGACACAATAACACTTTCATGATCACATAATTGTTATTATCCTTTTGTTATTGATATCAAAATGTATGAAATCTATTAAAAATTTAGGCACATTTCTTAGCTTCCCCACTTGGGCGCACTTATGGATAATAATGTTTATACTAAGCAAATATTTACACACACTTTCATATGTTCCATTATCATGACATTGAAGTTAATCCACTAATTCACTTTTGGTGGTATATTTTGTGTTGATTCTTATACACGATGATATTTCTCTAGAGAACTACTTCGTATGGTTACTACATAGTCATATCTTCTACATGGCATATTTATACACCCTTGCAATTACATGATTCATCATTGTATGAGAATTTTCTCCCATATTTGGAGGTAAAATTGGGGGTAATTTATATTATCTTCCACTAAATTATCTTTCACAATATTATCATTTTAATTATATTTAGGGCCCACGACATTACCACATCTTAATATTTCTCTTCTCTCTTCAAATGAAATTTGTCATGATCTATTTTCTTAACTTAAGGGGGCATTTCATTTCCTATTATACTATCAACATTCACATGAGTTGATGCGTGAATAGATTGAGTGGGGAACATTGGTTCCAACTCCTTAATAATCCCATGCATTGTGATATAATTTTTAACATTTATAAGTCTTCATGTTTATTTAGATTAAGCTTGGGTTACATTGGTTCCAACTCCACAAAAACCCTATACATCATGTCATTTTTGGATCATATTTATATAGATTAAGGGGGATACACTAGTTCCAACTCCTCAACAACCCTATACAACATGTTTACTTTTCCCTTTTCAATATTTTGCATGGTTTCATGGGAGGCAACTTGGCCACATCTTCATGAATCCATTTATCAAACTCAATTTTTTCGATGTCTTTTTACGTTTTAAAGTGGGAATGAATTAAAAAAATTACTTTTATTGCGATTTTCAATGTTTGGTGCAATGTATTCTAATATATTTTTACATTTTAAAGTGGACACAAATTTAAAAATGTGATTTTCTTTTTATTTTCAATGTTAGGTGCAATTTATTCTAATGTTTTGTCATGTGGTAGGTTTTAGAGATATAGCTTTTCCAACATGAGGCATCATGCATTATGTAACCCTTTTAATCTACTTTCTCATTTCAATCATTATATTATTTACTTTAGCATGCATGATTCAGGTAGTTCATATGCACACCAAAGTGGGGTGGAAATATACTTGAGCAAAGTGCATACTTCACTCTTTCACCCTCTTATTTTAAAATCACTTTGGACTTATCCTATAATATATTATGGTACTTAATTTAATCCATTTTTTTGCATAAGATTAAAAATATTGAAACAATCTCTCTATTTTTTTTAGTTTCCATTTAGCCACACCATAGATCTCATTTCACTTGTTTTCACATTTTATACTAGATTGTAGGTGTGATTAAATTCCCCTAACAAAATTATGCATATGATCATACCAAAAAAAACACATTTCCCACTAATCTTGAGTTGATCACTTCCCTAAATTAGAGTGTTACTCATCAAATTGCATGCCAAAAATATTCAAATTGAGTACCTGGGTGATCCCACAATAGTGGTTTACAATTTTTGGCCAAATTGGACACTGAAATTATTATTTTTAACTAAATCTTCACATTCAAGCACCTATAGCGGCTAAACTGTGAGGAATTTGAAGATGATGCAAACTAGAGTCTCGTCACATTTTGTCTGTAGATTCTAAAAAAAAAAAATCAATTTTTTTGGAATCAGATTGCACTTCTTTTTCCATCTCCCACGAAAACATGTTTTTTTCAGAAAATAGCATTTTAAAAAGGTGACACACACCGTATAACACATAACTTTTTTTCCATGAAGGATAAAATTCTAATTCTTTTGAATTTAGATTTTTAACTCCAATATCTAGTGCTTCCACTTGGTTAGATAATTTTTTATTGAATATTTTTTCTTTAATCAAGTTTCGAAGTCAAACCAATTACAATTCAGACATAGCGCGACCGTATAACGCGTAACTTTTTTTGCATATATCAAAATTCAATTTATTTTTTGTTGTTGGATCAAGGACTTCAATTTTTCAATTTTTTTTTTGATAATCTGCTATTTTTCCACATGTGCAAAACATAGACCTTCATTTTTGATGAAAAACCTATGTTTAATAAAACCTAAAAAACAAATACATAATAAACCAAAACATATTAAAATTATATTCGTTGGATAGCTCGTTCCGAGGACTACTTGATTCTAGTTGGGTTTGTGAAGACTCCTCCATTTTCAATCCTCAACCCAAGCTTCAAAACGTAAAAATTTAGGTTTTCAAAGTGCTTGAGGGGGAGAATGAAGGAAAAGGGGGGTTCGCTCGAACCTGGGTTCGATCAAACCCAAGTTTGACCGAACACTCTTCCCAAAAGGGTTTTTTCAAATTTTTTTGTCCGTGCATGCATTAATTTGGTTCACTCAAACCCAGGTTTGACCAAACGCTTTTTTGGTTCATTCAAACCAACAAGTTCATTCAAACCCCCAAAATCAATTTTTTTGCCATGGGCTCATTTTTTGTGAGTTTTCCTTCCTCCATCAAATTGTAAACCACTATTGTGGCTTCACCCACCTAGGCTGTCATATTTAAAGATAACCCCTAAAGCTTAGTAATTATAAGAGAGAATAAGAAAAATATCCTTATTCGTTTGAAATAATCCTCTAAAAATTTTGTCAACTAGTAACATTTAGGAATTGCATGATTAAATTTAGTGTCTTCAATTTTGTCAAATTGAATAAGGGGTTTGACTAGGTTGTAGGGAAGTTTTACACTATAATCCTCACATAGAAAGACCCCAAAGGTATTCATTTTTACCAATTAGTCTAAAAGAAAATATCATTCATAGGTGCACATGTTTATGAGGTTAGTTATCAAATAGGATGAAATTATTATTGCAAGATGTGATTGTGGTAAGAATGGATTGCATGTGATTCATCTTAGAGTGCATAATTTTAGGGATCTATTTGTGCATGAATTATGTATGATATTTTATTTTGTATCAATCAAAACATTAGTCAAATTCAAGGATAAAAAAACACATTGAAATAGCTAAACATACTCTTACCCTTTTAACTCATATATTATTTTCAACATTACAATTTAAACTAATTTAAATAATTTAAGGTTTGTTGATTGATTTATCTATACTTTAGACAATGCCTATATCAAATGTAGATAAGGTTATTTTTATCCCAACACTATGCAATAACTTTAAAAACACATTTCTACTATAATTAATCACAAACTAAGAATTGAAGAACTTAAAAGGTGTTGTACCATATGATTTTTTGTACTAAGTCAAAATTCCAAGTATAAAACTTGTTTGTTACTTGTAAGCCATTTATGAGTCTTTCTTGCTAGTACTTATCAATGTTGTTATCAACAATTCAAGGCTTAAAAAGGGATTTTTTAAACACACCAAGCAAGGTGAATGCATGATTATAGTATAAAGAAAATTAGTGAAATGCAAAGGTAGGAAAATAAATGACAGTTTCCAAAGCTCATTATGCTAAAGGGAGGGCATCTAGAGGTGATTTCAAGTTGGGAAAAGACACACAAATGGTTTAAAATATGTCAAAGGAAGAGAAAGTCACATGAAAGGTCAAAATGTAAAATCCCCACCCAAGATGAATCAAATTTTTTACGATTTTCCCAAATTTGACAATGCAAGCATTTTGTCAAACAATTTGTTGTATTGTTGTTTTGAGTTGTATTTGATTTTTTTTTGTGTTTGTTTGAATGATATGCACCTTATTAATGTAGATTTACTAGTAACTCACAATAGCATTGCAAAATATATCCAAATAATTGACTAGTAACTTGCTCAAGAAATTTAAAAATCTATATGTGAATCCAAATGCTCATACATATTTTCCTTATAACAAAAATATAAGTATTTTCATGGATAATCTAGAATGCCAAAATTACATTACATGTATTGCAGACCACATCAGCAAATGGTCATCAAACTTCCTGATAGAAGAGGCACAATTGTATATGGAAGGGGCACGATCATCCAAGTATACCCACAACTCCCACAAACCCCATGATTTTCTCTTTTGATTGGGACGACAGTAGCTAAGGAATTATATGACGATTCCTTGCCTATTATCGCTCCTTTTGGCTAGTCAAAGTGCCATGGCACACTTCCTTTGACTCATCATAAAGCACAACTCATACAAGGGAGGCATGTGGCTAGTGTATGTGGTGCAACATCTTTCATAAAAGGTTGTGATAATCAATACCAATAGGTATTCAAATTCTATAAACTATTATTCACTCCTTCAAGTATGCAATCACTATTATTCCAGAATATGATCTCCTCCACAAACAACCATGGTACAAACACAATACCACTACAATAATATTTATTATGGCTATTGAAGCTCTCTATAAGTGATAAATCCAATATTATGAAATTTGTCTTCAAAGGATACTTCACAAATTTTCATACAATCATTACCGTCCAAATGCAAAACCTGAGTATTCCACCCATATCTAACTAGGGTAGATAGTCTCACTACTGAAACTAGATTACTCGTAGGGTTTCATCTTAGGGTTTTGAACTCTGTAAACTCCTCAAGAACACCAACAATAATAACCAGCATAAAACTCCAAATGAGCTCTCTTTTCACTTTTTAGTCTCACTACCAAAACTAGATTACCCACAGGGTTTCGTCCTAGGATTTCAAACTCTGTGAACTCCTCAAGAACACCAAGAATAATATCCAACATAAAACTCCAAATGAGCTCTCTTTTCACTTTTATTTCTTTTTTGAGAGAAACTTCTCAAAACCCCACTTAAATATTTTATGCTTAAATAAACATTAACTCCTTTTTCTAAAGTGAATTTATAAAGTGTCTTTTTTAAAATTTCCTTAATGTCACTTTATAACATCACTTTAATTTAATTATTTAATATTACCTTTTTTAGTGTACTTTTTTGCTAGGCAATATCAAACAATTAAATTAATTAATTCTCTTAGTCCCAACCACAACATACAAGAATTAAATAGGCTAACGAGTCCTCCTAGAGCAATCATTTGGAAAGGGAAATTACACAAAATCATTAGAAATAACTTCAAGATTATTGAGTGAACCCCTAAGGGATTAGTGTCATATGGCAAGGTGTTGTACCCAAACCATTTTTTTTTGCTTCATTAAGGTATTTTGCTTAAAATGGTCTAAATCTTGTAAAAGTGTTGTCAAAACTCAGTTTTTGGGAAAATCAAGTATGGGCTTTTAGTTCGTTTGATGTCAGGAAGATAATGGTAAATTTTGAAAATTAGGGTTTCTAGACCCCTATTTTTGGGAAAACCCTAAAAATAGGAACTTGTCAAAATTGGCTAAAATTAATTTTGATTGGCTTATTTCACATCACAATCATAGTGGTGAAGTCAATTTCAGTTAAAAGCTAGTTTAAGGCTAGTGGGTAGTTTTCACCTTTTCAGGATAAAAGTTGGGACCTCTGAGGTCGTCAATGGCAGTTGGCCAGTACCAGGTGTCAAAATTTAAGCCTGAAACTCAAAGCAGAAGATTATTTGGTAAGAGATGCTAAAAAAGATGCTTCACGACAGAGGGGATTTTCAAATGGTGAAAAGTTCAAAAAATATTCTAAGTTTGGAAACACTATGCCTTGCTACATGGGAGACGCTTGTGTAATCAATGTGCAAGTCAAATTTGCAGTGTCCATACACGTAAAATGGTGAAATACAGTCACGCACTTGCGTCAGTAATAAAAATGCTACAACGTAGTCAACTCAGTAGGCGTCACGGTGTTCGCAAAGCACGAAATGGAGAAAATTATCAGTTCCAGAGCAAATCTACACCCCTACAGGCCAGGGGTTCCCTTCAATTTGAAGGCTCAGATTCAATTGTTTATGGTTGCAAATACATTCATTCTCTCCATAATTTTGTCAACTTTCCAACAAGCTATCAAGAGAATCCATCTGAGTTGCGTAACTCCGACAAACAAAGGCAAAAGCATAAGGTACAGAGAATTTACATATCATAGAGACAGTCAAATTTGCAATTTCTACACCCTTGTAGCCCAAGGGCACCCTTGAATTAGACCTGTCAAATGATGGAATTTGCAGAATATGTTTCCAAGGGATCTCTTCTGATTCAGCCTAGCTCCACAATGCATACGTTCGCAAGTTTGTAAGACATTTTGAGTGACCGTGATAGTTGTTCCAGCGAACACATAAAACGAAGGGAAAATAAATTGAAAATATCAAACTGTACCTCTATAGGCCAGGGGCGCTTAGCCTTTTGGCAAGTTAGATGAGGTTTTTGGTAGCTGTCGTCTTCACGAGATATGTGTAGAATCCTCCTAGCTATTCAATGAATCCAACTGTCAGCCCTCAGGATCTGTCAAATGTTCATAGATAGAGAATCATCGGAAGATGTTGAAGGATGAAAACAAGCAAAAACTAGCTAAGTATGGAAAATACATACTTCCTTGAAAAAGGCGCCCTTCTACTAGAGGTCTTAGAAGTAGTTTAAAAGCTTTGTCACTTCCAGGAACATCTCTTCCAAGTTGTTCCATCTTTGCGATGAGATCATCGATGCACACATCGAAGCAATCCTACTCTTGACAATGAGGGTCAAAGTGGAGCGTTTTGTGAAAGTTAAAACTTGTAAAATCATTCTTTAAAATGTAATTGTGCCCCTACAGGCCAGGGGCGCCCTTGCATTTGAGGGCCTTAAACCATCTTTCAGATGCTTCGCATATAGTCATTCTTTGTGGAATTCTTCCAGTTACGCGATCGATCCGACATACAGTCAATGAGAGTTATTATTCACCAGCAATGGCAGATTGAAGGATGGAGAGGCAAATCAAGAAAATGGATAAGTTTGATGTCATATGCACCCTTTTGGGAAAAGGTGCCCTTGTTTTTGAGACATTAGACTTAGCTTTTAGCTCTCGCAGCTCTCAGCGGCATGTCATCAGACTTGTCCTAGCTACGCAGTGGATGTGTCAGCTCAACTCCAGCATCAAACAGGGATTTGGAAATTAGAGTTCAATAGAGGCTGTGGTGATGTTTTCAAGTAGCTAAAAAATAGGAAGCTATCTAAAAATCTCAACTTTTGAAGGAGGGCACCTAGAAAGTCAAAGTTTGACTTTTTGGAATCAGCATGCATATTCTAGCCAACCAAGAAAGATGGAATCAGTTAACTGAATAAAATAATATTAAATTCTTTAGTTTCAAATGTCATTTTTTGCTTGTAAAGAGGTGAATTTAGTTTTGCATGTTAAATTAAACTAAACTGTAAGGAGGTGGCACCCAATTTAGGGCTTAATTTTCATTCAGTTTAACAAAGTGAGGTCCAATGAGAAAATTCCATTCTAAATTTAGGATTATCTCCTAAATGTGACGCCTAAGTTCTTCAAAAAAATTTAAATATGCTTAGAAGCGTCCATTATTCTCATAATAGGTTGAGTGAAAACAAGTTTTCTCTCATGCAAGCATGATTTAAAGATGCCACAGGTGTTATTTTTCAGATTTCTTTGTAGATACAGGTCCAGATTATTCAACAAACTTCATTCGAGGATAGGCAGAGGCAAAATATAACTTCTATCTTCTCTCTCTTATTTCTTATATCCTTGTCTTATGTTTTCTCTCGCATGTCCAAGTATACAATGACCTTTTCATAGTTCTAATCATTTGGGTACGTTGTGCACGACTTTCTCTACAAAACCCATGTGTTAGAATTTTTCAAGAAAAATTGCCTTGTAGCTTCCATTTTCGAAGCTTTATTTTTTTTCGGAAATTCCTTAGCATGGTAGAGGAAAAGTTAGTATTTTCAAAAACAGAGGGTCTAGGTTGTCTTAGAATCATCTTTTGCACAAAACCCATGTTTCAATTTTTCTTGGCAAAAATTGCCCCTGAAAACCCTAAAACCCCTACAGTTCTCGACTGAAAGTCTTTGTCTTTGCATGTCAAGCTAAATGACATTTTTTCAAAATTCTAACGTTGTGGGTTTGCTTAGAATTATTTTTGCACAAAACCAATGTCTTAGAATTTTTCGTGAAAATTGCCCCTTGACAGGCTATTTTTAGCCTCACTAGGAGTCGTTTTAGCTTTCTGAAGAAAGTTGTCAGAACATAGCCATGTTTATAGTCAACACACGAGTTTTTCAAAACGCAATTCACACAGACTAAATTCAAGACCAAGTTCGTCTTAATTCATGATTTCATCAGAACGACTGACATGGATTTGCATCAGGTGGATCCAAAGGTTGACTTGAATGCGTCAGAAATGAACCAGATTACACTTCAAAAAATTAAAGAATCTGGGTTGCTAGAGGCGGCTTCGCTTCCTATCTCAGTACAATGCATAGAATTTGTAATGTCTTGTGTAAAGCATTAGAATTCTACTACTTTAGAAATTCAGTCAGTAGATGGATGGGTGATTTGTAGTCTCAAGCCCGAGGACATTGAGAAGTGCTTCGGTATTCCCCAACATCTGAATAGTTTGGTCATTACCATGGATTAGTGTGAGAAGGCATCCATTGCTGATAAGGACAAATGCCAAAGTAAAATGGCAGAAAGGTGGCTAAAACAGAAGAAAGTTAACTTGCCAAAGAATGTGGGTCGCAATGAGTTCAAAGATGAATACATGATTTCGATTACCCTTCTTAATTGTGTTTCCGGTCATGCAGATGCTCATAAATTCAAGCCTTGTATGTATTACATCATGGCTCAAATCATTTACAGAAGAGAGCATTACGATTGGGCCTGTTTGACCAGCGACGTACTCCACAGACAGATGACCGGCTTCTTGGTTGCTCACGAGTTTCACATGTGTTTGCACCTCATGTATTTGATTGCCTTCCAGGGTCAGTTTAGAGGGTTGAACATTGTGGGAATTCTTAGTGTACAAAAATTTCATCAATATTATGACTAGCTTGAGTTCACAAAGTCTGAACAACACTATAAGCGTGTGCAGGAGGCATCTTTGATGTACACAGTGAGGAACCTAGACCATCAGCTACATGTATGTATCTCAACAGAAGATAGAGTAGCAATGTTAGAATGGGCGGATTGGTTCATTTAGTTCCCTACCTATACATACATCTGCATCTATGAATATGCAGGTCATCCAACCATGCTACCCCATTATCCTTTGGAGAGGGTGGTTTTCATGGAGTTTCTATGGTAGTTGTATGATGTTCACTCACATTTGCGCAACAAACACAAGCCAACTACCAATTTTCCATTACAGATGAGCATTTACAAGTACAACACAACAGTCGATGCCAAGGCTATGGGCCATGAGTTAAAAATACTTAATCTTAAGTACCTTGTTGAGAGATGCTCATGACCCTTGGGGTTATTACTCAACACGCCTTGGTGATCACTCTTATCACAAGCCTTCTATAGAAGACTACTGAGTCAACTGCGAGAATGAGTTTGAGGTGCGTAGGCGCAGCTACAATAGGTTCACCCTTTCACAGATTTATGTCTTCATGTCAGAGGATGTGGGAGGGCTGTCAGATGATGATGGGGATGTACTTCCTCCATTTTTCAAAGAACAAGTTGATACGTAGCCACTTCCAATTGTTGATTGGTTTGCCAAGGAATACTCATCTGTTAAGGAAAGATCAAGTAGGGTTATCCAAAAAAGTATACTCTACTTGGATAGCAAGAAGACGAGGAGGACAATCATACCAAATACGGAGTCACCACCGATGGATGTTTCAATGCCTTCCACGTCGAAGAAAAATCCCAAACAAAAGAAAAGGAGTAATCCTCCTTGGGAAGCAAAGTATCTAGAAATTCAAAAGGAAAAATGCCAGTTGTTGTTTTGAGCCAGCAAGAATGACATGTGGAAGTTGCCAAAAATATAGTTGAGAATATGACAAAAACAAAGGTAGAGCCTCCCATGCCATCACCAACACCACAACAGTCTCTAGTTTCGGTTCACATTGACTTGGGATTATACTCGCCACCACGTAGCAATGCTTCCATGCATTCACACTCATCAGGAGTTCTTAGGTCTACCACCAATCCTTCCAGTGAGATTAGTCGAGATTTGTCTTGGCTTGAGAATTAGCTGGGTCAGAAGAGGAGGCAACCATCCTACAAACTAGATTTCTTATATTTTGATCATGTCTACTAGGACACACCAGATAAAAGGATAAAGAAGCAAGTCCATGTAGGGAGGAACGCTAACAAGGAAATCATAATTGAGACTGTTGCACCTCTAGAGGACAAGAACTTGGATGAGGCAGAGATTGAAGACCTCGCCTTGATAAAGGTCAACCTTGGTAGAAGCACACGCCAAGCCAACGTTGATTTCCTTCAGGTTGCAATGGAAAGCATAAAGGAGAGAGTCATAAAGGACGAAGAAGATAAAGTAGTCCTCAAGGCCGAAGTCTAGCAGCTTCGCCAGTATATCTCCAATCTTATGCACAACACTAAGAATGTCACCGCCTTGCTCCCGTAGATATTAGAGTTACCAACAGAGCATAAGCAACTAAATCAATTGGTGGTATATGGGAAGCGCCTGAAAGATTGGGAGGAGGATTTCATCACAAGGGGATGCTTCACACTTTAAGAATTGTACCAATTGAGGTACAACACCCACGAACTTCGTACACAAATCTAGGATGAAGAGTGAGACTTGGTGATTGAAAAACCAAGGAATGAGATCATGATCTCTCACCTAAGGACGACATATGACTCAGTCACAGACGAAGAAGATAAGGAAGCTATTTTTACTTGGAGAACACAATTAATCTTCAAGGTAAAAATACATGAGACAATTGTTGCAGAGTTGGGTGAGTGCAGAGAACAGGTGACTAGTGCTATCCATTTCATGAGAACTTTCATGTCACGAGTCCCTAAATCCAGTATCAGCATAAGGATGGTGAGTACATCAAGCTCATCGATGTACATTCAAAGTTGCAAGTGCTCATTCATGGTATTTTTTCAGTGGAGATTCTGTTGGTTGTAAGTTGGCTCAACTTACAGTCATATCAACGTTATTTGATGAGGCGGCCAAAACTGGAGGAGAGTTGCAGAGTCAGATCACGGGTAGTGAGGAGATGTTGTGAAGATACAAAGTGCTTCATAAGAGTATCAGTGCCCCAGATGGCGATGCATTCAATGACCTCGTGGAGGGGTTAATTGCCTGAGATCATGACTAGTGAACTATAGATTAGTACATCCCACCTTTTTAGAATAGATATTAGACACAACAGTTAATTCGATGCTTCTTTATGAGTTAACTCATTAATCCACATCTCATGGCATGTCTATCTTGGAATCATCTATTTACAATTGGAGTTCTCGTATAGTTTTCAGCTAACTTTCATTTCAATAAGGATGTGCATGTTGCACATGTCCATTTAGTTTTGTTTTGTTTCGGTTAACTAATGGTAGTTTTCTAGTTAACTATATAGTTTCATTTATTTAGGTTTAGCAATAAACTCTTACATGCTTGCAAGATTGATTGTTGACTCAAGGTGATTTTAGGGTTCCCTACACCTTTGATGTCTATAAATAAGAGCATTCTTGCTCATTTGTAATTAAATTTTGCACGTGATAGCATACATGCTGAGAAACCTTACCTGTAGTATTGCTATTATGTATCTGTTCAAGAACTTTTATTGTGATAATAAATAGCTGAGTTGCCCTACCTGAATGTTATTATTATGGTACTTGTTCACCTTAGATTAAATAGAATTGTTGGTTTGATTGTTTATTGTTATGCGTGTCTCAATATACAATTTGTTGTCCCAGTTATTATTTGATGTTGTGATTAATAAGCTTTGTTTCATTTCTACACTTCAGATAGGTGTCATCATCTCCTTAGGAATATAGAAGTAAGGCTTATCATGTGTTTTCGTGATTAATAATCTTTGTTTCATATCTACACCTCGAATAGGAGTCATCTCCTCCTTGGGAATTTAGAAGTGAAGATTGTCATTTGATGTAGTGCCAATAATATTTCTTTCAACCTACGCCTCAGATAGGTGTCGTCATATGCTTGGAAATCCTGACTTAAGGATTATTATATACCAATTCCCTGCTTCTAAGTCCTCATGCTTTGTTTCTCTTGGGGAAATATGATAGTTTAGCATTAGCCTATTTGTAGTTAAAGATTTGAAAAACTAGAGAAAATCCTTAGCTACAATGTGTTAGGTTTCCTAAACCTTGTGCCTCTTCTAGCTGAGTCAAAAAGATAGGATTTAGATCATTTACTTTTTCATGCATATCAACAAAAGAGGGCTTCCCCTCCTAATTTGAAGAGTATTCATTACGCACTGTGAATAGCTATCTATTACCAATCTGCACTCCAGAGGTGCGAATTGTAATGCCAATAGTTTTTTGGTGCCCACCGTGGGGCACGAGGCAAGAAAACTTCAAGAAAGCTTAAATGATTTATGTCACGGGAATGACCATTTGGCATCCTACTGCTCTAGTTCAACAACCAGGAATCACTCTGGCCATCATATAGCCAAATTTTGTGTTCATTGAAGTGGAGAAATCAGATATCATCAGTAGCTTGCGCAGTTTTATCTTTGAAAATTATACATCAACTACTCAGTGGAGGAACACAACTACTACTCTAGACAAAGAAGAAGAAAGAGTGGATGTTGCAGCCAGTAGACCAGTTTTTCCACCACCCACATGGGAATAAAGTATCCTGGCTCAACTAGTATACACGAGAAGGAGAAATAATCCTCTCTTTCAAGAAGAGCCAATCTTTGAAGAGGTTCCTGAGCATTTCCCAAAAGAACCAGAAGAATCTCTAGTCCCAGCTGAAGCAATGGGTGATAAAAACAACAACAACAATGGCAATGGTCAGAACGCAAGGAATGTAAGATGTCCAATCCCACTACCTTGGGGAGACAACATCAGACCATTGGCCTTGGCAGGACTCCATGAACTGCCCAATGGATTGCGAAAGCATTTTCCTCAATTCCACAATGATGGGTCTCGACACCCTGATGAACACATCTCAGTATTCACAGTGGCTTGTTCCATTTTGCATGTTTCACATGAAGACATCGTTGTTCATCTCTTTGTTGAGACTCTAGAGAAAAATGTTGCAAATTGGTTCAATCATCTTTAGCCAGACATTATTACAAGTTGGGAAGTCATGAGTGAAAGATTCTTGGTGCAATTCAAGCTCGCTGAGGACAACCATCAATTATTTGCACAACTCTCAAAATTGAAGATGGAGGCACATGAACCGATGAGGGAGTTCGTAGCAAGGTTTAACTTCCTTTTCACATGTCTTTCCCATACTCTCAATCCATCTAATGATATTTTGATGAGTAGCTTCATCAACACACTACCGTTAGAAATAGCCTTTTTCTTGAAGATGGTCCAAGGAGTAGATCTACAGCTTACACGAGAAGAATCTATCAAGATTGAAGATAATATGATCACAATGGGAAAGATGAAGAATGATTCAATCAGACCGCTTATTCAAGTGTCTGTTGATTCACTGCTATAGAAGGTAACCAATGAGGTGACTATCCTCAAAAGGCAGAGCCACCCACTCAAGGGCAGCAAGCACTACCTACACCACCGCCATATCAACCTTAGTAGTCATACGAGCTGAAGAGGAATAAATTCTAGCCATTCAACAATTACAAGCCAAGGTATCCACAAGGACAGCCAAGACAATCGGTTGATGTTGAGAAAGCTAAAGTCTATTGCACTTTCCATGATTCTGATGCACACACTGGAGCTACATGTCCAAAAAATCAAAGGATGAATCAACTCATGGGATTTGTTGATGCTCCTCCAAGTACAAGCTTTGTACCTTCAAACTGAAATGGTGTCTCACCACAGGCAAACAACTTTGATGGTGACTTCGCAATGGGGTACTTCGACAGAGAACCTGTTAATGAACAAAAAGAAGAAGAATACCGCTAATTCTCTCTTGTGGTCAACCATGAGAACATCTCATCGTCTGTGTTCACACGTGCGCAACACTTCAAAGCATAGAAAGAAGAAGAGGACAAGAGGAATACAAATGAAAATGGAAAAGAAATGTCTTCCACTTCCAATCCCAAATCTTCACAAGAGAACGCCGTGCCAGTTGCTCAAGAATCCTCTTCAGCAAACTTTGACATTGTGTCTTCCATGATGAAGATGAAGGTACAGATCTCACAATTGGAGTATCTTCAGGATCATCAAGAGCAGTTGGAGAGAATCCTTAAGGTTGTAAAGAAGAAGGTTGTAGTTCAGCCTACATTGCTAGAGTCATTCATAACAGCAGAAGACAAACCTAAACCATTCTATATATCTTTGTATAAAGTAGGTTTTAAACTCAACAATTGTATCATAGATAGCGAAGCTTCAGACAACGTCATTCCTTTGCAGATCATGAATGCATTGGGACTTTCATGCACCAAAACTCATGACAAGTGTTATTCACTTGAATCAAAGTCGGTGTCATTGGTCGGTCAACTAAAAGATGCACAAGTAAGGCTAGTGTCTTGTCCTAAAAAGAAGATTATGATGAATATCTTGGTAGCTGAAATTCCAACTAGTTACAGGATGTTACTAAGTAGGAGCTTCTACAAAGACCTCGAAGGTGAAATTCAGTTGGATTGATGGTTCACGACAATCCCATTGAAGAATGGTAGTTTCAAGCTGGAACCTGAGGCCAAGTCAAGGTTTACGGTGGTGAAGTCCCAGCACCATCAGGAACAAGTGTTATATCAAGACACAGGTCTGGGAACATATGATATGATGTCTGAAGTAACTGAAGACAGTTAGAAGTTTGCACTTTCCATGACTACATCATATGAAGAATCAAAAGTGTGGACGATGTAGTTCGACGATAGTTGCTCAACATCAGGCTCAGGAGCGAGAGTTGTAATCACTTCTCTCGAAGGTTGTCTATATCCATTTGCATATCGATTACAATTTGAATGCACCAATAATACAGTGGAATACGAAGCACTTTTATTAGGTCTCAGGAATGCAAAGGATATGGGGATCAAGTTACTTAGAGTTGAAGGAGATGCTGAGTTGATTGTCAAAAAAATCAAAGATCATTTCCAAGTCAGAAATCATCACCTTTGATCCTATAGACAGAGGGTGTGGAATGCCATCGACTAGTTCGAGATGTTTGACATCAAATATATTCCACGTTTAGATAATAGCAAAGTTGATGCCCTTGCAGTGTCCGCTGCTCTTTTCATGCCACATTCTAACTTTCGTTAGAATACTTTTGCTATTGAGTTGATCTACAGGCTAGTTGTTCTAGATAATTCATACAACTAGCAAGTCTTTGATGACGATGATGGCATTGTATAATTTATCATCATGGGAGACAACCATAAAGAATTGTTCTTTGAAGGAAGTACTACTCCTTTTAAAGAATCACTCACTAAAGACTTTGAAGCTACAGATTCTGAGATCATTCAACTGAAAGGAAATCTAATTACCAAGGGTATGGTGTCTTTAGAGAATATTTTTGACCGGCATGACCAACACATTCAAGATCAAAGGATGTCATGTGTTAATAATTCTACTGAGCATTACCAAGTAAACATTGGCACTGAAGACAAGCCTCAATTTGTCAATTTGGGCAAGTGTTGTACTCCAGAAGAAGCTGAGAAGTTTACCGCCTTGTTCAAACAATACAAGGATGTATTTGTCTGGTCTTATGAAGACTTGAAGGTCTTCACACCTATAGAATTGTCACATAAAATTCCTTTGAAGTTTGATGTTAAGCCTTTTAGGCAAAAGTAGAGACATTATAATCTATGAATCCAAGATACTATATATGCGAAGATTCAGAAGATGGTGGACTCGAAGATAATTTTTCCAATTCATCACTCCACCTGGGTGTCTAACATAGTTCCTGTGCACAAAAAGAATAGTGAAATAAGAATTTGTGTGGATTTCAAGAATTTGAACCAATCATCCTTGAAGGATAATTACCCCTTACCAATCATGGAGCATACCTTGCATACAATCACTGGTTTAGAGATTCTATCACTTCTTGATGGTTTTTTCAGATACAATTAGATTGCAATGGCAAAGGAGGATCAAATCAAGACAACTTTCACCACCCCGTGGGGAACTTTTGCTTATGAGAGGATGCCTTTCGGCCTTATCAATGCCGGTGCAACTTTTCAGAGGGCCATGGATTTGGATTTAGGGGATCTCAAGAAAAAGATAATAGTCATCTACCTTGATGACTTGACCGTTTTCGTAGATAAATGGGAAGACCACTTTTCACACCTCGTGAAAGTGTTTGAAAGATGCAGGTATCATAAGATCTCATTGAATCCAAAGAAGACCATCTTTGTGGTAACGGGGAGTAAGTTACTTGGCCACATCATTTCCAAAGAAGGCACTAGGATTGACCTAAATCAAGTGGATTCAATTAAAAACCTCTCTTCCAAACAAAAAAAACACAAGTACACTCCTTTTTTGGTAAAGTTAACTTTATCAGGAGGTTTGTATTATATTTTTTGGAGCTGATGAAGGAGATCTCAGCTATGATGGAAAAGACATCCACTTTCATATGGATAGAAGAAGGCAAGTAGGCCTTTATCAAAATCAAAGAAGCTATTGCTAACGCACCAATGTTGGTTTTTCTCGACTTTGGGAAGGATTTTATCCTCTATTCTTATGTGTCAGAACACACTCTGTCTACTATATTGACTCAGAAGCTCAGTGGAGAAGGAGAATCTCCAATTGCTTTCATGAGTGGCAGTTTCAAGGATAGTGAATCGCGCTATTCTCAAATCGAGAAGAATGTGTATGCTATTGTCAAAGCTATCAAGGATTTTAGGTTTTATATCTTGAATTCTCATACAACGGTGTTTGTCACTGATCTAGTGGTTAAAAGTGTGCTAACTCAATAGAAGATGGGAACGAAAAGAGGAAATTGGATTGCAAAAGTTCAAGAATATGATATGGAGATCAAGTCGACCAAGCTCGTCCACGGGTAAGGTCTTTATTAATATTTGGCAGAAGATGGAGATCAAAAGTACCAAAGCAATGGTGGAATTGAACCTAAATTGGAAATTGAAGAGGACCTTCCTTTGGTCCTATTTGTTGATTCTATGAAAGAATGGTACACAACTTTGTGGTATTATTCAACTTATGGGGAATGTCCACGTCACATGGACAAACAAAAAAAAAGAACATTGAATCTAAAAGCACAAAATTCCATGCTTATCAATAAAATTTTGTACAAGTGTCCAACCTTGACGAAACTTTCCTACTATGCATCAGAAGGAACCAACAACATAGATTGTTGGAAGCTTTTCATAGTCAAGCATGTGGTGGAAACTTTTCATCGAGGGTCACTGCATTCAAGATCTTGTGAGCATAGTTCTATTGGCCAACTATGTCTCACGACACATATGAATGGGTGTACAGGTGTCAGATGTGTCAGCAGTTTGCTGGAAAAGTCAAATTGGCATCTCTTCCACTCAAGCCAGTGATTATCGATACCCCATTTCAGTAATGGGGTATGAATTTTATAGGTCCTATCAACCCACGTTCCAACATGGGTCATGTTTATGTCCTTAAAACCATAGATTATTTTACAAAATGGGTTGAAGTGGTTCCTACCAAACGAGCTACTTCTGAAATTATCTGCAACTTTCTAAAAGAGAACATCATTTCGCGCTTCGGGGTGCCTCGTAAAATTGTGATTGATAATGCAACATGTTTCTCCTCAGAGGAGTTACTGGAGTTTTTTTTATCACGACATCATGTTGTCACACACATCAAATTATTACCCTCAAGGTAATGGACAAGCCGAGTCATCAAACAAGAACATAGTCACAATAGTGCGTAAGCTAGTTGACTCAAATAAGTGGGCTTGGCACAAAAAGTTGTACGATGCTCGTTGGGATGATAAAATCACTCCCAAAAGAGCCATCGACACCTCACCTTTTACAATTTTATATGGTACAAAAGCAATTCTTCCCATCACATTGGAGTTGTCTTCCTTACAACTGACATCTACAGTGGAGGATAAAGAATACAAAGATCCAATTGAGAAACGGATGTTGTACTTGATGAAAATTGAAGAGGAAAGGGTGAAGGTTGTCGATAGAATCACTCACCATTAAGAGCGAGTGAAGAATATTTTTGATAAGAAGGTTCGTCAAAGAGACTTTGAGATCGGAGATCAAGTCCTGTTATAGGACTAAAGACATGAACCTAAAGGAATGCATGGCAAGTTTGATTCCTTATGGTTGGAGCCTTTTCAGATCCATGAATCCATAGGAGAGAACACTTATATTCTCTCATATTATATTCTTTCATACTCAGATGGAAGGCTTCTTCCACTGCCATACAACAAGAAATATCTCAAGCACTTCAACCCTCTCAGGGAGGAGTGATTTTTGTAAATAATTTATTTATGCTTTATCATTATGTCGTAATGTGTTTCCCCGTTCAGTGAAGTTTTTGTCGTGTTCTAGGTGATTTCTTAGGTAGTCTTGTTTTAGGTGATTAGGAAAACTCCAAGTATTAGGTGATTAGGGAAGAGTCCTGACTTCATGCCCAACTGATAAGTCACACTGGTCTACAAAAACACAAAGAATCTTGGTTCTCCTATGCCGTAAGTATCCGACATGTTCACTAGATGGAGCCTAATGTTGTACCCAAACCAATTTTTTTTGCTTCATTAAGGCATTTTGCTTAAAATGGTGTAAATATTGTAAAAGTGTCATCAAAGCTCAATTTTTGGGCAAATAAAGTATGGGATTTTAGTTAGTTTGATGTCAGGAAGATACTGGTAAAATTTCAAAATTTTGAAAATTAGGGTTTCCAAACCCCTATTTTTGGGAAAACCCTAAAAATAGGAACTTGTCATAATTGGCTAAAATTAATTTTGTACATCACGATCATAGTGGTGAAGTCAATTTCAGTTAAAATTTAGTTTAAGGTTGGTGTGTAGTTTTCACCTTTTCAGGAGAAAAGTTGGGACCTCTAAGGTCATCAATGGTAGTTGGCCAGTACCAGGTGTCAAAATCTAAGCCTGGAATTCGAAGAAGACTCTTTGGTAAGAGATGCTAAAAAAGATGCTTCACGATGGAGGGGATTTTCAAATGGTGAAAAGTGCAAAAAATATTCTAAGTCTGGAAACACTACGCTTTGCTATGTGGGAGATGCTTGCGCAATCAATGTGCAAGTCAACTTTGCAGTGTCCATACATGTAAGATGGTGAAATACAATCACACACTAACGTCAGTGGAAAAAATGCTACAACGTTGTGAACTCAATAGGCGTCACGGTGTTCGCAAAGCACGAAATGGAGAAAAATATTAGTTCCAGAGCAAATCTATGCTCCTTCAGGCTAGGGGCACCATTCAATTTGAAGGCTCAAATTCAGTTGTTTCTGGTTGCAAATACATTCATTCTCTCCAGAATTTTATCAACTTTCCAGCAAGCTATCAAGTGAATCCATCTGAGTTGTGTAACTCTGGAAAACGAAGGTGGAAGTAGAAGGTACAAAGAATTTACATATCACAGAGATAGTCAAATTTTCCATTTTTGTGCCCCTGTAGCCTAGAGGTGCCATTGAATTAGACTTGTCAGATGATGGAATTTGTAAAATCTATTTTCGAGGGATCTCTTCAGATTCAGCCCAGCTTCACGATGCATTCGTTCGTAAGTCCGTAAGACATGCTGAATGATCATGACAATTGTTCCAGCAAACACGTAAAACAAAGGGAAAAAAATTTGAAAACATCGAATTGTACCTCTACAGGCCAGGGGCGCTTAGCCTTTTGGTCAGTTAGATGAGGTTTTCGGCAGTTGTCATCTTCACTAGATCTGTGCAAAATCCTCCTAGCTATTCAATGAATCCAATTTTCAGCCCTTGGGATTTGTCAAACGTTCGTAGATGGAGAATCATCAGAAGATGTTGAAGGATGAAAACAAGCAGAAAATGGCTAAGTATGGAAAATACATACTTCCTTGAAAAAGGCGCCCTTCTATTGGAGGTCTTAGAAGCAGTTTTCAAGTTTCATCACTTCCAAGAACATCTCTTCCAAGTTGTTCCATCTTCACGATGAGATCATCAACATGCACATCAGAGCAATCCTGCTCCCGATAGCGAGGGTCAAAGTGGAGCATTTCGTGAAAGTTACAAATTGCAAAATCATTCTTGAAGATGTAATTGCACCCATTTAGGCCAGGGGCACCCTTGCATTTGAGGGCCTTAAACCAACTTTCAGACGCTTCACATACAGTCATTCTTTGTGGAATTCTTCTAGCTACACAATGGATCCAACATCCAGTCGACGAGAGTCATTATTCACCAACAATGACAGATTGAAGCATGAAGAGGCAAATCAGGAAAATGGTTGTCTGGTGTCATATGCACCCTTTTGGGAAAAGGCACCCTTATTTTTTAGGCATTAGATTCAATTTTTAGCTCTCGCAGCTCTCTGTTACATGTCATCAGACTTGTCCTAGCTATGTAGTGGATGTGTCAGCTCAACTCTAACAGCAAATGAGTATCTAGAAATCATAGTTCAACAGAGGCTGTGGTGACGTTTTCAAGCAGCTAAAAAAAGGAAGTTAGCTAAAAATCTCAACTTTTGAAGGAGGGCGTCTAGAAAGTAAAAGTTTGACTTTTTGGAATCAACATGCATATTCTAGTCGACCCAAAAAGATGGAATTAGTTAACTGAATAAAATAAAATAAAATTCTTCAGTTTCAAACATTAGTTTTTGCTTGCAAAGAGGTGAATTTAGTTTTGCATGTTAATTTAAACTGAACTATAAGGAGGTGGCACCCAATTTAGGGCTTAATTTTCATTCAGTTTAACAAAGTGAGGTCTAATGAGAAAATTCCATTCTAAATTTAGGATTATCTCCTAAATGTGACACCTAAGTTCTTCAAAATTCTTTAAATATGCATAGAGGCATCCATTATTCTCACAACAGGTTGAGTGCAAATAGGTTTTCTCTCGTGCAAGCATGATTTGAAGATGCCACAGGTGTTATTTTTCATATTTCTTTGCAGATATAGGTTCAGATTATTCAATCGACTTCATTCGAGGATAGGCAAAGGCAAAATATAACTTATATCTTCTCTCTTATTTCTTTTATCCTTGTCTTAGGTTTTCTCTCACATGTCCAAGTATACAACGACCTTTTCATAGTTCTGATCATCTGGGTATGTTGTGCACGACTTTCTCTACAAAACCCATGTGTTAGAATTTTTCAGGAAAAAATGCCTCGTAGCTTCCATTTTCAAAGCTTTGCTTTTTTCTGGAAATTCCTTTTCATGGTAGAGGAAAAATCAGTATTTTGAAAAATGGAGGGTCTAGGTTGGCTTAGAATCATCTTCTGCACAAAACCCATGTTTCAGTTTTTCTCGGCCAAAATTGCCCCTAGAAACCCTAAAATCCCTACAGTTCTCGACTGAAAGGTCTTTGCATGTCAAGCTAAACGATGTTTTTTCAAAATTCTAATGTTGTGGGTTTGCTTACAATTATTTTTTGCACAAAACCCACGTCTTATAATTTTTTGTGAAAATTGCCCCTTGACAGGTTATTTTTAGCCTCACAAGGAGTCGTTTTAGCTTTCTGAAGAAAGTTGTCAGAACATAGTCGTGTTTACAGTCAACAGGTGAGTTTTTCAAAATGAAGTTCACATAGACTAAATTCAAGACCAAGTCAGTCTTAATTCATGATTTCATCAAAACGACTGACACGGATTTGAATCAAGTGGATCCAGAGGTTGACTTGAATGTGTCATAAATGAACTAGATTACACTTCAAAACATTGAAGAATCTAGGTTGCTAGAGGCGGCTTCGCTTCCTATCTCAATATAGTGCATATAATTTGTAATGTCTTATGTAAATCATTACAATTCTACTACTCGATAAATTCAGTCAGTAGATGAACGAGTGATTTGTAGTCTCAAGCCTAGGGACATTGAGAAGTGCTTCGGTATTCCCCAACATTTGAATAGTTTGGTCATTACCATGGATCATGAGAAGGCATTCATTATTGATAAGGATAAATGTTAGAGTAAAATGGAAGAAAGGTGGCTAAAACATAAGAAAGTTAACTTGCCAAAGAATGTGGGTTGTAGTGAGTTCAAAGATGAGTACGCGATTTTGATTACCCTTCTTAATCGTGTTTTTGGTCATGTAGATGCTCATAAATTCTAGCCTTGGATGAATTACATCATGGCTCAAATCATTTACAGAAGAGAGCATTACGACTTGGCCTCTTTAATTAGCGACGTACTCCACAAATAGATGACCGACTTCTTGGTTTCTCATGAGTTTCACATGTGTTTGTACCTCATGTATCTGATTTCCTTCCAAAGCCAGTTTAGAGGGTTGGACACTATGGGAATTCTTAGTGTACAAAAAGTTCATCAATATTACAACCAACTTGAGTTCACGAAGTTTGAACAACACTACAAGCATGTGTAGGAGGCATTTTTGATGTACATAGTGAGGAACCTAGATTGTCAGCTACATGTACATATCTCAACGAAAGCCAAAGCAACAATGGTAGAATGGGCGAATTGGTTCATTCAGTTCCCTACCTATACCTACATCCGCGTCTACGGATATGCAGGTCATCCAACCATGCTACCCTATTATCCTTTTGATAGGGTGGTTTTCATGGAGTTTCTATGGCAGTTGTATGATGTTCACTCACATTTGTGCAACAAACACAAGCCAACTGCCAATTTTCCATTACAAATGAGCATTTATAGGTGCAAGACAACAATTGATGCCAAGGCTATGGGTTATGAGTTAGAAAGACTTAATCTTAAGTACCTTATTGAGATACACTCATATGACCCTTGGGGTTATTACTTAGCATGCCTTGGCGGTCGTTCTTATCACAAGCCTTCTATAGAGGACTACTGGGTCAACTACGACTACGAGTTCTAGGTGTGTAGGCATAGCTACATCAGGTTCATCGTTTCACAAATTTTTGTCTTCATGCTAGAGGATGTGGGAGGACTGTCAGATAATGATGAGGATGTACTTCCTCCATTTTTCAGAGAACAGTTTGATACGCAACCACTTCCAGCTGTCGATTGGTTTGCCAAGGAATACTCATTTGTTAAGGAAAGATTAAGCAGGGTTATCCAGAACAGACTCTACTTGGATAGCAAGAAGATGAGGAGGAAAGTCATGCCAAATATAGAGCCATCACCAGTGGATGTTTCACTGCCTTCTACGTCGAAGACAAAGGCCAAACCCAAGGAAAGGAGTAATCCTCCTAAGGGAAGCAAAGTATCTGGAAATTCAAAAGGAAAAACACCAATTGCTAATTTGAGCCAGCAAGAACGACATGTGGAAGTTGCCACAAATACAGTTGAGAATATGATAAAAATAGAGGTAGAGGCTCCCATGCCATCACCAACACCACATCAGTCTCTAGTTTCGGTTCACATTGACTTGGGATTAGACTCGCCACCACATAGCAGTGCTTCCACACATTCACACTCATTAGGAGTTCCTAGGTCTAACACCAATCCTTCCAGTGAGATTAGTTAAGATTCATCTTGGCTTGAGAATCAACTGGGTAGGAAGAGGAGGCAGCCATCTTACAAACTAGATTTCTTAGATTTTGATCATGTCTACCAGGACACGCCAGATAAAAGGATAAAGAAGCAAGTCCATGTAGGGAGGAACGCTGACAACAAAATCATAATTAAGACCATTGTACCTCTAGAGGACAAGAAATTGACTTAGGAGAGGCAACACTCACCCGATAAAAGGTCAGATTTGAGATCAACTCCATACCAAACACTGAGAATGTCACTGCCTTGCTCTCGTAGATGTTAGAGTTACCAGCAGAGCAGAATCAACTAAATCAGCTGGTGGTATACGGGAAGCGCTTGAAATACTAGGAGACTGATTTCATCACAAGGGGCTGCTTCATACTTTCAGAATTGTACCAATTGAGGTACAACACCCACAAACTTCACACACAAATCCAAGATGAAGAGTGAGACTTGGTAGTTGACAAACCAAGGAATGAGATCATGATCTCTCACTTGACGACGACATATGACTCGATCACAGGGGAAGAAGATAAGGAAGCTATTTTTACTTGGAGAACACAATTAATCTTCAAGGGAAAAGTACATGAGACAATTCCTGTAGAGTTGGCCGAGTGTAGATAACATGGGACTAGTGTTATCTAGTTCGTGAGAACTTTCATGTCACGAGTCTCTTTCCAGTATCAGCGTGAGGATGGTGAGTACATAGAGCTCGTCGACATACAATCAGAGTTGTAGGTGCTCATTCATGGTATTTTCAATGGAGATTTCGTTGGCTATAAGTTGGCTCGACTTACAATCATGTTAGCATTATTTGATGAGGTGGCCAAAACTGGAGGAGAGTTGCAGAGTCAAATCATAGGAAGTGAGGAGATGTTGCGAAGACACAGAGTGATTCAAAAGAGTATCAGTGCCCCAAATGGTGATGCAGTCAATGACCTTTTGGAGGGGTTAATTGCTTGAGATCGCGACCAATGAACTACAGATCAGAACATCCCACTTTTTTAGGATAGACATTAGACACAACAATTAATTCGATGCTTCTTTCCGAGTTAACTCGTTGGTCCACATCTCATGCATGTCTATCTTGGAATCATCTATTTACAGTTGGAGTTCTCGTATAGTTTTTAGTTTTTGTTAACTGATGTTAGTTATCAGTTAACTTTCATTTCAATAAGGATGTGCATATTGCACATGTCCATTTAGTTTAGTTTTGTTTCAATTAACTGATGGTAGTTTTCTAATTAATTGTATAGTTTCATTTATTTAGGTTTAGTAATAAACTCTTGCATGCTTGCAAGACTGATTGTTGACTCAAGGTGATTTTAGGGTTCCCTACACCTTTGATGTCTATAAGTAAGAGCATTCTTGCTCATTTGTAATTAACTTTTGCATGTGATAACATACACGTTGAGCAACCTTACCTGTAGTAATGCTATTCTGTATCTGTTCAAGAAATTTTATTGTGATAATAAATAACTAAGCCGCCTTACCTGAATGTTATTATTATGGTACTTGTTCACCTTAGATTAAATATAATTATTGGTTTGATCATTTATTGTTATGCATGTCTCGATATACAATTTGTTGTCCCAGTTATTATTTCATGTTGTGATTAATAAACTTTGTTTCACATCTACACCTCAGATAGGTGTCGTCATCTCATTGGGAATTTAGAAGTAAGGCTTATCATGTGTTGTCATGATTAATAATCTTTGTTTCATATCTAAACCTCAGATAGGAGTCATCTCCTCCTTGGGAATTTAGAAGTGAAGATTGTCGTTTGATGTAGTACCAATAATCTTTCTTTCAACTTATGCCTCAGATAGGTGTCGTCATCTCCTTGGAAATCCTTACTTAAAGATTATCGTATACCAATTCCCTACTCCTAAGTCCTCATGCTCTGTTTCTCTTGAGGAAATAGGATAGTTTAGCGTTAGCCTAGTTGTAGTTAAAGATATGCAAAACCAAAGAAAATCCTTAGCTGCAATGTGTTAGGTTTCCTTAACCTTGTGCCTCTTCCATCTGAGTCAAAAAGATAGTATTTAGATCATTTACTTTTTCATGCATATCAGCAAAAGATGGAGCTTCCCCTCCTAATTTGAAGAGAAGTCATTACACACTGTGCATAGTTTTCTATTGCCAATCCACACTCCAGTGGTGTGAATTGTAATTCTAGCACAAGGTAAAATTCACTATCATAAAAAGTGCTTGCATTTCTTAGTGTCAACGGAGAAATAGATCACTTAAATTACTCAAAAAACACTTTTTCACTTCAATGGTGAATGTGAATGAAGAATTAGAACATGAGTACATTTCTCACTTGAGTGACCAAACTCAACATCAAATTAGAATGAAAAAGTGACTTTATTTGACACTTAAGTGAAAAATGTGTACATAATATGACTTATGTGTTAAATTATCAAAATGCAATTAGAACCAAAAAATGTTAAATGTTAAAATTATCAACATGCAAGCATGAGAAAAGTGCATGTAAGTGAATTATGACACCAATCACTTATAATTCAACCTATAAAAGTAAATTCATAACAAAAGAGCACCCCCAATCCTAGACAAACACCTCAAGGAGTGATTGATAATTTGTCAACTCAAAATTAGATGAAAAAGTACTCTAAGTTGCTCAAGTACACCTATGAGGATCCTTGTGTCTATTTTTCATTGATTGAACATGCCAAGGTGCATTCAATCTTTGTAGCACACCCCTTCATCTCCTCGTGTCAAGTTGTCAACTTAAGAACATGCCAAAAAGTCCTTTAAGTGATAAAGTTTTCCCTAGAGGGTAATAGTGTCAAGATGTCAATGTGATAATAGAAGAAAAAGTGCCTCCATGTGCCCTAAGAATTCTTGAGAGGGTGTAGATGTCATAAAACAAGTTGAGAGCATGATCAAAGGCCAAAAATCACATCTTCCATAGGCCAAAATGCCCTTCTTCAAAATACTAAAGGGCACTACTGAAGAAAGCTTCCTCAACATGTTATTAATCATTGACGATAGATTCCACAAGCTCTGCCACATTTTTTCAAGGACTAAAGCTCGTCTTTACCATTGATAGGATCTAGGCATAAGACATTGAATTGCATAAGTTTCCAAGGAAAGAATTGAACTTAAGTCACCATAGTTGATCATTTGGTTTCAAGGCTTCTTCAAAGGATTTGTCATGTTTAGAATAAAAGAGCTTTATTAAAATCATTGCTACGAGCTAAGTGTTATATTAGCTATTTATAGCCCATATTTTGTCATTACTATTTTTGAGAATATAATTATATTATGAGAAGTCTTTGTAGAACAACCATTTATAGATTAACTACATTTATCTGGCCTTCTAGAAGGTCTACTTAAAAAAATGATAGTTATCCTTATCAAAAATCTATTTGGAGATTTTCTAATTTAAGGTTTGAAATTTGTGGACAAAATTGTGTAACATCCTTGCTTTGTGTACAAACAAACTATTCACAACATAGAAATATTAATTAGCTTTTTAGTTATTTTTCATGCAAAACATTGTAAATGCTTCTAGATAAGTGTTATTTGCACTTAGTTTTAAATGAAATTTAATACCTATTTTTTGGTGAAATTATTGTTCTAACATTTTGTCTTGTGACATCTCTTATGTGTATTTAGGTGAATCAAATGGCTTTTAGTAAATTTTGTAGGCTTTGTCTTATAAATTTACTCAAATTTGACAATTATAATTTTGTGTATACTTTTTTAATTCAATTTATCTAAATATTTATATTCTTATATTTATTCAATTCAATCTTTAAGTATACTTACATCTTTTAATTTTTACTTTTAACTACAAATAAAAAAATATTTACTTCTTTGTATCTATACTAAGAAATATTAAAAACTGTTTATCAAATTTGAAAGTCCTAATTTATAATTTTCACTAGAATACTTAGGGGAGAGGGGTAAGTAGTTGTGCAGGGTCCAATCGTTTGCAATCAATTGTAATTATTCATATTAGTACTAGAGGCCAATCCACATTTAAGAAAAACGAAGATCCTAGATATTCTCATTTACTTCTTTGAATCTATACTAAGAAAAATTTAAAACTGTTTATCAAATTTGAAAGTCCTAATTTATAATTTTCACTACAATACTTAGGGGAGAGGGGTCATAGTTATGCAAGGTCCAATAGTCACAATTGTAATTATTCATATTAGTACTAGAGGCTGATCCACATTTAAAAAAAAAAAAACAAGATCCTACGATATTTTAGGTAGTCAACTGCTACATGCTGAGAAAGATAACCCACACCACTACTCACCCCTCTCCCCTATTAATTCCAAAATCTTATTCTTTCATTTTTTAAATAAAAATGAATCATTTCCTTTTAACCTTTTACGGAGTCAAACAAAAATCTTATTCTTACATTTTATGAATAAAAATAAATCATTTCCTTTTAACCTTTTTATAAATTCAAACAAAAGTTTTACCTTATGTTTCCGTTCTATATTATACCGGAAGGTATAAAAACACTAACAGAAGGAACTGCCACTACAACTACTCACAGATATTGACGACAGGCGGACTGGTACAAGAATTACAAATTTTATACGGGGAAATGGTAATTAGTTTGGTTGTTTATTAAAATATTAAAAAAGAGGAGGAGAAGTATAGTGGCCAGAGAGCAAATTTGAAATATAACAAGGGCCAGACAATATGTATGAAGACGGGACGAGATTTGGGCGTGCAGCCTCAAGATTAGCTAGTATTCATACCCATATATCACATCCACTTGTAAGATTTTTTTTTCCTTCTACTCAATATTCGCAATAATTTTCCTGATTTCCTACTGATCCCATTTGGGATTTTTACATTTGCTTGATACATTATTCAGTTGTACACATTTGTAGGTGTAGGGTTGTGCAGTAGAGCGAAATTATGGCACTACCTAAATGTTTATACGCTTTCATTCGAGAAAAAATGGTTGTGAAATATTCGTCCATCGATTGGATGTCAGAGCCCGAGATCAATCAAGCTTGTAAACTAGTGAACCTATTTACTCAAAGGAAGATTTGAAACATAACATATTTAGAATTGTGATGTTTCTATAGTTCATCTTTGTTTAGATTAAGTTTTAATATTGATTTTTTACATTATATTTGTGATCCTTTATCAAGATGAGAATAATATGTTGAAAAATTACAAAAGTAGACAAAAAGATTAAAAAAAAAAGGTCAAAACAAAGAAAATAAAAGTAAAAAAAAACAAACAAAAATAAAGACACAAAGAAAAAGAAAAAAAATTAAGAGAATAAGTAAAATAATAAATTAGAATAAGACAAAGAAATAAAAACAACCAGAAAAACCTAACAACATGCAATGAATTAAAGACAATTAAATTAAAAAATATAACATAAATATATACAAAAAATAGGAAAAGTGAAGATTAACATTAACAAGCCAAACAAACACCTTAAAATATGTAAGCATAACAATCTAGAAAAGAGCATAAAGAAATCAAAACAAGTAGAAATATGAAACAAGCAATGTGTTATATATTTTTTGAAAAATGATAATTTAAATTAAAACAAAATTATTGAATAGATTGTAACAATAACAAGTCAAACAAACACTCCAAATTAGCAATTATTTTTTCTTAATAAACAAGAAGAATAATAGTAAAGGTAAGAGCATAAAGATAGAATCAAGGCAAGACACCACTATATGAAAGAAAATTGGTGCAATGAGATGGGAGAGAGGAGGATCAAAGAGGGGAACAAAAAGATACAATGACAACGAGCAAGGAAAAAATGAATAATTAAAAGGAAAAGAGAACATGGTTGAAAAGATTGGTAGGGATAACAAAAAAAAACCAAGAAAAGGGGAAACCAACAAGGACAAGAGGTGGGAATTTGAAAAAGGAGGGAGGGGGGCTTATTTTCTGAGATGGGCAAGCAAAGGTTTCCAAGAGGTACTAATATTCCAGCCATCGTCTTGGTTAAGATTGGATGAATGATTGTCAATTTCGATGGCTTCCAAGAATTATCTTTTGAAAAAAATGTCTTTCTTAGCCAAGATTTGAGAATCTTTGATGTTGTTTTCCTAGTCTTAAATACAAAGATTACTTGTGAAATTTTTTACGCAATGGGACTTTCTTAATGCTGAAACAAAACTTTTTCAAGTAATAAAACTCAATAAAAACAATGGAGTTTTCTTAAGCTTGCAAGTTAATTTGAATTTAGTCTAGACTAGAGAGAGTAGTGTGTGAAAGCCCATGGAAATGGAATTTCTGTGCTATGGATGATAAATTTCTTCAAGAAATGATGCAGTGTACCTGCATCTAGGCATAGATACACAAAAACGCAAGAGATGTGTAGAGAAAAAGAAACTTGATAAACATGTACAATAGAAGTAGCACATATACAATTAAAAAACAAAATAATGAAAAGAAAACACAATATGTAGTATTTTCCCTTGGGAAAGATCCTTTGGATAAACAACATCGCAATAAAATTTTTCACTATTGCAATAACTCGACAATTCTCTAATACAATAGTGAATTTCTCTTATTTCACTTTTAAGCATGTGCAGATATATATAGGCACATCAAAAGTGGTTTTATGGATTGCTTGAAATCATGCAAGAGATACACATGAGTGCTTTAAAATATGGGGAAAACTAAAAAATACCCAAAATAACACAAAAAAATAAATTCTAAAAATTGCCAATGTGATTTTTCTATCAACTAGTGAGGTTAATCCCATCCCAATTATTGAACATATAAAGTATACAACACCTATCCAACATTCTCCCACTTGTTGAATACTTTTCATAAGGGTCACACTCCTAAAGTGTTGGTTGCTAAGATCAATTATGCTCACTGATTTTTTGCACCAAAAAAACTTCCAATATTCAAAACTTTTGTCAATGACTCAACAACATTACTTTTTGTATCAATTTTTTTCATTAATACTCAGTTACTTTCAACCATTTTCTCTCAGAAAATGGTATTGTATTCCAATATTCTTTGACTGAGCATGATTTTCCAAATATATTTCACTTTGACTATCACTATGAATCCTTATAATCTTTTGTACCAACCCAACTATTGAGCACAATTTTTGTAGCCAAATTGCTTCTTTAAATGCATGAGTAGCTGCCATGCACTTTGCGTTTGTTGTAGATAATTCAACCATTTCTTGTCTTTTGCTTATCTAAAAAGATTGAATACATATCCATTGGTAGATCTTCGACAATCAACATCTCTAGCCCAATCATAATCCACAAATTATTGCATATTTGTAATGTCCCCTTTTTAGCCCTATGCTTTTCAATGGTCGATAGTGCATTTCCGGAGTCCCGTGGGCTACTCGGAAGCATTTTTAGGGTTTCCTAAATTCTTGGAGGTTTCTTGTCGGCTTTTCAGGGCTTGTTACGGGAAATTTCTAGAAGGGTTTCTAGGTCTTTCTGGGTTTTCGAAGAGCTTTGGTGGGCTGTCACATGCATTTTCATTAGTGACTATTTCTAGACTTACTATTTTTAGTAAGTTACGACGACTACCCGAAATGTGCTCAAATGGTGTTTGGAGTCACTATTTTTAGTAGTATGCTATTTTTTAAGTGCTATTTCTGGCAGTGTGGTTTGGCAACAGTTTAGCACTCAGTTACTATTTCCGGCAGTGTGGCAGTGTAGTTTGGGCAGTGACTTCTCCAGCATTCTTGGAGCTCAAAAAGGGAAGTTTAATAACTTAAGTTTTGTTATTTTTATTGTTGCTTTTTGGCCCTCACACCTAGGCAATATATCTTAAATTGTTTTAAAATGTGGGCCTCATATTTGGACGCCAATATTGGAGATAATTGCATTTTAAAAAGGTTTGTTGATGCCGAGTAAAGATGGACGCCTAAGTTGGAAAAAGTCAAGACTTTTATTAATATTTTATATTATTCCTCATGTGGGCGTCCCTATGGAGGGAAAGGAGATTTCAAATTTCTAGGTTCTTGGGCTTATAAAATAAGTCTCTCTCCCTCTCATTTGGATATGCTGATTTATGATAACGAAATGCTGTCAGAGTGAGGTTTGAATCCCCTCAAGGGCTTTGGAGATGAAAACCTTCAAAATTGCTCTAGTTTCAGAGTTGAGAGATACTCCCTAGCTGGACTTTGGAGTGGCTTCACTGTAGGAGTCACCATTGGAGATATCGGTGAAAGATTTACAGTTTGTTTTGGTTATGGAATCTTCCTATGCTTTCTTGCTATATCTTTGGGTGTGTTGGTGTTAGTTTGTTTCTTGGAGGTCATTTGGAGTGTTTTTATTAGATTTCATGTTGCTGGTTTGTGTTTGGTTGAAGCACATTTTTTGCTTGTACTGATTTGAGGAGACAAGATATTTTTGTGGGTATTGACTCTGTGGATTCCTAGCACTTGGGCGCCCCCTTCTCTATTTTTGAGGATTTTTAGTAGTGATTGGGGTTTTTGAGAGGAGGTCGACCTACCTAGGGAGGCCATACCATTTCTGGTGGTGCATTGGGATTTGTGCACAAGTTTCATTGCCGGTTTTGGGGTGTTTGGTTGCTTGGAGTTGGATGCCTAGACCTTCTTTCCACTTTGCAATGAATTTGGGGTCATTATGATGAGCGGTTGAAGAGATATGAGCATTTGAAGGGGTGCTGGTTGGTGTATCAGGTTTGCTGTCCAAAAAATGAGACTGCTGTCATTTCATATCAGACCTGATTTATCACTGGTACTTGTTTGTCTTGTGATGCCTAACTGATTATATGCTGTAGGGGATGAACTATATTGTAATAGGCTTTCATTTTGAGCAACACTTATCATTTTATCATGTACTTGATGAACATTGTAATGCTGATATGGTAGTACCAATCAGCTATTTTAGATTCAATTATTTGTACTACACTCCCGCTGAATAAATGGTTGAGTTTGCTTTACTTTCTTATTGCCTGTTGAGAAGTGGAAGTGGTTGGCTATGCCGCCAAGTACTTTACTTTGCTTTACTTTCTTGTAGTCCGTTGAAAAGTGGAAGTGGCTGGCTTTGCTGCCAAGTAGTTTACTTTCTCTATTGGCTGGCTTGCTGCCAATAGCTTACTTGTTACTTCTAGCAATGATATTATAATCAGATCCCCTTACACCTTATGCTCTCACCTTGCCCACTTTGGGATCTGGGTGATCAAAAAGTGAAGGGTTGTTTTCCAGTTTGCTTATTTTTACATTGGGCTAACGCTAATGGGTGCAAATTGTGTGAAGTTTTGGAAAAAATAAGGGTGGGATTTTACAAAATTCAAAGTTTTATTTCATCCACTCTTCCTTGGTAACAAATTGCATAATCTGGGGTGCCAATAGGTATTTAAAAATCATTTTCACAATGGTCCAATATTTTTTACTTGGTTTGGACATATATCTACTTGCAACTCCTATTGCATGTGCAATATCAAGTCTAAAACAAATCATTGCATACATGAGGCTGCCAACAACAATAGCATTAGGAACTTGACACATTTCCTCAAATTTTTCTTTTGTTTTAGGACACTATTCAATAGATAGTTTTTGATTAACAAGAAATGACGTACTCATAGGTTTATTGTCTTGTATCCTAAATCTTTGCAAAATCACTTCAACATATTTCTTTTGATGTAACACTAACAACAATTTTTTGTTTGAACCATCCCTTTTAATTTCCATGCCTAAAATAAATTTTGCAGCACCAAGATCTTTCATGTCAAATTGTGAGGATAATTGAGATTTAACTAAACCAATCATTGTCATATTTTTACCAACTAATAGCATGTCATCAACATACAACACAATGATAACAAAATTTTCACTTTTTTGTTTGAAATACACACACGGATCAGCTTTGCTACAATCTAGCCCAAGTCCTATAACATACCTGCCAAATTTTTGGTTCCATATCCTTGAGATTGCTTCAAACCATAAATGGCCGTTTTCAACTTACATACTAATTCCTCCTTACCATTCACCTTATAACATTCTGACTATGCCATGTAGATTTCTTCTTCAAGCTCACCATGCAAAAACATGTCTTTACATCCATTTATTCAATGTCAAGATCAAAAGTAGTAGCAATAGCTAACAAAAATCTAATTGAAGTTAATTTTGCAACTCAATTTTTTTTTCCCCAAAGTGAGTTTCCTCTACCTAAGAGAATCCCTTTTGCTACTAATCAAGTTTTATATTTCTCCATTTTTCCTTCTACATTATATTTCTTTTGAAATAACCATTTACAACCAAGTAGTTTTCTTCCAAGGGGTGATTTAATCAAGTCCCAAGTATGATTTTTATTGAAGGACTCTGTTTCTTCCTCCATGGCCTCCTTCCAAGGCTCTTTTTCATTGGAGCTAAGTGCTTCTTTAATAGTCTTGTGGTTTCCATTAGTAATAGATAAAGCTAATAAAAGAGATGCATAATGAAAATGAATATCTCTATAACTTTTTGGTTTTCTTCTTACTCGATTTGATCTCCTCAAAGCTAGAAATTTTGGTTTTGCATCCCTTTAGTTCTACATTTCCTAGTTCTAGATTCTCTTTTACCAACATGTTCTTTGATTCATCTTGCTCATTTGTTTTTAATTTAGACATAAGATCTATCCTCTTCTATTTCTACACGAACTCTTTTAGGTTCTTTTTTGGTTGTTTTTCCTATTTTGGAGCCTTCTTTCCTTCTTAAAAATGAATTTACGACTGTATTCCATTTTATACGTTTTAGAGTCCATAGTTTATGTCCTTTAATACCAATACTATATCCCATACATATACACTTTGCATTTTTTATAATCTAGCTAGCGTTCCACAGAGTTTCCTGACGGGGACGCGTCCTCGACAGGCGATGCGTCTCGGGGACGAGGGGATAGGAGGTCTAAGTTTGGGGACGACGGTGGGGGGGCAGTGCTGATATACATATGGTACTTGAATAACTAGTTATAAAAAGATGTTTAAGAATAACATTTCAAATTAAACTTTGGAAAATTAGTAAAATTGCAAATACTAACATTTTAAATACTTGAATACTATTTACTAAAAGACAAAGTAAATAAAATATTAAAATTTGACAAGTGAATTTGTCGAATTTGAGATTTCTATTATATGAATATCGAAAATATGACATGTCACATCATAATATCATATCATAAAGATAATTACAATGAGTAGCATGATACATTGATATCAAAATAAGTACAAAATGCAAAAATGTAGTGAAGGGAGGCCTCTAATCATCCCCAAACTCACTCTTTCACTCACTCTTCTCATTGGTTTTCGTCTTCTTCACCTAGCTGTTGCAAAACATCAAATGGCATATGTGAGCAACAAAATGAAGAATGAGAGTGTTTTGTTTAGCTTATGACTTTTAGAAGGCCACAAGCCTTTAAGGTTTGGCCCAAGGCTCACATTCAAAGAAAATTAAAAGAATTTTTTTTTTTAAAATTGCTTTTTTGGAAGTCTCAGCGTGGGGGATGTTTGGGCGTCTCCGAGATGCTCAAGGGACGACTAGAAGTCCTCGAGATGTCCAGGCGTCCCCACTGTTTCCTCAGAGTTTCCCAAGTCCCAGCGGCGGTGGGGGGACGTCGGGGGGACGTTTCTTAGCCGTCCCCAAGTCTCCGAAACGTTCAGATCGGGGGGATGGCTGAAATTTGGGGGGGACGCGTCCTCGTGGACAATTGAATCTAGCTTAGTCCTTTCTTTGGGAATATACATATAAGCATCACGACCAACAACCCTTAAATGCTTGAGTGAGGGTTTCTTGCCAATTCATCCTTCCTGTGGAGTTTTATCCAACAACGCTGAGGTAGGTGATCTATTGATAAGATAACAAGCAATTGTTACTTCTTTTGCCCATAATTTCTTGTTCAAACCCACACAACTAAAGCATGCTTTGATTCTTCTTCATTAGAGTTCTATTCATTCTTTCAACAACTCCGTTCTTCTGTGGTGTATAAGGAGTGGTCTTCTACCTTTCTATTCCATATCGCTTGCATAATTGTTCAAATGCATTTGAGCAATATTCTTCATCATTGTCACTTTTCAAAACCTTGATTTTCTCTTCTATTTGATTTTCTACCAGAGTTTTAAACTCTTTAAATTTAATGAAAACTTCAAATTTTTTTTTTTGAAAATACACACAAGTCTTCCTTGAGTCATCTATAAAAGTAACATATTATATAAATTTTCCAAGTGATGGAACTTTTGTTAGTGTTTTATAGCTTTGGGTGCTATTTTCCCTTAGTTAAAGGCTGGTCGGCCTTCATGTTTCAATTAATATTTTATATTTTTATCTTCTAAGGGAGCCGACCTAGTGAAGAGGTCGCCTATCTTGGTATATAAGGAAGGTGACTTCTTCTCATTTGGATATCAATTCATTCTCATTCCAATTTGCATTTTCTAAGAAGGAGTTCGCACTTCAAGCAGCAGATCGCCATTTTGTAGCAGCAGATCAGATTTCAAGGAGAAGCATATTCTTTTGTATTTCTGTAGCAAGGAGAATTGTCTCTACACTTTGTATGATATTCGGCCTTGTGTAGGGCCTGGATTGTAAGCAGATTTCTGCTCTTTTCTTTACATATATAAGAGATATATTTTGCTGGGTTTTTCTCCCTCGAGAAGGAGGGTTTCCCAGGGTATCTGCTGTGTTCATTGTTCTATGTGTTGTTGTATTTCTGCTTATTTACATTTCTGATCATAAAACTAACAAGTTTTGCTAGTCCAAAATCATCACTATGCACTAAATGTAAATTCCTTTTGATCTTGTAGCACAAGTAGAAAACTTCACACAAGTTTACTTTTCAAATACATAGCATTCACAAAAATTAAACTCTAAAGGGAAATAAGAAATTCCTTTAGCCATGCCTTTGGTTTTTAGATCTTGAAGACTTTTATCTCCAATGTGCCCCATCCGCTGATGCCACAACATTGCACTATAGGAAGTGTAGGAGATTGATTTGTAATATTATTTACTTGAGGAAATCAAGAGGTATCATATCCACCACTTATAGTGCTTGCATCAAACTTAAGTAGTGTTCCTAAATGGACTCCTTTTGCCAATACCATAGCATCACAAATCATCTTGCAAGTATCCTTATTGAATACCAATTGCACACCTGCATCATTCATTTTGTTTACAAAAATTAAATATTTTGCTAGGCTTGGAATGTGTAGTACACTAGGAAGGCTTTTAATTCTTCCATCTTTCAGCCTCAACTTCACTTTTCCTCGGCCTATAATCTCCCAAGAATATTTTACCTCCATTGATTTGTTCATATTCATTGAACCACTCCTTATGAAGAGCCATATGAAAAGAGGCACCTAAGTCCATGATCCATTTATCATGGCATTTCTCTAAGCTTTCATCAACAAAAAATAATCCTTTGAATCTTCAGCCAAGGTCTTTGGTTCTATTGAAGAAGCATCTTTAGAGGACTTGCCCTTCTCAACTTTTTTAGATCAACAATTCCTCTCACAATGCCCTGTTTTACTGTAATTCCAATACTTTCTTTGACTTTTATTTGGATCATTAGATTTACATCTAGATTTCAATCTCTTGGCCCTTGGCTTTTTTTCTATTGAATCCTTTTTCAATTCTTTCATGAGAACAACTTCTTAAAACTAAGGCATCCTTGGATTGGTAAACTCTTGAGGATTTTCTTCTTATTTATTCTGATAGTAGAGATGCTACTGCATTTCTTCTCTTTAATTTAGAAGCAGTGTTAGTGATTGTCATTACTAAATTATCCCAAGAGTCAAGTAAAGATCAAACAAAGAAATACACTTCTCTTCATCATTCATTTTAATTCAACAAATAATAACCGACTTACCACAATATTGAAGGCATTCAAATGTTTAGCTATAGAGTCTCCATCATTCATCTTCAGTGAATACAATTTCTTTTGAAGAATTTTTTTATTTGCTAGAAACTTTTCCTGATACATAGTACCCAATTTATCCCGTAGCTCCTTTGTTGCGGCTTCTGTTGATACATTCAACAAAACTAAATTTGACAAACACAATCTGATTGAACTCCTTGCCTTATCATCAAGAATCAACCAATCTTCATCTTTCATACTGGTTGGTTTTGTTGATGATACAACAACCCATTGATCTTTGTCAATAAGTAGATCTTCCATCTTCAACTTCCGTAATGCCAAATTATTTACATTAAATTCTTCTCTCTCTATCTTTGTACTTCCCATCATTCTAACTAATCCCCAAGTACACAACTCCCACTTAGGATAGAGTTTATCACAGGCAAAAGAAATCCTAACTCTTTAAACCAAGCTCTTATACCAAATGTAGAGAAAAATAAGCTAGATAAACTTGTACAATAGAAGTAGTGCATATAAAATATAAAAAAAATAGAATAATGGAAAACAAAGACAGTACATAGTATTTTCAAAACCCTTTCAAATAAAAAACCTAGCACAATAATTTTTTTTACTATTGCAAAAGCAAAACCATTCTCTAATACAATAACGAATCTCTCTTACTTCACCCTTAAACATGTGCAGATATAAATAGGCACATCAAAATCGGTTTTACACATTGCATGAAATCATACAAAAGATAGACATGAGTGCTTTAAAACATGGGCAAAAATAGAAATACTCAAAATAACACAATTTTTTTTTTTCAAAAATGCTAAATGCTTTTTCGGAAATAAAAAATTGTTCTGCAATTTTTCAATCAACTAGTGAGGTTAGTCTTATCAAGACTATTCAACATGGAAAAGATACAACGCTTATCCAAAAATATGGGGTACTTGTATGCCTAGAGGAAAGGATTGTGGAGAGCAATCTAAGCATTGTGGTGTTGGTGGTAAGGGAAGTGTTTAGTTGTTTAAAAATGCAAGTCCTATAGCCAAAAGTGTTGTACCTGCAAATCCATAAAACATAATAGAGAAAACATCTCCAAGAGATAATTGTGCAAATTATAATAATATCAAAGATTTATGTTGATCAATACAGAAATATTATAACAAGAAGAGGATGTAAAACTTGAACTGCTCCTCAACTATTAAGTGGGACTCATCTAATATATGTGATCTCTTCGTATTGTAAAGTGTAATGCATCTTAAGGATCTAGAATCACAACTTAACATTACAAAATTAGGAGTTATTTAGAAAAATAGGTCATTACATAATTTAAAGGATACAAAAAGATAACCCTTTTCTAAATAGCTAATAGTGTGTTAAATTATAATTTAATTTAAAATTTATATAAATAAGATTTGAGTATGATTGATTGAGGTTCTAATTAGACATGTGCTAATATTGAAATTGGAGGAATTAATGTTTATCTGATTTCAATGATTAATAGAGAGCTGCTCATTGTTTTGATCATAAATTTTAACTTTAGGTCATAATCACTTAAAATTAGATGCATTGGAAGTAAAACGACAAAATCTAAATTGGGCGGTCCTCAAAATTTTATGGAAGATGCGGTTTGGTCCAAATGGTGCCATTTTGTCCTTATTGATGATTCCATCTTGTGTAGAATTAGACCTTTGATACCTACATAAAAGGTTCACTTGGATGATATCTCATGTAAGGAAAAGTTGGTGGTATCGAGAAGTACCATAGGGCTTGTTATGCAAGGTTTAAAATCTAGGACTTCCTTGTGCTTTAGTCAAGGTCCAAGATTGAGTCAATAGTGATAAATAAAAGTGTTATTGGAGTTGGATGCTGTTGTGGATAGAGAGATCGATGTTTTGGACTTGCAAAATGTTAGTGACAAGTGCACAAGTGTGTTATCATGGAAAATGCTCTCCATGTGATTTTTCATGTTAAAATGACCTAGGGACGGTCCTTATAAATGCTGTTAATGTTTTAATTTGTCTTTTGCAAAGCAACTCAAATAAAGTGTGTGAGGTAAAACCTCTCTTTACATTATGAGAGGAAGCTCCTTGAAAATTAAACTAACCCTAGTCACTAAACTATAGACAAAATTTGTAATTATTAAGACTATGTACAATATCTTTTGGGTGGTTTTTCAAAGTAAAGGAAACTACATAAATATTTCCCTTTTTGGCCTCGGGTATGAGCATAAGACTGAGAATAGCTCTTCCCTCACAAGCAAAATTTTGTATTTTGTCTTACAATAAAATGAAACAAGTAAATTCGAAAGAACAAAAAACTTATCATTGGCTAAACTCAAAAACCAATAGGTTTACACACACAAGAATGTGATGAACGAATTACTTCTCACACAAACAACTTACTAATTTTGTAAATCAAATAACCTAACTGCATACAAAGCTACAAACTAAGATGAATCGTAGTGTTAACACAAAGTAATGTTCATTTGGGTGTGTCCTCCCCCAAAATAGACCATCTTTGGAATGGGGATGTCCTTGGGACTGCGGGATGCCAAGGGGATATTCCCCTACCACCCCCCATCACTACTAGTAGGGAGGGGATGTCCTCAGAATTTTATCCTCAGAGAGGGGACGTTTCCTGGGCATACCCCTTGATGGGGACATTGAGGGGGTGCTGAGAAGTCCTTGGGATGATGTAGGGTTTAGAACACATACAATTGGAGAGCTAATTAACTAGCTCTAGTCTTGGTATTAAAGCAATCCTATGAATTTTAGGGTGTGCTTTATTCACCAGAAAGTGTGCTATTAGATCTCAAAATCTTTGTGGTTGGGGCTGTAAATGGTCGTAAAAGTAAAATAATCTATTGCCATTGAGGGGCAAGGACTAGGGAGTTCTTAATATTATATTTGTGCTACTTTAGGGCTTTGGATTATAACAACAGTCAACATAGGTGCAACTTTCACCTTTGCACAATACAAGAGTGAGAAAAAACCTTGAAAATTGTAGCTAGCAACTTGAAAAAGTGGGAGGCCTAGGCATATATTGTGGAGTAAGAGACATCACAACATCCCGTATCTATAATCCAAATTCTAACAACTACATACCTTATTTGAATTTTGAAATATTAGAAAATGCCATAGAATGATAGAAAATCAAACGTTAATAATCCTGTACCTCCCTTCTATAGGAAACTGTAATGTTTTAAAAGGATTTTCACATGAGCTGCTTGTCTATATCCTCAGTAGTTAGATGTAAGAGAACCGATTCTAGGGATGTTTGTGTTGAATTTAATGACAGCAGAATAAACGAAAGAAAAAGATTGCAGAAAATAAAATGAATGAACAATAACACACACAAACAAGAACACAGGATTTTTATAGTGGTCCGTCTTATAGACTACATCCACTTTTAACAGGGGAATCTCTTTTATTAATTCTCAATACAATACAATCTGCATTCAAGTAGCAACAACTCTTCAAACTCAGTCCCATCTCCAAAATAGAAAAATCTACTAAAACAGTCAACTTCTAAATGAGCAAATACATGCCAAAAAGAAGTTAGTTACAAAAAAGGCATCTGTTTTGAGTGTGTGAGAAACTACCGTTATAATTAGAATATTTGGGCTTCACTGAACCCAACAATCTCCCACTTGAAGACCAAATATTGCTTGAGATAGCTGCTCAGAGATATCCCCCACTGTAGGCATTTACATCAGCCCCAACAAAGATTTTAGCTCCGCCAAATTTTGTTCCAGAACGCTTCGGATGAGTCTCCTCTTAAGCACATCAGATTTAATAACCTCCATGGATTTTAAGCTTTCCATTTCCTCCCCCACAGCCAGAATCAAATCTGGACCTCCACCATGGCCCCAATCCAAAAGCTTTTCTGTACACCACAAGTACTCTTGAAGGTCTCCCCTTTCCATGCAAACACAATTGCACTGTCATATTCACCACCATATGCAGTAGCATCAGGAACGCTTCGATAACCATACTCAGCACCAACGAGCTCCATGTCAACATCAATGACATTACCAAACCCCATCTCAAACAATGAGTTTTTTGTATTTCCTGTAGAAGCTTTTGCACTACTTGCAATCAATGCATTCCACTTTGCCTCTATTTCAACAATCTTCATCAATAAATCATCTCTCTTTTTCTTTTTGAAATCCAATTTCCTCAGGCCTTATTCTCAGCCTTTTCGAAGTCTTCTAGCATGTCAAAATCCTCGCCTCCCAAATCCTGCGGGGCCCTTTCCCACACATACCTCGCCTGGGTAGTTGTAATGAACCGGACCAATTTTTTTGTTTTTTCCAATTTCAATTACAATCAACACGCACCCGCTAAGGTTAGCTCTAAACCAAAACGATGCGGAAAGCAACTCTAACCAGGATGTACACCAGGATCCCGAGGTTGGGCAAGGTGTGAGCATATGGTTAGAGGATCTGATGCAGTGCAGGACTGGAAGGGAACTCTAACTAAGAATGCGTCTAGGATAGACGAGCATATGGTCAGAGGATCTTATGCAAGATGAGCTGAAAGTAACTCTAACCAAGATGGCGCCAAGAGATGGCAAGCATATGGTCAGAGGGTCCCTAAGGCTATTAACTGAAAGTAAATAGGCGGCAAGCCAGCCTCTTCCACTTATTCAGCGGGAATTACAAGTAAGTTAAAAGAAGAAATGAGAATTGCTGACAGTACTACTGTTCAGCTTACAATTAATTAGAGAGCCTGCCAAGAACACAAGATTAGAAGCTTCAATATTGCAATAATGTTAACTACTCTCCAATGCCCACAAAACCTTTTAGAATCAATTTCTCAATCAACTAATGAGTTTTCCCAAATCTGATATAATTGATTTTTGACTGAAAATGCACAGACCAGCAACTTAGCAACTTACTAAAATGCTCACAACTCTCTCAAAACTCACCCAAATCACATGAAACGAAATGCATACAGCTCCTAGGATGATGGCGCCCAAGAAGTAACAGTGAAACCAACCCAAAAGACTCCCATTTATTTTGCACGGAAATCAAGACAACTTAAAAAATGTACGACCCTCAAGGAGGGTTGATTTTGCTCCATTAAATCCAAGACATAAAAATAAAATCTGAAACTTGTCACACAAGGTTGCCCCTAGCAAGGGATCAGATTGGTTAAATACCCAGAACAACAATATTTTTATTTTTGAATCTATGAGCGAAACTTACAATCAGCTGTGATATTCAACAACTCCAGAAAACATGACTAAATGCAAAGAAACTGAACTAATATGCTAGGAACTCAAATGCAATGCTGAAACAAACTCAACTACAATCTACCTCTCAACTAGTTGCTATCTTTCAAGCAAGAAGATGAGCCAAGCTAGGAGGTGTGCTTTCCTCAAAGCAATCTGTCACCATTTCGGCAGCATAACTTTGCTGAAAATATGAGATGATCAACTGAAGAGAGAAGGCCTCCTTATATAGACTGAGCAAGCATCTCCAGAAGCTTCTAGAAAGTGCGCCCCTTTTGAATTTTGAATTGACTTCATTTTCCCTCTAAGAATGGCGTCCCACTTCCCAAAGCAATATTTGATTTAATTAAAAATTAGCTTCTCTCCAAAAGTTGGCGTCCAAAACTCCCTTTGCACTTTTGAACCTTTGGAATAATTAATCATTGACCTGATGAGGCATTCACCCATAAAGTCCCCTTTTTTAAAACAACATAAAGTTATAATGCTAGGTCAAGGGGGTTATAATATTAAAATATAACATTATAATATTAAAATAACTTCTCTCCATAAAAATGCCTCAAAAATCCAGAAACATCAGTACCAACTGAATTGCCTGAAGAAGAGAATCAACTGAACCGAAACCAACTTGTCCACTGCCAGAAACAGAATTTACTAAAAATAGTAAATTCATGAAGTTGCTCAAAACATCAAACGGCCTATACCACTGCGAAGCTCTCTGAAAACCTAGAAAGAATCCGCAAACCAATTTCCAAACTTCAAGCAACAACCTCCTCAAAAACAGGAAACCCTAATTTCACCCTCGGAGTAGTCTATGGGTCTCCGGAATAGGCCAACGGTCAACTGAAACAATCACAGTTGAGAAGAGGACATTACAGTCCGCCCTCCCCAAGATTGCTTGCCCTCAAGCAATCGCAAGTCTGGATGCTACAGAATCTCCTCATTCTCCCAAGTTGAATCCTCCAAAGGCAAGTTCTTCCACTTCACCAAGTATTCTTTGATTGTCCTTCTCCTCAAAGAACGCTCTCTAGAATTAATAATCTCCTCTGGAATCAAGGTCAATTGTCCTTCTTCGTCCAAGGGAGGCAGCTGTGATGAAGTAACAACATTGTGTCCAAATGCCTTCTTGAGGCGAGACACATGGAAGACATTGTGAACCTTACTACTCGAGGGTAGTTCCAACTCGTAAGCCACTGCTCCAACCTTTCTGATGACTTTGAATGGCCCATAGAAGCGAGATTTGAGCTTCTCAGCTCCACTCTTCTTGAGAGTAGACTGTCTGTAAGGCTGAAGTCGAAGATAAACCATATCTCCAACCTCAAATGAACGCTCAACACGCTGTTGATCAGCGTACATCTTCTGCTGATTTTGTGCTATTTGAAGGTTGTTCTTCAAGGACTTCAAAATATCTTGACTTTGCTGCAACCAATCCTTGGCTTGAGGGGCTTTGCTATCACCAAACACCAAATCAACAAAGCTAGGAGCCTCATAACCATAGAGAGCCATGAATGGAGACATCCTTATTGACATGTGGAAGGATGAATTGTAGCAATACTCCCCTATGTGCAGCCATTTCACCCATGCCCTTTGCTGCTCCAAGACATAATTTCTAAGATATCCCTCCAACCACTTGTTCACTATCTCTGTTTGACCATTAGTTTGAGGGTGATAGCTAGTGCTTGGAGTAAGCACTGTACCACTCATCCTGAAAACGTCTTGCCAAAAGGTGCTTAGGAACTTGCTGTCCCTATCACTCACAATGTTTTTCAACAACCCATGCAACCTAAACACTTCATGGAAAAACAAATTTGCAACTTGAGCTGCTGAAAATGTGCTAGTGATGGCAAAAAAGTGAGCAAACTTTGTTAATCTGTCCACAACAACATAGATACAATCTTTGCCTTGAACCTTTGGCAACCCCGTGATGAAGTCCATTGATATGCTTTCCCATTTTTGGTTGGGAATGGGAAGAGGTTGTAGCAGACCAGCTGGAAGAGAATGCTCATTTTTGTTCATCTGACAAGTGGGACACTCCTTGATGTAGCGTTGGACTTCCTCTTTCAACCCCTTCCAAGAAAACCTCTCTCGAATCTGCCTATATGTCTTGAAATAACCTTGATGACCAGCAAGTGGGATGTCATGGAAAGTCATCAAAATCTTCTTTTTGAGCTTAGAATCGGCCACCAAAAAGATCCTTCCCTTGTAGTGTATCAAACCATCAACCACTTTGTACCTTTCGTCATGGAAAGTACCTTCAATGATGTTGGTTGCAAACTGATTTTTGGCATAATCAGCAAGCAACATCTCCTTCCAAGCAGCAGTAAGCTCACACAATGAACTCAAATGAGGCCTCCTAGATAGAGCATCCGCCACAACATTGTTTTTCCCCTTGACATACTCAATGTCGAAATCGTAAGCTTGAAGCTTACTCACCCACTTATGTTGTCTTTCATTCAAATCCTTTTGATGCATGAAGTGCTTGAGACTATTGTGATCAGTCTTGACCACAAATTTGCTCCCCACCAAATATTGTCTGAACTTAGCTAATGCATGCATGATTGCAAGCATTTCCTTGTCATAGATGGAGTAGGTCCTTTCAACACCTCTTAGTTTCCTACTTTCAAACACAATGGGATGCTTATCTTGCATCAAAACAGCCCCAACACCTTCTCCGGATGCATCACACTGTAACTCGAAAGGCTTGGAGAAGTCCGGTATGGCCAACATTGGACAAGAACTCCTGATTTTCTTGAACTTATAAAAAACACTTTGAGCCTTTTTCGACCAAAAGAAAGCCCCCTTTTTAGTGAGGTCAGTAAGAGGAGCAGCACTTTGAGAGTAGCCCTTCACAAATCTTTTGTAAAAGCCACAAAGACCCAAGAACCCCTTCAAATGAGTCAAGCTCTCTGGAGGTGGCCAATCAACTATTGCCTTGATCTTTTCAGGATCAACCTTCACCCCATCAGCACTGATTATGTGACCAAGGTAGAGCAGCTCCTTCATTCCAAATTCACATTTGGACTCTTTGGCAAACAAACTTTCTGACTCTAGGATGCTAAGCACTTCCTCCAAGTGTTTGAGATGTTCTTCCCACGTCTTGCTAAAGATGAGGATATCATCAAAGAAAATCAACACAAACTTCTTCAACTGTTTCTGAAAAACTCTGTTCATACAAGACTGGAAGGTGGCTGGAGCATTAGTCAACCCAAAAGGCATGACTAAAAACTCAAAATGACCATAGTGGCATCTGAATGCCGTCTTCTCAACATCTGACCCTCTCATCCAAATTTGATAGTAGCTCGACCTCAAATCAATTTTTGAAAAGAACTTGGCACCATGTAGCTCGTCAATGAGCTCATCTATCCGAGGAATGGGGTACTGATTTTTGATTGTGCTTTGATTCAAGGCACGATAATCCACACACATTTGGATGGTGCCATCCTTCTTCACAAGAACTACTGCTGAAGCGAAGGGACTCTTGCTTGGACGAATGAAGCCCATCTCCAAGAGTTCTTTTATGTTTTTCTCGATCTCGTCCTTCTGCTTCTTAGGATACCGATATGGTGTTGTGATGATTGGCTTGGCCCCTTCCTTGAGTTCAATGACATGCTTAGCTCCCCTTTCAGGAGGTGGCCCAGGAGGTAGATCAACAAACACCTTACTCTTCTTGGTGAGTATTGACTAGATATCTGGAGGATAGTCCCTCTTTGTTTCAACTGGACTAGCTGGAAGAACCATACATTCCGCAGCCCACTCAACTTGATCGTGCCGAATCAGCCTCTCCATTCTTTTGAATGACACAATCCGAGGACCACCATTGGACATTCCTCTAAGCACCACCTTCTTTCCATCAGATTGGAACTTGAGCTCCATTGTTTGTAGGTTGAGAGAGATTTCACCAAGTGAGCGTAACCATTGAATACCAAGTACGGCATCCGTGTCACCAATAGTAACTACATAGAAGTCATCTTTGACTTCATAGTTGCCTAACTGCATGGACATGTTAGGAACTCTTTGGCTGCAAGAAATATGAAACCCATCAGCCACCATGACTTTGAAGCCTTCAAATTCTTCAGTTTTGAGACCTCTCTTTGCAACCACTCCTTCGTCAATGAAATTATGTGTTGCCCCAGTGTCAATCAAGGCAACAATTTGGTGACCTCCAATCCCGCCACGAACCTTGAAAGATTCATTCTTTTGAAAACTAGAGAGTTGGGCAATAGGGCCCCCAACTCCTGGCTCATGATCGGACTCTTCTGGAGCTCTCTCTTCCTCGCTGTCCCCAAAATAAGACTGCTGATCAGACATATCAGATTCTAATCCATAATCAGAATAGGCCCCCATTTGATTAGAACGCCCTCTTCCAGGACATCTATGACCCTTAATCCAAGGCTCCAAACATGTATAACACTTGCCCTCTTTTCTAAGCTGTTCACGCTGCTCATCAGTCAACTTGGGTGGAAACCTCTTGTGCTGATTTGAAAAATGCTTCTTATCCTTCTTGTGGCCAAAGGGCTTTGGCGGAAATTTAGGCCTAGGGGCTGATAACTCCATACTTTGAGCCTTTTTGATTGCTTCTTCGAGATTTGGTGGATCGAAAGCCTTAACCCACCCTTTCAAAGGTTCAACCAAACCTTCAGAGAACAAAACTACCAACCTTATTTCAGTGATGTTGGGCACCATCACGGAAAGCCTTTGGAAATCAGCTATGTAAGCATCCAAGGAGGCATGCTGCTTCAATTGTGCAAGCTCGCGAAACTTCACTTCAGGATCCTTAGTGTCGAACCTATCAATCAGCTTATTGGTGAATTCATCGTAGGTTCGAATGAGGTTGTGGCCAAGCGTGACCAAACCATGGTACCACCACTCATGGGCAGCTCCCTCCAAATGTAGTGTTGCAAATTTGATGGCATCTTCTTCTGGCATGGGACGAAGAGAAAGGTAGTTGTCTAGCTTCTGAACCCATGACCTTGCTGAACACTTATCACTCCCATCAAAGTGAGCCAATGACACCTTCCCAAGGGCTTGCTGATAGTCAGTCCTGTGAGCCATAGGGGCTCTGTTATCAACTCTTCCTTTGCTTCTTCTATTTCTTTGGTTCAAGAATTGATCAAAGGACCATTGGTCTCTAAGATCAGGGGGTAAGGTGGCATACTCCAAGTAGGCTTGCCTAGCATCATCTGCAAAAGGAATGGCAGCTTCAACTTGTGGTTCCTCCCTCTGAGTGAATGTAGGGAAGAGAGGTCTAGAGGTTGATCCTCTAGAGGTGGCCTCATGTTGGCCAATAGTCCTGTCTCTCCCATGGCCATTGTTTCCATTGACACCACTATTTTCACCGGTAGCATTGTTTTGACTAGGGGTATGATTCTGAGCAGCTTGCTGATCCATTCTTGCAAGCAAATGGGACATCATATCAATCATTCCATCAAACTTCTTTTCCATCCTATCATCTCTCTCATCCATGGCCTGCTTATGACTATCTGACATGTTTTCAATTGCTTTCCCTGTTTCTCTCAAAGCCTCTGAAAAAGTATCTGCTTCTGGCACTGGTGGAAACTGTGACTGCTATTTTCTGTCCTGACTTCTGGTGTAGTATCTGCAATCACTATCACTCATCTGACAACTGAATCATTGTAGGGCACAGGTTGGCAGAATCATGGCTCTGATACCACTGTAATGAACCGGACCAATTTTTTTGTTTTTACTTTTTTCCAATTTCAATTACAATCAACACGCACCCGTTAAGGTTAGCTCTAAACCAAAACGATGCGGAAAGCAACTCTAACCAGGATGTACACCAGGATCCCGAGGTTGGGCAAGGTGTGAGCATATGGTCAGAGGATTTGATGTAGTGCAAAACTGGAAGGGAACTCTAACCAAGAATGCGTCTAGGATAGACGAGCATATGGTCAGAGGATCTTATGCAAGATGAGCTGAAAATAACTCTAACCAAGATGGGGCCAAGAGATGGCAAGCATATGGTCAGAGGGTCCCTAAGGCTATTAACTGAAAGTAAATAGGCGGCAAGCTAGCCTCTTCCACTTATTCAGCGGGAATTACAAGTAAGTTAAAAGAAGAAATGAGAATTGCTGACAGTACTATTGTTCAACTTACAATTAATTAGAGAGCCTGCCAAGAACACAAGATTAGAAGCTTCAATGTTGCAATAATGTTAACTACTCTCCAATGCCCACAAAACCTTTTAGAATCAATTTCTCACTCAACTAATGAATTTTCCCAAATCTGATATAATTGATTTTTGACTGAAAATGCACAGACCAGCAACTCAACAACTTACTAAAATGCTCACAACTCTCTCAAAACTCACCCAAATCACATGAAACGAGATGCATACAGCTCCTAGGATGATGGCGCCCAAGAAGTAACAGTGAAACCAACCCAAAAGACTCCCATTTATTTTGCACGGAAATCAAGACAACTTTAGAAATGTACGACCCTCAAGGAGGGGCGATTTTGCTCCATAAAATCCAAGACATAAAAATAAAATCTGAAACTTGTCACACAAGGTCGCCCCTAGCAAGGAATCAGATTGGTTAAATACCCAGAACAACAATATTTTTATTTTTGAATCTATGAGCGAAACTTACAATCAGCTGTGATATTCAGCGACTCCAGAAAACATGACTAAATGCAAAGAAATTGAACTAATATGCTAGGAACTCAAATGCAATGCTGAAACAAACTCAACTACAATCTACCTCTCAACTAGTTGCTATCTTTCAAGCAAGAAGATGAGCCAAGCTAGGAGGTGTGCTTTCCTCGAAGCAATCTGTCACCATTTCGACAGCATAACTTTACTGAAAATATGAGATGATCAACTGAAGAGAGAAGGCCTCCTTATATAGACTGAGCAAGCATCTCCAGAAGCTTCTAGAAAGTGCGCCCCTTTTGACTTTTGAATTGACTTCATTTTCCCTCTAAGAATGGCATCCCACTTCCCAAAGCAATATTTGATTTAATTAAAAATTAGCTTCTCTCCAAAAGTTGGTGTCCAAAACTCCCTTTGCACTTTTGAACCTTTGGAATAATTAATCATTGACCTGATGAGGCATTCACCCATAAAGTCCCCTTTTTTAAAACAACATAAAGTTATAATGCTAGGCCAAGGGGGTTATAATATTAAAATATAACATTATAATATGAAAATAACTTCTCTCCATAAAAATGCCTCAAAAATCTAGAAACATCAATGCCAACTGAATTGCCTGAAGAAGAGAACCAACTGAACCGAAATCAACTTGTCCACTGCCAGAAATAGAATTTGCTAAAAATAGTAAATTCATGAAGTTGCTCAGAACATCAAATAGCCTATACCACTGCGAAACTCTCTGAAAACTCAGAAAGAATCCGCAAACCAATTTCCAAACTTCTGAAATATGCTAACCAATTTTTTGAAGGAATTACACAACATAACCAGCAATAGTTAATTGGATTAGCGTTAGCATCAAACTGTAAACCAAACTTGAAAGAACTACTCAACGTCAAGAATGTGCACTCAAGATCCCATTGAGGGCGAGGTGCTAACATATGACGGAGTGTTGTATTGAAACTAGAAATTAATAGGCGGATAACCAGCCATGAAGAGCATTTCCACACTACCACCAAACAGTGGGGGGGAAAGATTACAATTAAAACAATTCGTCCACTGCGGCGGGCATCCACAGAGTTGTGGGGATTCATCACTATTAAAGTGGGTACAAGAATATTACAATCAGATTATCCGCACTGGCGGTAAACCATCCAGGGGTACTTATGTGTGAAGAATAAGAATTAATTGCAGCAATTTAAATTGGAACAGTACTACTGTTTACAGTTTGTACAAATAAAAAAAAAGCTGCAAATTACAAAGAATTACAATAATCTTCTAACACAAGAGTAATAGATGATTTCTTACAATTATTTAACTCTTCAAACTGCTGATAATGCATAAAAAATCAGAACTACTAAAGTCTGCTACAGAAAATAGAAAACTGGAAATTTCAATCAGCAACTGTGAAAACCAAAGAATTATTCATAACTCACTCATTTCACCTCCGAATCGAATGAGACCAAGTGCAACTGATTGCCAGAAGGTAGGCGACCAAACTGAGGTGATGAAACAGCTTCAAAGAACTCTTATTAATTTTGCACGAATCCCAATGTACTTCCAGAAAAGTACGACCCTCTTTGAAGGGGCGATTTTCACTTTAAAAATCAAGTTCTCAGTAAAAAATCCGAGAATTGGCAGGAAGGGGCGCCCTTGAACAGCAAATAGAATGGTAAAATGCCCAAAACCAATTTCAAACTGGAAATAAAGTTATAACATGAAATCACCTTCAGCTGTAGATGAAACAGCAAAAACCAAAATTGATGAATCTTCAAAATTTCTTCACAATTGAGTTCAATCTGCTAGTCTGGATGAGAAGCAGCTAATTCCAACTAGATGTTGTATTTCAAACATGAAATTGGATGATTGGCTAGGAGGTAGCATCCTCGAAGCAAGAATTCATTTGTCATTCCGACAGCATAACAGTATAATAATATGAATGGATACCAAAGCTGAGATAAAGCCTTCAATTTATAGAAGAGTAGAAGACTCTTCAACTCCTCAAGAAAAGACGCCAACAGTCACAGAGACTCTTCAAATTTCCACAGATCCAATTAGCTTCTCAAAAATGCGTCCACTTTACAAGGCAATATAAAATCTTTATTTTAAAATATTAACTCCTTCAAAAAGGCATCCACTTTATTACTCAAGGCCTTTGTCTTTATTCAAAAATTAAATCACTTTTATGAGAGCATACCCCTTCCAAGTCCCCTTTTTAAACACAACTTAAGTTGTCTTGCTAGGCCAAGGGGTCAACTGCAAAATATAACCTTGATGCCTTTATTCAACATAAAAATGCCTTAAGAGGTCAATCATGAACTGCAAATGAAAGCTCCAACTGGAAATGAAGTACTGAAGGCTGACAAACTCCATACTGCTTAAAATAGAATTTACTATAAATAGTAAACTCTCAGAAAATGCCAAAGAACCTCAGAACAGGAAACCCTAATTTTACCTCACACACGCCTACAGGCTTCCGGAATAGGCTGATGAGTGTTGGAACAGATTACTGATGAGAAGGGGACATTACAACTTCAAGCAACAACCTCCTCAAAAACAGGAAATTTCACCCTCCGAGTAGCCTATGGGTCTCCAGAATAGGCCAACGGTCAACTGAAACAATCACAGTTGAGAAGGGGACATTACAGTAGTGCTCAGGGAATCAGAATCAACATCACTCATAAGAACTTTAGTAGCCAAATAGACAGGAGATTCATCTATTTCCATTGGCACAATTTCATCTAGTTTCGTGTCACTGTCCGCAATTGTCACCGCAGCTCCCACTTCATTGTGACTCTCTAGCACATCTAATTTGCTGCCTTTTGCATGTTAGTTTTTAGATCAGAAATGTAAACAAGCAGAAAAAAAAAATACGACACAATGAACACAATGATTACCCTGGGAAAACCCTCCTACTCGAGGGAGAAAAACCCAACAACAATATTCTCTTATATATCAGAAGAAAAGTGCAAAAAACTGCATACAAATCATGCCCTACACAAGGCCGAGTTTAATACAATGAATGGAGGCACTTTTCCACAAATGATGACACTTCTCTTTGAAATGGATCTGCTGCTAAGAATGGTGAACTGCTGCTAAGAATGGCAAACTGCTGTTGAAGATACGAATTGGAGAATGAATGAATTGATGCTTGAATGAGAGGACTCCATCCTCGTTATATACAAAGTTGGGCGACCTCCTCTCTAGGTCGGCCCTTAGAAAAAAATATAAATATAAATATTATTTAAAACATAAAGGTTGACCTGCCTTGAACAAGAATATATTAAGGAGAAAATATCTCCCACCACTACAACACTACACTCCCTCTTAGCTAGGGAGGTATTTTCCAGATATACTCGTCATGAAGTCTCTCAACATGATGCCCACAATGGCTACACCCATTTGTGGAAAACCACATCTTAGTCTCAGAGATGCTCAAGGGTTCATCACGGAGTCTCTCAACGTGATGTCCACAATGGTTACTCCCATTTGTGAAAAGAAACACATCGTCATGGAGTCTCTCAACATGACGTTCACAATGGCTACTCCCATGTGTGGAAAGAAACACATCTCAGTCTCAGAGATGTACAAGAGTTCATCACGGAGTCTCTCAACGTGATGTCGTCATGGAGTCTCGCAACATGACGTCCGCAATGGTTACTCTCATGTGTAGAAAGAAACACATCTCAGTCTCAGAGATGTACAAGGGTTCATCACGGAGTCTCTCAACGTGATGTCGTCATGGAGTCTCTCAACATGACGTCTCATTTCAGGCTTAGAGATGAACAAGGGCTTGCACCTCATATTTCTCCGTCTCAGAGAAATATACACTACAAGGGCTTTCACCTCATATTTCTCCGTCTCAGAGAAATATACATTACAAGGGCTTTCACCTCATATTTCTTCGTCTCAGAGAAATATACATTACAACAAATCTTCATGATGATGTGACTCCCTCTGTAGTTCCAAGTACCCACATCAACCTTCTGACCTCCCTGTCTAGGATTGCCTCTATTGGTTTGTCAGACTCCCTCTGAATGTCATTTCCTCCTCTTCGAAGAAACTGATTGCAATGACAATCTGTATAAGTTCTCCTGATGAGTGCCAATCACACGAGCTGAATTTATGCTGGAGTTCTTCGACAATGCAAGAACCTTTCCTTCAGAGAAGGCAACCTTGTACCCTTTGTCCTCCAAGGCTGAGATGGAGGAAAGGTTCCTTTTGATCCCAGGTACGAACAATACATCACTCAAATGAAGAGGGATACCAAAATCTAGCTAGAAGGAAGTGGCCCCAGCTCCTTTTATGGCATAGCTAGCATCATCTCCAATTATCACTTGTAAGTTAGACTCTTTCTCTACTAAGTCTGTAAGATGCTCTCTGTACCACTATCTATCAACCAAGTATCACTGTCAGATTGTACATTACTTGAAAGAGTGGAGATGAATAGGAAACCTTCTGAATCGACTTAAGAACTTGGCTCCTTCTGAGATGTCTCTATGTCAATTTCCGCAGTAGAAACTTGTTGTGTAGACTTTAATTTGCAATCTCGAGCAAAGTGACCATACTTGTCACACCTGTAATATTGAATGTGAGAGAGATCCTTCTTCTTCTTCGGTTCTAGGGTAGAATCTGATTATCTGTCTCTATTCCTCTTTCTTCCTTTGCCTCTTTCTCTAGAAGTATGTGTAGCAAGAACTTGATTTTCTACATCATGATAGTTTCGCCCAATTCCTCTTGCTGTCAATCTGGTTTCTTCTTGAATACAGTCAGCTTGAAGACGATCAAACTTGGGCAACTTGGATCTCCCACTGATGCTCTGAATAAAGGGTTCCCAAGATTGGGGAAGGCCATTTAGTGCCAACATGACAAGATCTCTGTCTGCAATTATATCCCCAATAGTGCTCAACTGATCTCTCAAATCAGAAATCTTCATAAAGAATGAGATGACTAAATCTTCTTTAGCCATTTTTACATGATGAAGGTATTGTCTCAAAGCAAGGGCTCTGCTGGTATTGTTGTGATGAGCCCAATTGGCTCCTCTTCAAACCCCTGTAGTATTTATTAAATCTTCTTGTGTTTTTTTAGTTTTTTAAAGAAAGTTTGTAGACAAAAGAGAAGGGGCGCAACATATAATTGCTCATAGAACTCAAATTTGAACTAGAATTGACAAAACGAAGTTGCAGAAGGTATTAAATAACCATGACAATAAGATTGCATCTTTCAGACATACCCGAAATGCTCCAAATTTTTTTATTAAGAAAATGTCCAGTTCGCCAGCCAAGAATGAAGGAAACTGACAAATCCAAGCGTAGGAGACAAGGTAATGATTTCTCCTGCCTAAAAACTGGGGAAAATGACTGTAGAGGCTAGGCACCAATGAAGAAGCTGAAGAACTCCCAAAAAGGAAGGCGTTTCTCCTCTAAACTCCAAAACGCCCTTGAAGAAAGAGCTACGCACTTCAAATAAGAAGCCACGTCCTTAGCATAGAAGTACGGCCATGAAGGTGGAGTGTCTGCAAGATGAAGAAGGAAGCCAGCTCTCAAACCCTTCTGTATCTTATTGAAATCTACTCAATACTGCACCAAAATTCCTGATTAAGCACTGTAGAAACTTCTGAATTGAAGCCCTTGCTGTTGCAGTCATTCAATTGATCTTTCACAGTCTCACAATCATAGATCTGTGAAGAGTTTCCGTTCTCCAGAGATATACAAACTCCTGAAACCCTTGTCTCAGAGAAGCAAGCAAAGCCAAAGCCAAGAAAATATCAAATAGTCAAAAGTGAGTTTCATTTTACCTTGGCTTGCATATAAAGCCAAAAAGGCACGCATCCCAAGAAGTGAAGCCACTTTTGGAGTCATTTAAATATTTTAGAATATATTTAAGTCCCCTTTTCAATAGTTTTCACTTAAATACATGGCGCCCACTTTAAGTGATTTAATTAATCACTTTATGAAATATTTCACTAAAGTGCTTCTAATTTTCACTTAAATAAATTTAAGTGATTACTTTATTATAAAATCAAGTTGACTTTATAATATTCTGCCAAATATATTAAAACACTTAAATCCACTGAAATATTCATAACTCGCTCAAAACCCCACATAATAACGTGCCGTCAGAAGCTGTCAACCCCTGAACTGCCAAGGCCTGCTGTGAGCCAATCATTGAGCTCTGAAAATGAGAATGACAAAACTCACCAAATAAGGCCACTGACCCTCTAACCCAATTTGTTAGCCTACGAGAGTCTAAGTAATAGGCTAACCACCATCAAACATGATCATGCCGAAAAAGGGGACATCACAGTTCGCCCTCCCTGAAATTGCTTGTCCGCAAGCAATCTCAACAGCAAAGAATCAATCACTCCACCAGGATCCCAAGGATAGTGCCGTGAAATGTCCCTACTGCCATCAACTGTCTCCTGTAACTCCCAAATCTGATCAGCTGGGTCATCATGCTGTACCCTGTCAATCTCAACACCATCTGTCACAGGAGAGAGGAACTCATAAGAAAGCAAGTCAAACCGCTGACAACACCTGCTCCCTAAAACTGCACAAGATATGCTATCATCCAACATGTCTAACACGTGCATACCAGAATTGTGCATCCGAAACAGGTCATGTACATGATGACTGAAAGTGAAACTATGTAGACTCCTGACCATGTACACACTAGGAATCTCCTCAACGAGCTCTGTCTGAAATCCCGATACACTGACAGAATCTCTGATACTATTATCAAAGCTCACCCCTAAATCAGGATCAAGAGTAGAATCAACATCCACCTCAAAGAGCGGATTATCACAAGAAGATGTAGCATCCGCCTCATAAAGAGGATTGTGTACAAACTGAGCCTCATAACTGTACTGATGCCAATCAAACATCTCTGACCCCATGGAACTAGAAGCAAAATGATAATTCTCCTGAATCATCTCATGCTCCTCCTCCTCTAGAATCTCTTGTTCTATCTTCTCACTTTTTGCATTGACGAGAATGATAGATCGCATACTCCCATCCTTAAAACCAGCTTGCTGGTCCGTTAAATCAGCAATGTCATCACCCTCATAAAACCACTCCATTTGTCTATTTGTACCCTTAGGCTTAAGAGGACAATTGTGGTTTTGGTCATAAGGAGCTTTGCAATAGAAACATAGCTTCCTTTTACGCAAATCATTTATTGTTTCTCGGTCCAATGGAGCTGCAAGCTTCATTTTTTCATCTACATTTTCTGATTTCTTAGATTCTGATTTGCTATCATTATAGGATGAAGATGCCTCTGCATTTGAAGTGAACTTACCACGTGAAGCTGTAAGTTCCATGCTATGAGCTTTTCTCATAGCTTTGTGCAAGGTAGGTGGATCGAGAATGCCTTGATCCATCCTTTCATTGGCTCCTGGAGACCTTCTACAAATAGAATGACAAGTCTCCTCTCTGAGATTCCGGTAACCATAACTGAGAGTTTTTGAAACTCACCAATATAAGACTCCAAGCTACCCAACTGCTTCAGCTGAGCAAAGTCTCTGAAGTAAAGTTCTGGATCACGCCTGTCAAACCTCTCAACCAATCTGTCAGTGAATTCCTGGTAAGAAGTTATCCTATCATGGTGAAGTGTTGCCATGCCATGAATCCACCAGTCATGTGCTACGCCATCAAGGTGGAGTGCTGCAAATCGTATGGCATCTTCCTCTGGCATAGGACGTAGTGTCAGGAATGTATCCAACTTGCTCACCCAGGCACGTGCTGTAACTCTACCACTGCCATCATAGTTAACTAAGGTCAGTTTGTTGGTAGCCTGTCTAAGATCATTATGTTTGTATCTAGGCCTCCTGTCATTCCTGTTATGGTTATGCTCTCTCTTCTGGCTCATGAATTGATCGAAGTTAAGGTGATCCTTAACTCTCGGAGGCAATGCATCCCATTCATCATGCATAGTCATGATGTTATCTGCAAAGTTCACTTCACCACCCTGTTCAACCTCATCCTCTTCATCAGCATCATTTATGATAAAAGTAGGACATGTGGGTCTCTCAAAGGTGCATGCTGGAGCAATGATTCTGTGGGGTTCTCCATGAATACTGCCTTCCTAATCTCGATCCTGATTCTGACCTCTATGGAGTGTCAAATTTTGAACATTGGTGTTGAGCTGCTGGAGGATATTAGCCACCTGTTCTTGGCCTGCCACCATGCCTCTGAGTACATCTCTAGCCTCTCTGTCCTCTTCATTGAGACGATTCCTGTGAGAACCTTCACCTTCCCTGTCAGCCATGTTATCAAGGTCTAATCCTTCTTCCTGTTCATCAAATGGAAATGCTGGAAATGGTTCAAAGGCACTTCTCTGAAAACCAGGACCCCTGCGTGAGTAGTACCTGTCAAACCTGTTCTGGTGTGACTGCATAGAAGCTGCTAACCCTCCAGGTTGGCAGGATCAGAGCTTTGATACCACTGTGATGAGCCCAACTGGCACCTCTTCAAACCCCTGTAGTATTTATTAAATCTTCTTGTGTTTTTTTAGTTTTTTAAAGAAAGTTTGTAGACAAAAGAGAAGGGGCGCAACATATAATTGCTCATAGAACTCAAATTTGAACTAGAATTGACAAAACGAAATTGCAGAAGCTATTAAATAACCATGACAATAAGATTGCATCTTTCAGACATACCCGAAATGCTCCAGATTATTTTATTAAGAAAAATGTCCAGTTTGCCAGCCAAGAATGAAGGAAACTGACAAATCCAAGCATAGGAGACAAGGTAATGATTTCTCCCGCCTAAAAATTGGGGCAAAATGACTGTAGAGGCTAAGCGCCAATGAAGAAGCTGAAGAACTCCCAAAAAGGAAGGCGTTTCTCCTCCAAACTCCAAAACGCCCTTGAAGAAAGAGCTACGCACTTCAAATAATGTTGTACCCAAACCAAATTTTTTGCTTCATCAAGGCATTTTGCATAAACTAGTCTTAACCTTGCTAAAATGATGTAAAATACAGTTTTGGGCAATATCAAGCATGGAGTTTTTGTCAATATTTTGTCAGTCAAAGTCAGTTTTATTGAACAAAACCTGAAGCAGAGACTCAGATTGGAGCTTTTCACGATGGAGGAGCATCTCACGATGGCGTTTCACATTGCACATGATGATTTCAGTGATTGAAACGGAGTTTTCAGTGGTTAAATTATGAAGATTTCTCAGAGAAAAGCAGAAAAGCGCAACTATAGCCCACGGGCGCCCAACTTTTTGAAGGTTAAGATCTTGTTGAAAGTGTTCAAGCATACAGTCAATCTCTTCAGAATTGGTCTGGCTATCCGATGAGATATCCAATGAAGCTTTCCGAGACCTATAGCTCCGGCAAATAGCAACAAAAGTTGAAATCCTCAAAGTTCCAGATAGGAGAAATTTTGTCTTTTTCAGGCTAAAGCGCAACTCTAGCCTGAGGGCGCCCATCTTAAAGAGAGGGCAAATTCTGGTATTTCTGACAACTCATGTAGTCAATCTGTTCACGACTAGTCTGCTTATCCGGCGAGATATCAAACGCAGTCATCCGAGTCTCAGAGTTCTGGCAGCAGTCGTCTGAAGGTCAGCTTATAATGGAGTTTTCACGTTTCTGAGCTTCCCCATTTGGTTTCCAGTGCAAGTACAGCTCAGGGGCGCTGGTTTAAAGGACCCTTCAAATGCTAGAATTTGCAGACGAGGTCTTCCTGACATCAGTACTACTCTAGCCTAGCTTCGCGATGCATCATCCAGCTTGTCGATCCGACGTTTCAGGTGATCGTGGCGGAGGTTCTACCAAGCACGTAATTTCACGGGCGGACCAACAGAAGATTTGCAGTGTATTTCTACAGTCCAGAGGCGCCTAGCCTTTAGGCCTGTCAGATGAGGCCGTTCGCGTTCAAAGTCTTCACGGCTTTTGAGCGTAATCATTTTATCTATTCAACGAGCCTAGCCGTCAGCCTTCGGGATTTGGCAAACGCTCGTACGTGCGAGGTCTTTGGCGAGATGCTGAAGAGTGAGGACATCTGGAAAATGGCTAAGTCTGGAGCGGTAATTTTAAATAAAATACGCATTGGAGTTTTTTGAGGTCTTAGAAGCAGTTTTCTTGCTTCGTCACCTCCAGAGACTTCTCTTGTGGGTCCTTCTGGCTGTCCGTTAAAACAGATAGTGCCTGAATCGGGTCATCTCAGCTCCAGATATCAGAGGACGAAGTAGAGTACTTGGATGGAAGCTCTATTTTCGTCAAAATGACATCAGTACAACTAAGAGCCAGGGGCGCTTTTACTTTTGAGGCCCTTAACACAACTTTCAGATGTCGTGTATATATCCGTTGGATGCAGAATATCTCCAGGCACGCAGTGAGCTTCGTTTCTTGTCAGCAGGGTCCACCGTTTACCGTCAGCAGCTGTTTGAAGTGTCATATGGCAGTTTGAGAAATGGCCAAGTCTGGAACCCGTAAAAGCAATTTAATCAGAGGCGCCTAATTTTCCAAGGGGTTAAATGATGGATTTTGCAGTAGTGTCTCCCAGTAGACATTTCTTCCTTATTCAATAGGCTTTCCGATGAATATCTCCGTTCAGTCTCAGCATCTCTCGGTCATTTAGAAATCAATGGTGAAGTTGGCCAGTCGTGACGTTTTGTGACCTATAAAGTAGGAAGTTAGTAAAAAGTGATATAACTTGAGCAAATGGTTGCCTATGAGCTCAAGAGATGACTTTTCGGAATCAGTGAAGTCAAACGATGAATCTCAAAGCTTCATTCCGAATTGTCAACTGAAGTTAAAATATTTAATATTTATTTTTGCAATTTTAGCATTAAAAGTGGCGATTTTCTATTTTTGGCGCCTTTGCTAATTGCATGATAATGAATATTTTAATATTTATTTGAATTCGAACTTCCAGTCAGTGGCAGTTCAACTGAAAGGCAACCAATCAGAGGTCTTCTATTCTTGTCAGGGTTTTGAATTCTTGCAGTTACCAATTGGTGCGAATTTCCTCTTGTTTAAAGAATGGCGCCTTCATTATTATTCACAGAGCTTTCAAGGAAATTCGATTTCATTAAGAGCAAATTCAATCTTAAGAGAAATTTGTGTTTTTCAAAAGCAAATTCATATCTTCAAAGGGAAATCGAATTTTGTTAATTTTCAAAGCAAATTCAAAGCAATTCGTATTTCTTCAAGAAGAGATAGGGGCACGCATCTTCAAAGCAAATTCATTCATTCAAAGGAATTCGCAATTCATAACTTCAAAGCAATTCGCAAATTCCTCAATTCTCAAAGGCGTATTCATTCAAATCAAATTTGTAATTCCTTCAAAGGTTAAAGGCGAATTCTTAAATTCAAGATAAATTCGTATTTCTTCAAAGGAAATTCGAATTTCTCCAGAACAAAGGCGCAAATTTCAAGGGGAAAATTCGTGGTTTTCAAACAAAGGCGAATTTTTCCAGTTCAAAGGCAAATTCTTCATCAATTTCCAGAGGCGATTTTACCTAACTAATCTTTTTGCAGATGAAAGTTCACAATTGTCAGCAATTTGAAGAAATCTAGGGCGATTTTCACAGAAGAACATTCAAAAACGTCTTTTTCATCCTTTAATCTCAGATTTCTCTCAAAATTTAATTTGCATGTTCCTGAAATTGGCGAATTTGACAAGTCTCAATATCTGGATCATTCTCATATAATTTCCTCGAATTGAAATTGTGCGTTTGATTTTTCACGAATTTTTAACTTCAGAACAGTCGTTCTTGAGTTACTAATTTTCTCAAGTGAAAAGTCTTTGTACGATCGAGTAGAAGTTGAATTTTCGCAAAACTGACTTTCTGGGTTGTCTTAGAATCCTTTCCTGGACAAAACCCATATTTCGGATTTTTTTCGCTGAAAATAACTCTTTGAAAGTCTATTTTTAACTCTCACAGGCTATTTTTAGCTTCCAGAAATCTTGTCAGAACATAGTCAAGTTCACAGTCAACAGGCGAGTTTTTCATAATGCAGTTCACTCAGCTTGAATACAGGACCAAAACCGTCCTTACTCATGACTTTCTCAGGTTGGTTGAGACAGATCTTCACAAAGTATTGCCAGAGGCAGTGCTAGATCCGGTTAAGATCAGAAGTTCAATCATTCAAAATATTGAGCAGTCTGGTTTACTAGAGGCCGCTTCCATACCTATCTCCGTTCACTGTGTTGAATTCGTGATGTCTTGTATTAAGCCTTACAATTCTGCTACTCGTGAGATAGTGTCAGTTGACAGACGAGTTATTTGCAGTCTCAAGCCTCTAGACATCGAAAGGAGTTTTGGCATTCCTCAACACCAAAACAGCCTAGTTATTTCTATGGAGTAGTGTGCACAGGCATTTGATGCTGATATGGACAAGTGTCAGAAGAAGATGGCAGAAAGATGGTTAAAACAAGCGAAGAATAGATTGCCAAACAATGTGGGTCGTGGTGAATACAAGGATGAGTATGCGATTCTAATCACACTCCTGAATCGTGTCTCAGGTCAAGCACATGCAAATATTTTCCAGCCTTGGATGTATTACATTATTGGTCGCATCATTTCTGGGCAGGAGCATTATGACTGGGCATCCTTCATCAGCGACATTCTCCACACACAGATTACCGGTTTCTTAGTTGCTCATGAGTTTCACATGTGTTCATATCTCGTGTACTTGATCGCTTATCGTGGTCAGCCTCGACTAAACGCCGCGGGTATTCTTAGTGTTCAAAAGTCTACCAAGATATGATCAGCTTGTTCACTCAGAGTCGAACGCATTTCAAGCTGTTCACGCAGGCTTTTCTATCTTATACAGTGAGAAACTTGGACCGGGAGTTGCACGTTCGTATCTCGGCAGTTGCTAGGGCAGCGATGGATGGATGGGCATTGGTTTATTCAGTTCCCAACATACACCTACATCCGAGTATACGGCCAGGAAATCTAGCTATGCTTCCACGTATCCTTCGGATAAGACAATCTTTCAGGAGTTCCTAAGACAGATGCATGATGTTCATCGTCTTCTACGCCGCAGGCACAGACCATCTCTCAACTTTCCTTTTCAATTTGGAATGTATTGGTGCAAGTCGGCAATTGATGCCAAGATTGCAGGCAAGAGCTTGAGAAATATCATCTTAAGTATCTTGTCGAAGCACGTGCCTATGACCTTTCAGGTCATTATACAGCTCGCCTTGCTGGAGGTACATATCACGAGCCTTCTATGGAGGATTACTGGGCAAATTGTGCAGATGACTTCGAGGTTCCCAAATCGTGAAGCCGTCATTTCTTATACGTATTTCGTTTCTTTGTCGAAGATGTAGGAGGCTTTATCGATGATGAGGGAGAGGTTCTTCCTCGCCAGAGCAGTTGATACACAAATCAAGGCTTCTGGCAGCTTGATTGGTACTTCGCTTTGAATACGAACTACAAAAGAGAGAAGCTCGGTGAGTTGTCCAAACAAGATAATTTTACCGCATTAGCGAAGACAAGGAGGGTAAGTGTTCCTGCAGTAGATCCTCGCCAAGAGTGGTGAATCCTTTGTTACCTTCCCTCATCAAAACCTAAACAAAGAAGAGGAGTAATCCCTCCCTAAGAAAGCGTTCAAGTGCCAAATAATTGCGCGGCAGCGCGCCACTGCTATTATCATCAATAACGAGCTCCACGACAACCTATCATCACTTTAGAGGCCAGCTCGTATTTATTAGTGCCCCGAGGTTCACCGTTCTTGCCACCCGCTTTCGTGAGCCGCCACTTCCACCACATTGAATTGGATTTAGACTCTCCACCTCGCAGTGAGTCTTCTACACGTTCACTCTCGTCGCAACCTCCTGTTGCTAGTACCGACCCTTATAGTAGCATTAGCCGAGACCAATCTTGGATCGAAGCTCAGCTAGGAAGGAAGAGGAGGCAGCCATCCTATGTCCTTAATCATTCCGATTTTGATGAGATATACCAGGATGTGCCAGACAAGAGGGTCAAGAACATGGTCCACGTAGAGAGGAACACTGACATGGAGATTGTCGTCGAGACTGCTGTACCTCCAGAGGGGAAGAGCTTGGCTGAATTGGAATCTTAGGATTTTGAGGTTATCACAGTTAACCTTGGTTGTAGCACACGCTAGACCCAGGTTGATCTACTACAAGTTGCTACAGACAGTGCCAGGGATAGAATACTGAAGGACGAAGAAGATAAGGCAGCCCTCAAGGCTGAAATCAGACAGCTTCGTCAGTATATTTCTAGCCTTGTACATAGACCCGATGCCATTAACACACTCCCGCCAATGCTTGAGCCTCTAGCAGAACAAAGTCAACTTAATCACTTAGTTGCATATGGCAAGCGTTTGGATGAGTGGGAGGAAGAGTTTGTTGCTAGAGGCCGTACTATGCTCATAGAGTTATATTAGTTGCGGTACAATGCACGAGAGCTATGTCTTCGTCTTCAGGATGAGGAACGGGATATGGCTATTAACAAACCCCGCGATGAGATTATGATTGGTCACCTGAGTGTGGCATATGATGCAGTCATAGATGCAGAGGACAGAGAAGCTATCTACTCTTGGAAAACACAATTGGTTTTCAAAGCAAAGATAGAAGAGACTTTAGCATCAGAGTTGGCTGAGAGTAGAGAGCACGTCACTAGTGCACTCCGGTCTGTGAGGACTCTAGTATCTTGCTTACCGTGTCGATATCAGATTGAGGGTGGTGCCTACGTTGAGCTTACCGACATTCAGTTAGAGCTTCAGGCACTCATTCATACCATTTTCAGTGGGGAGACTATTGGCTGTAAGGTTACTCAGCTTACAGTTATGTCAGCATTGTTCGACGAGGCAACAAGGAGCAGAGGTGAACTTCAGTCTCAGATCACAGATGGTGAGGATATGCTGCATCGACATAGCATTCTTCGACAGAGTCTCATAGCTCCAGATAGTGATATAGTTAACAATCTCGTTGAGGGATTGATTGCTCGAAGATCACTACTCGACTTCGCTTCACCTCTCGTGATAGACGCATACAGAGTTAACTTGGTGTTACCCTTTCGTTAATCGGGTTGTCTCTACCCTCATGCATATATATTCCGAGATCAACTTTATACACTTGAGTTTTATTTAGGTTTTACGTTAACTGATGGTAGTCTTCCAGCTTAACTCGCTTCTAAGGATCTGCATGCTTGCACAATTGTCCATTTTTAGATTAGATGTTTTGCTAACTGATGGTAGCTTTCCAGTTAACGTATAGTTTACTTTATTAGGGTTTATATAATCTTGCATGCATTGCAAGACTGAGATGACTCAAGGTGATTTTAGGTTCCCTACACCTTGATGTATATAAATAAGAGCTTTGCTCATTTGTAAATAACTTTTGCTTGAGAGAGAAATATATGCTGCGCCTACCTTGCCCTCAATATTGCTCTTTTGGTATTTGTTCATGTGTCTTCGCTATTACGATTAATTGTTATGCCACATAGGGTTTCATGCAATTGTAATGGTGAATTCTTTCCATAGTTTAGATAAATCTGTTTTGTGCATCTTTATCGTTACGATCAATTGTTATGCCACATAGGGTTTCATGCAATTGTGATGATAAATCTGTTTTGTGAACCTTTACCATTATGATCAAGTGTTATGCCACATAGGGTTTCATGAGATTGTGATGATAAATCTGTTTTGTGAGTCTTTACTATTATGATCAAGCGTTATGCCACATAGGGTTTCAGGGGATTATCATAGTAAACTCTTAAATCTGTTTTGTGCCTAATAAACTTGTTCAGATTGAGATAATAGTTGCGCCACCTTGCCTTCAAGTAGAGAATCTGAACCCGTTTATCGTCTGATAGTCAAAACCTTGCTCCGTTTCCTCATGCTCTGTTTTCTTGAGGGAACTGGATAGAATTTAAGTTATTAAATTTAGTTGTAGTTAGTAGATCTGCAAAACCAGAGAAAACTCAGCTGCAACGTATATAGTTTTCAAGAAAGCCTTGTACCTCTACAGCTGAAACAAAAAGACAGGATTTAGTTTAGTTTATTTCCTTTGCAAGCACTTTTGTCAAGCACAACGAGGGAGCTTCCCCTCCTAATTTGAAGAGCACTCATTGCGTAGTGTGCATAGGCTGTACGTACCAACTCTTACTCCAGAGGTGTTAGTTGTTACGCCAACAAATAAGAAGCCATGTCCTTAGCATAGAAGTACGGCCATGAAGGTGGAGTGTCTGCCAGATGAAGAAGGAAGCCAACTCTGAAACCCTTCTGTATCTTATTGAAATCTATTGAATACTGCACCAAAATTCCTGATTAAGCATTGTAGAAACTTCTGAATTGAAGCCCCTGCTGTTGCAATCATTCAACTGATCTTTCACAGTCTCACAATCACAGATCTGTGAAGAGTTTCCGTTCTCCAGAGATATACAAACTCCTGAAACCCTTGTCTCAGAGAAGCAAGCAAAGCCAAAGCCAAGAAAATATCAAATAGTCAAAAGTGAGTTTCATTTTCCCTTGGCTTGCATATAAAGCCAAAAAGGCATGCATCCCAAGAAGTGACGCCACTTTTGGAGTCATTTAAATATTTTAGAATATATTTAAGTCCCTTTTTCAATAGTTTTCACTTAAATACATGGCGCCCACTTTAAGTGATTTAATTAATCACTTTATGAAATATTTCACTAAAGTGCTTCTAATTTTCACTTAAATAAATTTAAGTGATTACTTTATTATAAAATCAAGTCGACTTTATAATATTCCGCCAAATATATTAAAACACTTAAATCCACTGAAATATTCATAACTCGCTCAAAACCCCACATAATAACGTGCTGTCAGAAGTTGTCAACCCCTGAACTGCCAAGGCCTGCTGTGAGCCAATCACTGAGCTCTGAAAATGAGAACGACAAAACTCACCAAATAAGGCCATTGACCCTCTAACCCAACCTGTTAGCCTACGAGAGTTTGAGTAATAGGCTAACCACCATCAAACATGATCATGTCGAAAATGGGGACATTACAATTGTTGATCTCATACAATCCTTTTAGAGTATCAAACATTTTTTTAGCTGTCTTCATCTTGGAGATGATCGGTACTAGGTGATCCATTATGGAGTCTATCATGATCTTTCTAGCCTTCGTGCCATTTTTCTTCCACTGGATTTTCTTTGTGTCTTCAGACGGCTTGGGCATGTCATTTTCTACAAATTCAGGGAGATCATTCTCCTCTAATGCAAATGAGTACCCTGGGTTTCCAAGAGTTGAAGTTTGATGCTCTTTCAAGCCTATCTTCTACCTTGACACTATTCACCATCTTCTTTTTCTGCACAATTCACCTTCAAAGATCTGCCCTTAGGTCTGTAATAATTTGCAACCTCAGATCTGCAATACTTTTCCTTCAAGATCTGCCCTAGATGAAGAGTTGTCTTGATTGCTTAAACAAATCTGATCAGATCTTTTCTTAGACTCGCTCTGATACCATGTTAGTTTTTAGATTAGAAATGTAAACAAGCAGAAAAAAAAATACAACACAATGAATACAGTGATTACCCTAGGAAAGCCCTCCTACTCGAGGGAGGAAAACCTAGCAACAATATTCTCTTATATATTAGAAGAAAGGTGCAGAAAACTGCATACAAATCATGCCCTACACAAGGCCGAGTCCAATACAATGAATGGAGGCACTTCTCCACAAATGATGACACTTCTCTTTGAAATGGATCTGCTGCCAAGAATGGCGAACTATTGCTGAAGATACGAATTGGAGAGTGAATGAATTGATGCTTGAATGAGAGGACTCCATCCTCTTTATATACAAAGTTGGGCAGCCTCCTCTCTAGGTCAGCCCTTAGAAAAAAATATAAATATAAATCTTATTTAAAACATAAATGCCGACCTGCCTTGAACAAGAATATATTAAGGAGAAAATATCTCCCGCCGCTACAACACTAACACGGCAATCACAAAGACTACTTCCATTGGCAAATTAAATCTAACCTTTTTCCCTACAGATAGAGTACTATAACCATTCCTCAAACACATTGTGTTTGAATCTGCGACCTCCTGCTGCAACTTGAAAAGAGAAACTTCATTATCAGAAAAATAAAATATTTTTTCTACCTCTTTTGCTTCTCCACGCTGAGCCAAAACACTTTTTATTTCTTGCATCTGCTCCATGTCACTGCCAGATTCCATCATGCCAAGAAACTCCTCAATAATAGAATCAACTTCATCATTTAATTCATCCAAAAACATCTGATGAATAGCTCCCACTTCATCAAAACTCTCTCCAGAGCCACACAACCAAGACGCGAGAGCTTGAGCCCAATCATCCAAAGTTGCTACGTCCATTTTCTTGGTAATTCTTCACGATTTCCAAAACAACTTTTTCACCAAAGCTCTGATACCACTTGTTGAATTTAATGATAGCAGAATAAACGGAAGAAATAGATTGCAGAAAATAAAATGAATGAACAATAACACGCACAAACAAGAACACAGGATTTTTATAGTGGTTCGTCTTATAGACTACATCCACTTTCAACAGGGGAATCTCTTTTATTAATTCTCAATACAATACAATCTGCATTCAAGTAGCAACAACTCTTAAAACTCAATCTCACGTCCAAAATAGAAAAATCTACCAAAACGGTCAACTTCTAAATTAGCAAATACATGCCAAAAAGAATTCAGTTACAAAAAAGGCATCTATTTCGAGTGTGAGAGAAACTGCTGTTATAATTAGAATATTTGGGCTTCACCGAACCCAACAGTTTGAGATTTGGTCTGTATGATGAAGGTCTTGCTCTACTATAATGAGCAAAAGATGAATAAAGATGATTTGATGTGGTCAGGGAGATTACCATGCTCCCTTATACATACACAAGCCTCAAATTTGGTCAATGATCTCATTGTGTCTCCCCAATGTTGGCTTATATCAACATATCCAAATCATAATATCTATGCAGGTATGACATGAATCGATATCTTTAACATAGTTCCCTATGTAGGCTGTTGCTCCATTTTACAAATTTTTATATTATTTTCATTTAGACTAAAGCTACATAGGAGTTGCATGGTGTATGTCTAATCATTGCACTCCTAGTTCATAGAATTGCTGAGTATTTGCGAGTTTTTTTCGAAAAGAAGTTATTTGCATGTAAACTCGCAACTTGGCCTATGCCATGGAAAAAATGTTGAAAGAATTTCAGAACTGTGTCATTGAAACAATGCTGAAAGATTGTTGGAACTTGCCACTCAGCCTGCACCATGGAAAGAATGCTAAAAAATTCATGCTTTTTTATCCGTGCGTAATTTTCAGACTTTCCATGATGCCCTCACAACTCGCGACTGTTTAAATTTTTTGTGATAGTCTTAAATTGTGAGAGTTTCTAAAAACTTCCTTTCATTTGTTCATAGTTTTACAGACTCATAATTTACCTATAATATAGATCAAAACCCTAGGTCTTAAAATTTATGATTTTTAAGGAGTTTAAGGTTTTTTTTTTAAACTTGCAGAGTTGAAAATTTGGGGTCTGCCAAGTCTGAGTATGTAAACTATGATTGTATGCTCTAGTCCATGAAGGGAATTTATCAAGTTTTTTAATTTCTACTTGTTAAATCTTTACATTGTTAATTTTTAATATTTTATCTATATACCATATTTTCTTGTCTTTTCATAATTTTTGTTAAATTTTCTTTCTTCTGTTTGGCTCTAATTTTTCTTATATGGAGCGGATAGGATTATCTATTTTCAAATTTTCATGTGTTTCTTGACCGACTGCAATAGTCAATTATGCAGTTAATCTTAATAGTCAAAATTAAACTTTATTATTAGATAATCATCTCAGTCAAAATTAAACTTTATTATTGGATAATCATCTCATTGTTTATGAAGAACCATGTAAGCTTCATATTTGGAAATTTGGAATAATGCTAAGATGCAACTATGGATTTCATCAATTAGAATTATGTCGTTTTTATTCTTCCTTTTTGTTAAACTACAGTTACCTTTTTATTGCATCATTAATTTATCGTTTGATTTTAATCTTCAGGTTGATATCAACAAGCTTGATAAATTGAATTTCAAGATTGCACCTTTGGTGCAACATGCTCTTGCAGAAGGCCTTCCTATAGTTGCTTTTGAGTCTACAATAATTTCTCACGGTAAGGCATCAAAGAAACCTTTCTGTATGGGATTTCAATTTTCTTTTCACTCCTTTAAATTTACCTAGTATTCAAATAACTGTACAATTTTATTGTGAGGAAATTTGTTCCCTAATGGTAATTGATTTTGTTTAATTTTATACCAATTTTAGAACAAGGATTTTCACAGTAAGACATTAGCCAAAATCTCTTCTGGGTAGCCTGCTTAGAAATTTTTATACCAATTTACTAGAAGACGCTAATTCGTATGAAGTAATCATGTGTTAGACCAGAGAGCAACTTTTCACTCTTCATAATGACAAAAAATGGTCAATGGGACTGTAGTATATTGGTTAGAAATAATAGCAAAAAGAAGCAACCAGAAAAGGGCAACTCCTTTGAGAAAAAAAGGAAAGAAAGAGTGGACTAAAACTGTAAAAAGAAAAAAAAAAGGGTTATGCTTTTGGCAGATGGATATGTAAACTAATAGGCTTATTACTGCATCTAGATATGAGAAAAGAAATAGCTCCTCCATATCTTTAGAAGGAACAATTTTGATGTTATCAGCAAGTGCTTATTGAAGAATGTCTTCTAAAGATTGACCTGTACTGATTGTGCTATGGCTTCACAGCATAATATGAAATATGGACCATTAAATTCTAAATTACAAGAGTTTTCCAACAATGTAGCACAAGTCCACGTTTAGTGAGAGATTCCTTGAGAACTTATAAGGGTACTTTATGGCCCAATAATGGAATTAAGATTTCCATGAAAGACAAAAAATAAAGATGGAGTTTAATATAAAATTGTGGAATAAGAGTCATAATATTGTAAAGTTAATTTTGAAAGCTTTCAGCTATATAATGTACACCTTTAATCTAAATCACTAAGCTTACAAGAAAATGGCACTCTAACTTTTCCCTTATTTTCTTGCTAGGCAAACCTATAAGTCCAACTTTAATGGGACAGTTGACAGTCACCAAACTAATATAAATATAAATCAAATGCATTACTTTTGAAAAAAAAAATTCTTGACATCTTTTTTTACATCTATAGTGAATTGTAAACAACTATTGAGGACTTTATTTGGTGCAAATGAATTATTTATATTGAGTCTTGACTGTAAAATAACTTTACAGAGTCTAGTTTGAGAACCAAGACAAAACATTTGGGACATTCACAGATTGACCTGGAATATCACCGGCCACTTTTTTTCATAAAGATCCAAGCTTCCACAGTCAGACTTGAATAATGATACTTTCTGATGGATAAAATGAAAAAAACTGTTTTTGTGCCATTCACTGATGGCCTATTTTTCACTTGAGATTTACAGTTATCTTGACAACATAAAAATCTTTCAACCTATATTGCTGGTTTTGGTATGAGGTTAGGTATGGTTGTACGCTAATACAGGTATGGTGGTATAGTACAGCTGTGTATGGGTATATATATATATATATGACAACATAAATCTTTCAACCTATATTGCTGGTTTTGGTATGGGGTCAGGTATGGTGGTACGCTAATACAGGTATGGTGGTATAGTACAGCTGGGTATGGGTGTATATATATATATATATATATATATATGACAACATAAAAATCTGTCAACCTATATTGCTGGTTTTGGTATGGGGTCAGGTATGATGGTACGCTAATACAGGTATGGTGGTATAGTACAGCTGGGTATGGGTATATATATATATATATATATAATACAAAATATTTTAATACCTCATAATTTGCTAAAAAGAAAATACCCATAAATTCATAATTCAATGACTTGTCAAATGTCAATAGTAATACACAATGAAAATTACAATCAATGTTCAATAATCTTCATATTGCTCTTCATTGAGAGCATCAATGTTAACATTTGGTTCAATTTCATTTTGTTGGCGTTTCAATTAGCACCTCTGGAGTGCTTATTGGAAAGGGACAGCTATGCACAGTGTGTAATAACTGCTCTTCAAATTATGGAGGGGAAGCTCCCTTTTTTTGCTGATGTTTGCATAAAAGTAAAACGGACTAAGTTCCTATCTTTTTTACTCAGTGGTAGGGCACAAGGGTGCATAAACACAATGCGTTGCAGTTAAGGTTTCTTTGGTTTCTGCAGATCTTAACTACAACTAGGCTAACTTTTAATCTGTCCTATTTCCTCTAGAAAAACAGAGTAAGAGGATATAGGAGCGGGAATGGAATGATTTGATCACTTGGACGAACTGTCTCTCAGAATGCATCCGAAGGCTCTGAACTTTCAAATTTACGCCAAAATAGAACTCACGCAAGTAATCATCGAACGGTAGGCTAGATCTCAGGATTCCCAAGGAGGCACAATGTCCTTTCTGAGGTGTAGGCCGAAAGGTAGACTACTAGAAACAACATATGACGATAATCCTACTCTCTAAATTCCCAAGGAGAGACAATGCTCTTTTCGAGGTGTAGATCGAAAGAAAGATTATTAATAACAATATACAATGACAAATCTTGAGACTTTTGGAACAAAGGCCCATGGCTCTCCTGATTTATTATCCCAACTTCGATCAAAGATTGCACTTTGGGAGAGCAACTTGTGTTAAAGAGACAATCACACAAAAAGCGATCAACCAATAAAACATGAACATAGATTGAACACACCTATGTGAATAGAAAGAATGCAAGCTGTACTTAGTGTTTGACTATAACAAATATGATTCAAGAACATATGCTAAGGGAACAAAGTCAAAGGCTTTTGAGCTCAGTGTTTTGCTGACGTGAAGTAAAGTTACAAAATAATGAGCAAAGGCTCTTATTTATAGAAGCTCAAAGGAGTAGGCAACCCTAAAGTCTCCTTGAGTTAACAATGAGTTCTTGCCAATCTACAAGATTTATTCCTATGTCTAAAAGTAGATAACTTAACAGTTAATTGGAAATTCTATTTCAGTTAACTGATTCTAAACTAAAAGAGAACTCCAATATACAAAGTGCCTCCAAAATAGACATCCATAATTAGTGGAAATAGACATGCACGATCAGTGGGATAGTGAGTTAACTTGGAAAGAGGCATCAAGTTAACTCTTGTTGTCATAAATGCTATTTTGGAGGGGTAGGACGTCCTAACTGAGCGTTTACACCTCATCACCTCGAGTCAACAATTCCTCTAACTAGTCGTTGACTGCCTCTGCATTTGGGCAACTAATAATGCGTAAGATGATGACGTGTCGTCGTAGCATTTCCTCACCACCCACAATCTGTGCTTGATATTCAATAGTCTTGGTAGTTGTGTCATCTAGCTTTGCTGACATGGCTGCGATCTGACTTAACCTGCAGTCAATAGGATCACCACAGAAACTGCTATGGATGAGATCCTGAAATTGTGTTTGTACCTCAGCTAGCTCAACATATGCACCTCCTTCATGCTGGTAAAGGCAAGGGATGGATGTTACCAATGTTTTCACGAACTTGATAACACCTGCCACAATCTGTTGGTACTCAATCAATTCCATAGAGTTGGTATCATAGGCTTTCACTTTGTATGCAAGCTGTTCTTTCCAAGAGAAAATATGTTGCTTGTTCTCCTCTGTGGTAATTGAATTGTATGCCATCTGCAAGTCTAAGATAGTGATCTCATCCCCAGGCCTCTTCTCTGCTGCATCTTGCTTTGATTGCTGAATCTCCGCGCGGAGGTCATGGGCTTTGTACCTTAGCTGGTACAACTCTGCAAGTATACACCGGCCCTTGATGATGAATTCTTCCACTTGATTTCTCAAGTGTTTTCCATATAGGATCAGCTGACGGTGATTTTGTTCCGCGGGGAGGTCTAGCATCTCTCGAGGCAAGGCTGAGATGTTTGGTGTACCATGCATCAAGTTGGATATATACATTCGCAACTATTGGTTTTTAGCCTTTAGGGCTGCTTTGTCTTTACCGTCCTTTGCCATTCTTTCTTTGACACTCACTGACGTGACTTCAAGGAGATCTGCTTCAACCTGACGTGTGGTCTTATCGAGGTTGACCTTCAACAAGGTGAAGTCATCAACCTCTACCTCATTTGCATTTTTGTCTTCAGGTGGTGCAGCGGTCTCAATGACAATTTCATTGTCAGCATTCTTTCCAACATGGACCTACTACTTGAGCTTCTTCTCTAGCACGTTTTGAGGAACATGATCGAATTCTGTGAAGTCCAGTTGGTAGGATGGCCTCTCTCTCTTCCTTCCTAGGAGGTTCTCAAGCCAAAATGAATCTTGACTAACCTCGCTGGAAGGATGAATATTAGGCCCGTGAATTCCTGACGAGTGGGATTGCGTTGTGATGTTGCTTGGTGGCGAATCCAAGTCAATATGGACCGGTGACTGCTGCGGTGGTGGCGAAATGGGAGGCTCTGCTTCCATCTTTGGTACTGCATCAGCTATAACTGTTTCTATCATTGGCTCTGTCTCAGCTATAATTGTCTCAATCACTGGCTCAACTGTGTTTGTGGCTGTCTCCACATGTACCTCTTGCTGATTTGTATCAACAATTGGCATTCTTCCCCTTGTATGACTTGATATTTTGGCTCCTCTAGGAGGGTTACTCCATGTTTTCTATCTGGGCTTAGCCCTTGACGTGGAAGGTAGTGAAGAATGAATCGGTGGCTGCTCTGTGCTGAGAATAACTACCTTCCTTGTCCTTTTATTGTCCAAGTAGAGTTGGCTATTTCTGACAACTCTGTTGGTTCTTTCCTTAATAGACGTACTTTCCTTGGCATACCAATCCACTGCTTGAAGAGGTTGTGAGTCAACCTAATCTACGAAGAACAATTTCCCCATCATCAGCAGATAGTCCTTCCACGTCCTTTGACAAGAAGTCAACAATTTGTGGAAGTCTGAACCGGCTGTAATTGTGTCTTCGTACTTCAAACTCATCTTTGCAGTTGAACCAATAGTCCTCCATGGAAGACTCATGTGAAGAGTATTGACCAAGGCGTGTTGCATAATGACCCCAAGGATCATAGGACTGTCTTTCGATGAGATACTTAAGGTTAAGTCTCACCATCTCCTGGCCCATAGCCTTGGCATCAATTGTTGTCTTGCACCTGTAAAGTCCCATCTCAAAAGGAAAGTTTGCGGCTGTCTTGCGTTTGTGACGCAAAAGAGTATGTACTTCGTGTAACTGTTGCAAGAACTCCATGAAGACCACTCTATATGACGGATAGCAAGGTAACATGGCGAGATGACCCGAGTACCCATACACGCGGATGGAGGTGAAAGTGGGGAACTGGATGAACCAATCCGCCCAATCTACCATTGCCTCCTTGGCTACTGGTGATATGCGTATATGCAACTCATGATCGAGGTCTCTCACGGTGTGCATTAGGAAGAGATCATTTACTTGCTTGAAATGTCTTTTTGATTGTGTGAACTCAAGCTATGAGAAATACTCGTGAACCTTTTGCACACCCAAAGTTCCCACATTGTTCAACACTCTAAACTGGCCTTGGAAGGCTATCAAATATACAAGATATGAACACATGTGAAACCTGTGAGCCTCTATGAAACCAATCATTTACTTGTGGAGAGTATCACTGATTAGGGTGGGCCAGTCGTAATGTTCTCTGTTGCTCACAATTTTGGCGATGACATAGTAAGTCCATGACTGAAATTTGTTTGCCTCTTCTTGACCACTGATGCGGTTGAGTAGAGTGATCATTATTCATATTCATCTCTGAACTCTCCACGTCCTACATTCTTCGGCAAGTTGGCTCTTTTCTCTTTAAGCCATTTTTCTGCCATTGTCTTCTGACACTTGTCTTTTGATGCATCGAATGCCTTTTCGCACTCTCTCATAGATATGACCACGTTTGCTGCACATGGTGGAATGGCGAAGCACCTTTTGATATCCGTAGGCTTGAGGCTATATATCAGTCGCCCGTCCATTGATCGAATCTCCCGTGTTGTAGGGTTGTAATGCTTAATACAAGCTATTACAAATTCCACATTGTGTGCTAAGATGGGAATTGACACTGCCTCAAGCAATCCGGATTGCTCGATGTTCTGTAATGTGCATTAGTCTATGCCTTCCAACTTTTATGAGTTGACCTCTGGGTGTGTCTGATGCAGATCGGTGTCTATCGTTTTCAGGAAGTCATGAACTAAGACCGTTTTGGTCTTGTATTCAACTTGGGAGAATTGCATTTTGAAAACCTTGAAGATTGATTGGGCACACGATACTGTTCAGACAACTTTTCTGCAATTGCTAAAAATAGCCTTGTTGGGGGTTAATTTTTATGAAAAAATTTGAGACGTGGGTTTTGTTGGGAATAATTATTTGAATGGACCTAGAATGTCAGAAATTCCAAAAAATCACTTTTCCTTGTACATGCAAGAATTTCTCGGGCCAGAAGCTTTAGAAGCAATAGAAGCAGTGAAGAATTATTTTTCTTGAAAAATCTGACACATGGGTATTGTAGGCGCTTCAAAGCTGAACAAACCTAGTTTGTTTGTTTTTTGAAATTATGACTTTTTTTTGAAAACCCTAAAAAAATAGGGGCAATAGGGCTACTTTTTCTGGAAAAATTTGACATGTGGGTTTTGCTGACACTGCTGTGCTGATCATACCTAGAAGGTCAGATCTGTGAAAAAACTCTGTTTACTTGGACATGCAAGAAGATCTAAGACAAGAATTGAAGAAAAAGACAGAAAAAAGTTTGAAAGTTATAAACTGCCTCTTTGGATCTTGAAGAAAATCACGCCTGAAGATGTAACCTCTGATAAATTGTTCTTCTGTGCAACTAATTCTTGAAAACATGAAGAACGTTGAGAAAGCCTTCTGTCAGATCTTCAAATGATACTCGGAGAGAAAAATATTCGTTCTTGAGCTTCAACCTGCAAAGAAAGATAATGCATAATGATGCTTTGCAAACATTCTATTCCATTGGTGTGCATAAGAGTGTCGAGGCACATCAATGAAGAAGAGTTCAACCAGCATAAGGAATTTCAATTTTATTTGGCATGTGCTAGTTAGTAGGTGCACACCCATCCAAGGTATCAACTTGAATTTTTTTTGAAATAATAAGAACATGGTAGTGTCCACCACCAAGGCACAACACATCTTCACATTGAATAAAAAAAAAAAATCAGTAGTGGTGCATGCCTAACCCATTGCACACACCACATAACTGATTTTAATTATGAAAAAAATCAGGCTCCTTCTATATAGGCACACACCTATTCTCCTAAAATAGCATTTAAAAAAAAATTAAAAAAAGAAAGCTTATTCTAGCCAACTTAGCCCAGGCGCCCGCATTGTAAGGATTTAACTCTTGGGAATAGCCTTTGAACAATAAAAGCAGTGTTAGCAGTGTTGGAATTTGAGATGAGATTGTCTATTTAAGAAGTCTTTTACACTTCTTTTCTCCAACAGAAGAAGCAAAAATTTATTCAATTACAGCATTTACATCAAAGTTTAGAAGTAGAAACAACATTTTAAAGACAATTTTTGCAGAATTTCAAGATCAATATTAGAAAATTGCTTTTCCAGGCCTCTACCACCATGAACAGCAGCTGTCAGCTGTAGGTGAACATTTTTGAAGAAAGGTCATCATAACAGCAGTAGAAGAAGGATTCCCTTCAAATTCTCTCAATTTTCTAATCATATTTACAAAAAAGAGGTAAATTTTGTCTTAAATCAGCAAGATGTTAGAAGGAGTTTGAATTGACTATTCTTCATTCTCTAAAATGCAATATTTAGCACTCACTTCGGAGGTACCCTCGGTCCTCACGCATGAATATTCCAAAGTGTGGGAAATTGACTTATGTCATGTTTCATTGGAAGGATTCATTCTTGAAGAAAATATCAAAGGAAGAAAAGTGGCGAAGAAGTTAATGGATTATGGCCTTGTCTAGATGGGTTGATTTCCAATTTAGATGGGTTGATTTCCAATTTCAGTGAAAAACTTAGAATTTGTTTTGGCTTGCGTGAAGCAGCATGATCCCAAAAAGAGAGATGATATCTATTGATGGGCAAGTGTTATGCACACTCAAATCTGACGGCATTGAGTTCACCTTCTCCATACCTCCATATGAGGAGTCACTTGAAGTAGATCTTGAGGGTGCTAAAAAGGCTTGGAACAAATACTTTGGTAGAATGCCAAAAGCAAGTAGCCAAGCATTGGCTGAAAGAGAAGAAAAGAATTTTGCCAAAGAATTTGGGATGAAGAGAATTCAAAGATGAGTTTGCATTCGTGATCACTCTTCTCAGTTGAGTCACATATCAAGAGGAAGATCACAATTTCACAGTGTGGATGTTTTACCTCATGAGTATCATACATATGCAATGCTAGCGAGCACTTTGATTGGGTTGCCTTGGTTAGTGATTTCTTGCATAAATAGTTGCTAGAATTTGGGAAAACTCATGAGTTTTGAAAGACATCATACTTTGTGTATTTGATGGCTTATCATGGCACATTTAGAGGATTGAACATCATGGATCATGCCAACGTACTTGCACATATAGGCACATCTTGTAGTTGGAGTATTCTAAATCCCTCAAGCATTAGAGGAGAGTGAATGATGCTTTTCTCATGTATTTCATTTGGGAGATGGAAAATAAGATGCACATAAGGATTTCCAAAAGGGCGAGAGCAATCATATCCAATTGGGGGGGATTGCTTCATTCAACTCTTGGCATTCACCTATATTTGGGATTCACGTCTCATCCATACATGTTGCCGATGTACCCAAGTGATGAGGTTATTTCCATGGAGTATTTTTACCAAGTTTTCAAAATACATTTTCTTTTGAAAGGGAGGCATGAGCCTAGAGTTGGATTTCTGATCCAATTGGGAATCCACAAATACAGATTGTAAATTCATCAACGAGGAAATGGTCCAATTCAACTTCAAATATCTTTATGAAAAGTACACTTATGATGCAAAGGGCATTGTGCAGTTAATGTTGGGAAACAAGTTTATGCACATTCCAAGGATTGAGGATTATTGGGAAAATTGTGTAGATGAGTCTGAGGTGCAAAAAAGGGATTTTTGTCGCCCAATAGTATGCCAAATTGCTGATTTTTATTAGAGGATGATGTCTTATCACAACAATTCATGAGAAACAAAATAGAGGAGCAACCTTTGTCTCTGGTCAATTTGTCAAGCAAAGAGGTGGTTTCGAATCAAGAGAGAGAAAATGCAGTTTTCAAGCATAATAGGTTCATTTTGGCTCCAAAATGACAAGGAAAACAATGCCATCAAAGGAGAAGATCCCAATTTCTTGGTTGTTAGTAGAAAAGGCACTTCCACCTCTTTTAGAATGAGTAATAAAGATAAAAGGGAATTGTTGGCATTTCAATTCGCACCTTTGGAGTGCGTATTGGAAACAGACAGCTATGCATAGATAAACTGCTCTTCAAATTAGGAGGGGAGGCTCCCTCTTTTGCTGATTATGCATAAAAAGAAATATTAACTAAATTCTTATCTTTTATCTCAATTGAGAGCACAAGGTTTATAAAACTCTTTGCGTTGCAGCTGAGGTTTTCTCTGGTTTCGTAATCTCAACGACAACTAGGCCTAAATTTATAACGCTTCTATCTCCTCAATAAATTTAGAGCAAGAGGATTTAGAAGTAACAAGGAATGATTTGGGTACCTTAGACGAATTGATTCTCAGAATGCATTTGAAGGCTCATTGCTATTTCAGATGTACACTGAAATAGAGTTTATAAAGGCTGAAATAAAGCTTATAAGAAACAACATCAAACGATAAACTTAATCTCCAAATTCCCTCGAAGGCTCATTGCTCTTTCAAGGTGTAGATTGAAACAAAGATTATAGAAACAACAATATTTGAAAAATGTTGAGAATTTTGGATCAAAGACTCGTCGTACTTTTGATTTTATTTCCTCAAACTCAATCAATGATTACACTTTTGGGACAGAAAATTGCATGAAAGAAGACAATCATACAACATACGATCAACCAAATAACATTGGACAAAGATTGAACACAAGTACATGAACAACAAGAAAGCGAGCAAAAATAGCTCAGCATTTTGTTATCACAAGTATGGTTAAATTACAATGAGCAAGGTTGCTCTTCTTTATAGACACTCAAAGGAGTAGGTAACCCTAAAATCTCCTTGAGTTAACAAACAATTCTTGCCAATCTGCAAAATTTATTCCTATGTCTAAACAAAGGTAACTAATCATTAATTGGAAAGACTACTTCAGTTAATGGATTTTAAAACTAAAACTAACTCCAACTGTCCAAAGGTGTCTCCAAAAATAGACATGCATGAAAGGTGGGACAACGAGTTAACTTGGAAAAGGTGTCAAGTTTAACTGCTGTTTTAAATGCTATTTTTGGAAAATGTAGGACGTCCCAACTGGTAGTTCATTGGTTGCCATCTTGAGCAATCATCTACTCCAAGAAGTTGTTAATTGCCTCATCATCTAGAGATCGTCACATGCCTTAATTGTCAGTTTACTACTCGTCAGCAACTTGAGCAATCTTGGAAATATCTGCACAGTTCAACTGGAAGTTCACTGATTGGTAACTTTGGCGGCTCTGTAACTGGAGTGATGACCTTCGTTTCTTTTGCAGCTTTATGTTTTTGACGCTTTTCTTGATTTTTCTCAATGGAAGAGTGTTGCATGATGAAACCGTGAAGTTTGATTGTGAACACTCTAGTTGTGAGAAATGCTCACGAACTCGCTGCACACTCAAAGTTCCAACGGTATTCAACCCTCTAAACTGGCCTTGAAAGGCTATCAGATATATGAGGTATGAAACCATATGGAATCCGTGGACTTTGAGTGTCTACGCCTATCAATTTGTCCAAATCAACCTCAAATGTGCTCAATGTAAATCAGTGTCAGCTGTCTTCAGGAAATCATGAAGCAAGACTGATTTGGTCTTGAATTCAACTTGAGAGAATTGCATACTGAAAATCTGGAAGAATTACTCAGCACATGCCTATACTCTGAACAACTTTTTCTGTAGAGGCTAAAAATAGCTTCGTCGAGGGGTAGTTTTTATGAAAAATTCTGAGACGTGGGTTTTGTTGAGAATATTTTTTTTAACGAACCCAAAACGCCAGATTTTCAAAAAGATGACTTTTTCTTGGACATGCAACAACCCCTTAGAAGTAGAGTGCCAGAGACAACGAGACACTTTTTTCTCGAAAAATTCTAACACATGGGTTTTGTAGGCGCCTTTGTGCTAAGCAAACCCAAAATGTCAGTTTCTAAAAAAAATGACTTTCTGTAGAAACCTTAAAAAATGGCGGTAGTGGGGCAATTTTTTCAGAAAATTCTGGCAAGTTGGTTTTGTGGCCAATGTTGTGCTGAACGAACCTAGAAGGTCAGATTTGTGAAAAAATGGAGTTTTCCTGGACATGCAAGAAAACCTAAGACAAAAATAGAAGAAATCGTGGAAAAAATTTTCAATCTTCGAGAAGCTTGAAAAAGAAGAGAACCCATAATGCTTGAAGTTGAAGTTTATGAATTGCTGTTTTTGAATGTGCTGTACCCCAAATTAAATTTTTTGCTACACTAAGGCATTTTGAAGAAATGAGTAAAAGTCTTGTTAAAATTGTCAAAATTGGGAGTTTGCATGTCTTGCATGAGGGTCAAAAACTTGAAATTTTCAAAATTTGACAATTTGGGTCTGCTCAAAGCGACCAAGTCTACAAAACCTAGATCTCAGTTTTTCGGCCCTAAATTTTAGGAAAATTTCTATTTTTAGAAACTTTCTAAATAAAACTTTTTTCTTGGTTTCTTTTGAAATGGATGCTGGCAAAATTTTCTAAAAATAGAAAATTTGGCTTCTAGGGTTCAAACTGATTTTGATTGGTCGAAAATACTTCCTCATCAGGTTGGTCTAGTCAGAATCGTAAAAAGATCAGTTTTTCCCTAGTGGGTCTATTATGCTTTTCCAGGAGCTCCAAGGTCATTAATGGAGGTTAATCAACTGCCAGATGTCAGATTCAGAGTCTTAGGCACTGCTCAGATCAAGAAATTGCAACAGATGATAGAGGGACAAAGAACGAAGAATGGAAGTTGAAGAATCATGAAAATTGCAAAATTTTGGCTCTCTAGAAAGCTTAGGCGCCCCTACCCAGTCTAGGCGCCTAGGATTTTGCGCCTTAGAAAATTTTCATCTCCAACAGCTGAAGCAATGGCAAGCACGTGGAATGAAGGGAAAAGTTGAAATTTGCAAATTAAAAACTAAAACTGCCAAGCATGGGCGCCCCAAGAGGAGATAGGCGCCCAACTTTTCAAGAGGTCAAATGATGGAATTAGGGTTTGTGCTCCCAGACAATGTTGCTCAGAATCCTCCTAGCTCCGTAGTGAATCCATTAGCACAGTCATCTAATCAGTTAGTCTACCAGAATTGAAGATCGAACAGAGAAGTCTTAGCAAAGAAGTAGAATGCAAATCATGAAAAATTTAGAAAATCAACTAAGTTCGGAAATTCTGGGCACCCCAGGTAGCCAGGGGTGCCTAGGGTTTTGGAGGCTCAAATCCAACAATTAGGGTTTTCCATATCAGTCAATCTCTTCAGAATTCTGCCAGCTTCGCAGTGAATATCTTAGCTTGATCAACAAACTCATCAACTGCTGGCAAATTCAGATCGAGTGGAGGACACAACATGAGGTGAAAATTGAAGATTGAAAAATGCTTAAAAATGACTAAGTCTGGAAGTAATGGGCGCCCCAGCTAGCCAGGGGGGCCTAAGGATTTGAACATCCAGAAGGTGAATTAGGGTTAGTCATCTCCAAAACATTTCTTCAGAATTGAACCAGCTCTTCAACAGATTCAGCGGCAAGCTCGTCAGATTTATTAAGCATTAGAAATGTCAAATTGAACGGAGGGATAAAATTGTGCAGAATGGAGAAAGTCAAAGTTGAAAGTTGAAAATCCATAAAATAATCTGTCTAAGCAATAAAGGCACCCCTGGTAGCCAAGGGCACCCAAACTTTTGAGGCCCTAAAATCACTTTTCAGGAGATGTCACTCCTAGGAGACCCCCCTCAGAATTGTCTGAGCTATCCAATGAGCCCAACCATCAGTTCATCGGACTTCCTGATTGTCCAAAAACAAGAATTCATTAGAAGATCATAAAAAACACAAAAAATGAGGAAAATGAAAAAATGACTCTCTGGTGATCATGGGTGCCTTAGCTGGCTAGGGGCGCCCAAACATTTGAAGGCTGAGAATCTGTTTTTAGGGTTTGGCACCTCCAGAACAACCTTCTCCAATTCAGCCAGGCTTCACGATGAATCGTTCAACCAGTTCATGGGATCGATCTGGTGGCTAGAATCAAGGATCAAATTGAGGTTAAAAATCAAGCAAAAGTTGAAAATTGTGAAATTTTGGCTAAGTTTGTCAAGGAAAAGTGCTTCTAGTCAAGAAGGGCACCCAAGGGTTAATGCCTTCGAAAAATTCTCAAAATTTTTCATCATACATCAGTCAAAAAGTGACCACATTAGATGAACCTACTCAAGATTGGCTTCGAAAGTTTCAAAGTTGGGGAATAAAGCGTTTTATTTATCCTCAAAACTTATTTAAGAGGGCTTTGGCATTCATTGTTCACTTATTGCAGGTTGGAGTCCAGAGGAGGAGACATATAATTTTCTTCATTTCAAGATTCGAAGGCCAAAACCTGGTGCTTTTTCAGAGTTTTCATATTTTCCGGATCAACACACATAGAGGCTCACTTTTTCATGCTTAATTTTGCCAGCACATCAATTTTCAGAGGAAGGGGGTCATCGTTTTCAGTTTTCAACAATCTGGGTCAGCTTAGTTCATGATTCTCAACAACTTTGGAGAATTTTTCAACTTTCAAGAAACTACTTTTTCCACGCATGTCCAAGAAATCTTCAGTATTTTCAAAATTTGATCAACTGGGTTCATATAAAACGTGATTGTGCACAAAACCCAGCTCTCAACTTTAAAATAAAAAATAAAAAATTAGGGTTTCTGTTTTCTCAACCAGCCATCAAGAAATTTCAAAAACGAATGATCTGGGTCTTCTTGCAACAAGATTCTCTACAAAACCCATATCTTAGGCACCGTTTGAAGAAGAAAAAATAGCAAGCTAAATTTAGCTTTTGTGCAGAACTTGTCCGAGCATAGTTGAGTTTACAATCAAACTTCAAGTTTTTCACCATACAATATTCTCCTATGGAATTTAGAGCCAAACAAATGTTGTATCATGATTATCTGAACGGACGATGTTGAGAAGTGCTTTTTCAATACCACCATGAACAAAAAACATCATCATCTCAGTTGAAGAATGTGAAAGGGTGTGGTAAAGGGAAAAAGGACAAGTATTGGAAAAGAGTTGTACAACACTCTTCCGTTGGAAATCAAGAGAAGTGTCAAAAACATAAAGTTACTGAACCGCCAATTATCAATTAGTGAGTCATCTTTTGGGGCAGCGATGTTTTTCAAGAATAGAACTCATAAAGCAGCTGAAGAGATCAAAGATTCTCTAAGTTCAATTGCAGAAGGCGAGGAAATCCTGGAAAAGTGGGATTTTGCTATAGATAGTATCAATGCTCCTGATAGAAATGTAGTTTCTAGCTTTTTAGCAGATGTGGTTGAGATTTAAAGCAACAACTTTCTCCCAACTTTCTTTCCATTATTTTCTCACGCTTTCTTTCTATTCTTGGTTCAGGCTTATCCCTTCTTTGAGAAAGAAAAGAAAACAAGATGTAATAGTTGGCACTTTCCCTATTTTTATGCTTTCATAGGTTGTTAGATGCTTATCTATTTTTAGTTTTAGAAATAAAGCTTGCATGTTGGCAAGTCTTAGTTGTAAAAGCAAGGAGATTTTAGGGTTCCCTACTCCTCTACTTGTGTATAAATAAGGGCAGCCTTGTCCGTTTTTCTTTAACGGTTATTATGATGGCAAATTGCTGAGCCTATTTTGCTTGCAAGTTGTTGTTCAGTTAGTGTAAGAGCAAGCTTGTATGACTCTTTAGCTGCAAGTTATTGTTCAATGCATGTGTCTTGTGTCAATGTATTCTGGTTTGATGGCTAAACTGTAAGCCTATTTTGCTACAATCTTGCTGTCCTAGAAGTGTAATCTTTGTTACTTGAGATTTGAGAAATAAAGTCTCGTGCCTACTTTGCCTTGATATAATGTCTTAGATTTCCATCTTATGTGTTATGCTTATATGATCTCTATTTCAGCTTGCATTGAAAGTAAGTAGATGTGCGTTGGAAAAAAGTTTATTTAAGTATTTATGTCAAAGAATCCTTCCTTGTTCATTTCTAACTCTTTTGCTTTGTGTTTACTTGAGTAGTTAGAAACGTCATTAGAGTAGGCTTAGTCGTAGTTGAACTCCTAAAAGAGAAAATCTCAACTGCGACGCTTGAGTTTTATAACCTTGTGCTCTTAGCTGAACAAAAAGATTGGAAAATTAGTTTAGTTTACTTTCTTTTAAGCAACATCAGCAAAGAGGGAGCTTCCCCTCCTAATTCGAAGAGCAGTTTATTTGTACATAGCTGTTTGTTTCTAATCCGCATTCCAGAGGTGTGAATTGAAATGCCAATAGAATGTTGATGCCTGGAGATATGATCTCTGGAAAAACATCCTTCTGTGCAAACTGAACCTGGAAATACGAAGAAAATTGAAAATGGCCTTTGTTTGATCCTTCAAATGGCATTGTGAAGAAAAAATATGTGTTCGCTCTTCAACTTGCAAAGAATAATGAAGAAAAGACGCCTAGATGCTTGATAAATATCAATTTGGAGGTGGAAGCATCAGTTAAGGCGTTTCAAACCTTGATTGAGGAGACAATTTGCGTGATTGATTGTTAACTGAAAGTTTTCCTCAAATTTTGGGACGCCTAGGCATGAGGAAGCCTTCAAAAATTGTAACTCAAGTCAAACTGGGCCCACTTTGACTTTAGGCATCCAAGTTTCACCAGTGTTAGCATATTTTTGAAGAATTGTCATTTTCTGTGATGAATTGCCTCTGTTTGATCCTGAATTTTGGATGCCTGATTGATCTTGAGGTTTGGCTGACAAATTCACTACAGATTATGATCAAATCTGAGGAGATGTTCTTGGGAGTTGAAAACCCTAAAAATGCTTTCTAGTGGCTTGAATTCTTGGGCGCCTTCTTGAGATTAGGTTTTTCTTGCTAGTGTTAACCAATTTTCGGATGGTTTTCAATTTGTACAATTTTGACCTCCCGTGCTTTGATCTGCAGTTGTCGGTGATTGATGATTCTCGCGGGTTGGATGTTGAAACCATTTCGAAGCTGGAAGAATCCTAGAAAGGATGACTGGTTGTGCAAGCTTTGAAAACTGATTCAAGGGGTTCAAATTCCTAGGCGCCCCTGGCCTGCAGGGGCACTTTTGTGCTTATGAGACACAACTTTCACTTTGCAACCCTTGACGAAATGCTCCAGTTCGGTCCTCGTTGCTAGGAGTTGACTGCACCGATATATCTGCTGACGGACTCGTCGCGAAGATTGGTCAACTTTGAGGAGGTCTCCTTGGAAGCTGCGAAGCACGAAAGTTGCATCTAGTGCTCCAAAAAGTTGGGCGCCTTTTGGTAGAAGGGTGCATTTTCCTCTATACTTAGCCAATTTTTCATGTTTTTCAACTTGCCTTCACTTTCAGCGTTTCACGCTTGATATTCGTTTATGAGCGTTTGACAGGTCCCTTGAGTTGGCAGCCGGATTCATCGCAAAGCTGGAAGGATTCTAAGCAGATGTCCTGGAGAAGATAGCTGCTAAAAACCACATTTGACTGCTCAAAATGTTGGGTGCCCTTGGCTTGCAGGGGTGCATTTTGCTTTGATGAACTTCATTTTATCCTTCGTTTTACGTGTCTATTTGATTAACAACCACTTGCATTTGATAGGTCCTCTGAGTTTGCAAATGGATATGTTGCAAAGCTGGGTTGAATCCGAAAAGATCCTCTGGAGATGGCTAACCCAAATTCTGAATTTTGAGTAGTTTCTTTTCTGGGCGCCCCTGGCCTATAGGGGTGCATTTTCCTTGATAAACTGCCATTTTTTGATGTTTCTTGTTTTCAACATCTTCCGCTTGATCCTTGTTCATTGGTGTTTGATGAACCTGTTGAACTAGCTTGGCATTCCATTGGAAAGCTTGCAGAATTCTGAAGAGGATGACAGGTTTTGCAAATCTTAACAACTGTATTTGATCCCTTGAATTCATGGGCGTCCTTGGCTAGCAGGGGTGCATTTTGGCTCCAGAGTTAGTCATTTTTGATGATTTTCATCCTTCTTGAGCTTCCCGTTCACTGTGTCGTCGACTATGTTGACTGTGATCATTGTCCACCGACTACGCTTGCTGTTCGCGTGCAACACCAACACCAGCTGTTCATGTGTTTGTCGACTGCGTTGTCACCGCTGTTGATGTGTTGATTGTGTTTGTTGTTGTGTGTGCGTGTGTTACATCCCGAATTGTGAAGTTACTATTTACCGTTGCTAGATAGGGTAAATGTGAATGTAATGTGAATTTTGGAGAAGAATTAATGATGCTTGTACCTTATTTTCATTTGATGTTATTCATGGTGAAATACTACATAAAGGAGAATAGATGGTTATTGAATTGTGAATATTCTAACTTTTGAAATGTTTATGTATACTGCTTATGTTATGAACATATGACTTCCGAAAGTGTGTGTCAATGGATGCAAGTATATGAACCATTGCTCCAGGGGAGGGGAAGTATCACTTGGGAGAGGAGCTTGGTCGGGTAACCGGTAAAGTAAACTATCTGAGCATACACACACTTCACCTTAGATTGAGTGAACTGAGTCAGTTTGTGTGGGTTATAGGTAAGCCATCCGTAGCTTGTATGTTGGCATTAGGAGTCTTGTCTACTTCTGTACGCTTTTATGAGTGATGTTTATCTGTGTATCTGTCTTGTGGTATTACGATCATTATGTGTAATGTCCCCAATTTAGCCCTATGCTCTTCATTTGGATTTAGCCTATTTCCGGAAATCTGTAGGCTACTCAAATGTGCAAATTTAGGGTTTCCACTTTCAGTAAGTCTTGCTTCCAACTCAGTTTAGCTTTCTGTTGGTTTTTAGGTGAACTTACTATTTTTGGCATTGGCTATTTTTAGTAAGACTAATTTTGGCAGTGGCATCATCAGCAGTTTAGCTCAAGTCATCATGCTATTTTTGGCAATCCATCAGTTTCAGTTTTGGCATTGGTTTTGGTTATCTCCTTGGACTAAGTTTTATACTTAGTCAATTTCATGTTTTTAAGTTGTACCCCACGCCTAGGCTTGATGACTTCAAGTTGTTTTTAAAGATGGGACATTAAGGGGTCTATTTGAGCATTTAATATTTTGATAAATGTTTTATTGTTGCAACTTGAAAATGGATGCCTAAAGGAAGATGATAAATATTTTATTAATTGAAAAAATAAAGTGAATGTGTGAGAGGTGGCGTCCCTTGGGGAATTTGAACAGTTTCTTGTTGGAGTTACAAGTTGCTTCATTTGCCCAACTGAAGCTTATTTATTGATGCTTTGAGCCTTCATTCTTATCTTTGGAAAATAATGTAAAGTTATGCTGCTGGTTTGAAATCCAGAATCCAGCTAAGGGAAAGCTTATCAAATTTACTCCATTCTTCAGGCCTGAAACTATGGTTCCCTAGATGGTCTATTGGGAGTGTGCTTCATTCAGAAGTGCATATTGAGCATCAAAGTGAAGGAATTGGTGATTTTTATCAGATTTGTGTGTGCTGGTTATTTCATGGCTGTAGGAGATTTTCAAATACAACTCTTTGAGTGATTTTAATTTGGTTGTGGGTATTTGGCTAAACATTTTCTATGCTTGTGGCAAACCTTTGGGTGAAGTTTCAGATTTTATACTTGAGTCTCTAATTTTTAAGAGAGGTCGCCCTCTTCCTAGGGCCGTACCATCTCCATAGCTGCATTGGGATTTGAGCTCATTCATTTGTTGCTGCTTTGTATTGCTTAATTCATGTTATTTGGTTGCCTTGCCTTTAGGAGGCGTTGTGTTTCAGTTATGGAGAGTATTGTGGGAGTTTGTGAGAGAATTAAGCATATTGGTGTTGTAATGCTTGCTGGTCTGTATTTTGGTTCATTGGAAATTTATATCAGACTTAGCACTTTCCAAGTTATGCTATATTTCATGGTTGCTTAAGCTTCTAGTTTCATGTGCACTCAATTTGGAAGTGATTGGAGCATTTTGGATGAAGATAGAAGCAAATTGGTGAAAGTATTCTTGCTGGTCTGAACTAGAGTTTGTTGGAAGTTTATATCAGACTTATTTCTTTCCATTTCGTGCAATCTTTCTTTGGCATCTATGCTGCTAACTTAATGTGCAGTCCATTTGAAGGAGATAGAAGCTCTTTGGGTGAAGATATGACAAATTTAATGATGATCAGCTGCTGTCTCATTGAAGTTTGGTGAAGATTTTTGGGAGTTTGCATAACTGTTCGTTGAGAATCACAGTTTTCTGGTTTGAAAATCAGACCTGGTATGGTTTTTTCCTTGCTATATTCCTCTGGCTTTTCAGTTCATCATTGTAATAAGAAATATAGTAATATTATTGCAGCTGTTTTGGAGCAGATTTCTAATGATATTCTTTGTAATAAGATCATTGTAAATGCTGGTAACAGTAGTACTGCCCAGTCATTCTTATTTCAGCATTTATTGTGTTTCATTCACGACATTGTAACCCCTGGATGGTTTACTGCCAATGTGGAAAAAAAACTTGTTAATCTATCTTTTGTACCCACTGAAAAATGGTGAATTCCCACTCATGAGTGGATGCCCGCCGTAGCGGATGAATTAGTTTGAATTGTTGTAGCATTCCCCCCACTGTTTAAGTGGTTGAGCGAAAATCTTTATGGCTGGTTCACCGCCTCTTTCAGTTGTCAGTTGTATTTACTTCTAGTTGTAATTCTGTTTCCTCCGCCATATGTTAGCACCTTGCCTTTCAAAGGATCTTGTGTGCACATTCTTGGCGTTGAGTGCAATTTCGGTTTATTCCTCTTTGAAGTTAATGCTAATCCATTTGGCGTAGTGCTGGTTGTGTTGTGAAATTTCCAAGAAAAAACTAAGGGGCATATTTCATTATGATGGTAATTTAAATGGATGTAAGTGAATAGGGAGTGGACATATATACATAAAGGTATATATATACAGGTATATACATGTATATATGCACACAACCTATTTTATGTGGATATTAATAATATTATATTATTATTGCCTAACGAATTTACATATACATATATATGTATATATACATATCGGATACGGTGACTGGCTTTCGATATGTTATAGTAGGATATATATATATATATAAATATATATTAATAATATATATATATATATATATTATTATAAAATAATACACACATATATATATATATATATTATATGAGGTATTTAAATATAATGTATATTATTTGGTACTTTAAATATATATATATATATATAATATAATATAATATATATTTCTTATTGACTCTTATTGGGAAATTGAATTATTTCCAAGTCAATCAAATATCATTTTTCAAAGTATGGAAATCGAAATACTATAGAACCAAAATATTTCATGAAGCTTTATTGAATATTTTGAAACGGAATTTGAAAATAACGCTGAAGAAGTCGTGCTTGGAAAATGCGCGTAGAAGATGAAAACAGTTGACAGAGTCCTTAGCTTTGAAGCAAATCCAACGCTGGCTGGAAAAGAGGCAAGGTGTATACATTTTAACATGGACCATTTCTCTGATATCTCCAAAATCCGCTATTACTCAAGAATGGCGCCACAACTGAAAGCTGTTTCTATAGGTATCGATTGGCACCATTTCACCATGTGCCCTTTGAAATTGTCTTCCAGTGCTGGCACAAAATGAAGGCCGACTCACCATGTTGAAATTGAGTAAGGGAGAGAAACTTCACCACATATTGGTTTGAACTGGTTTGATTATTTCTCATTGCAGTGGTGGCAAACCACATGCCATCAGAAGAGGAAATCGTTGGGCTGGGGGTTCTATAAATAGTCGCCCATTCTTCATTATTCACATTCATTAGATTTCATTCACTCTTGATTTGAGAATTCACTCATATGTATTCTGCTTTCACCCAAAAATTTGGATTACCAGTCTATGTTGTTGCCATATGCGCATATTTTTTGAGTAGTATTATCTGCAGTCATTCAAAATAGATTTCTGAGTGGTAATTGATATAGTCTATCTTCATATTTCTGAGAGTCACTAGTATTCAGCAGTATTCATATTTCTGAGTGAGTTGTATACTTTTGGAGTAAAATGTATTTTACCCAAGGAATACGTTAGTTTTATTACTGTTTTCTTGAGAGGAAAAAGGGGAAAACTCATAAGGAAATCATCATCATCTGGAGAAACTGGAAACCGGACTGAGCTTGGAGTAAAGGCAACTCTTTCTTCAATTGGGAAAATCATTCACAGGCATGGAATATTCTTCTATTATTCATTTATTAAGACTTCTATGCTGTTTGAAAAGTATTTTTGTTTGTGCATAGGAAGAATAAATGTTGTCTTTTGAAAAAGAAAAATGAAGCAATTCTAGCTATGTTTTACATTTTTGTAATAATCTCCATAATAGGAGAATGCTGTTTGCTTTAGATATTAATCTAATAGGCTTGATTAAGTGAAAAGAGTCATTAAGGTGCACCAACTAAGTTATTAAGTTAACTAGGAAAGCTTGTGTTTACCCTAGGAGAAGGCTTAGTATACTTTTGTAAGTAGATTGTTTGAAGGGAGGTTATCTGGGATGATGGACTATCCATTGAAGGGTATGCATAGCTTGTGTAATTTACTTAGTAAGTCTAGATTGTATAAAGGTAGGTTATCTAGGATGACGGACTATCCATTGAAGGATATACCTAGCTTGTGTAATTACTTAGTAGATTAGATTGTTGTAGCTAAGTCTGGGATGACAAATTATCTAGTGAAGGACCACACCTATGCGTACTGTAAGATAGCCTTAAGTCAAATCAACCCTAAGTAGTGTTTATGATAGATGACTTCATTCGAAGTACCGAATGAGAACACTTTGGCCAAAGTAGTGCAATGTACAACATCCACTTAGACTGTGTGATGCTTAAGACTACATTGTTAGTTCACCGTGATCCTTTATGCATGCTAGTTTGGGATTGTGAAATAGCAAGTTCTAGTTATGTAGGACACAATAGTATGCTCAGTTGGGTTGTCGTTATCGGATACTCTACCAATCTCTTCGTTTGAAGGGAAGGGCTATCTACCGAATGGTAGATGTGTGGGGGACCGCATTAAGAGTCTATGGTTGGCGGAAAAGTGCCCAAGTGATGCTTCTCCTCCACACTAGGTGACATAAAACTCCAAGATTTGAAAAAGGAACCTGGACTGTCTTACTACTATTTGTTCTAAAGCTCATTGGAGCTATGTTTGTAAAGGTATGTATCCTTGTTTCATGTACTTGTGAAGTTATTATAATGAAATGGAATCTTTATTGCAATTTGATATGGCATCTTGTTCATGTGTTGTCAATGAGGAAAATAAATTTTTTATTGCAATGACTTGTTAGCACATTTATTTACTTGTATGATGTAAATTAGAAATTTTTACTGTACCAAAGGGTCAGGTCGTTACAGCGTGATCTGCAAAGCTTCCAACATTCTAGGCTTAGTTTATTTGTTTTGCATTTTTCAACTTTTTGAAATTCCCCTCCACTGTTGAGCATCTTTCGAGCATCTTTCTCCATAGATTCTTCTGTGCAGCGTTTGAAGCTTAGATCTTGATACCTGGTATTGGCCATTTGCCATTGTTGACCTTGAAAGTCCTAACTTTTCTCCTAAAAAAGTGAAATAGACCCACCAGAGCAAAACTGACTTTTTCCTGATTCTGATTGGACCAGTGTGTTGTGACGAGGAATAAGCCAATCAAAATCATTTTGAGTCATTTATGAAAAGATCCTATTTTTAGGGTTTTTCTAAAAATAGGGGCTTGAAACCCTAATTTAAAAATTTTGCAAGTATGTTCTTGACAATAAACCCACAAAAAGCCCATGCTTTGTTTGACCTAAAATTGACTTTTGACGACAATTTTACAAGATTTAGACCATTTTGACCAAAATGCCTTATTGAAGCAAATTTTTTATTTTGGGTACAACAGGAATGAAAAAGATACTAAGGACAAGGAGAAGGAAAGGGTAGAGAGCAATCCGAAGGTAGGAGTTTTTAGGGAGATTGAAAAGAAGAGGATTGGCATTGCTACACCTATCCAATATGAATAGCCAACATTGGCACCTCTCCCTCCATCGCTTGTTAGAGAACTCTCTCCTAAGGGGGTTATATTCTAACCAGTGGAATTTGAGCCCAAGATATTGTCTCCAATGCAAGATACACCTTCACCCTTTGGTCCTCTAGAATTTGATGAAGTGTAGGTCCAAGTAGAAGTTCCTATGTGGGTGCAAGAGGTAGGTGGGAAAAAGAGGAAAAAGCCTTCAATCAAATTAATTTTGGCACTCTCCACAAATTAGTTGGGGAATGAGCCATGAAGAAGCCTAATCACCAATCTAGGATGACTAAAGCGACAAAGGGAAGTTTGATCATTGAAACAACTATTCCTCTTGAAAACAAGTCCATTCTAGATATGGAGCATGCTGATTTTTAGATCACTAGGATTGCTTTTGGCCCAAGTACTCAGCAAGGTGATGTCAATATGTTGGAGGTTTTGTAGGAAACATAAAGGAAACGGTGATTAAAAATGGAGAGGATACGGTAGCCTTGAAGGCTGAAGTGAAGCAGCTTAGAGAATATATATCTCACCTTCTACATCCCACTTTAGAGCCTACCTTGTTTATACCTCAAGACCTAACTTCTCTAGAAGAGAAAAGACAACTGGATCAGCTAGTTGTATATGGGAGGAATTTGAAGAATTGGCTCAAAGATATTACTAATTAAGGTGCAAAATTGTTGGATAAATTATACCAATTGGCAGCAAATGCAAAGAAAGTCCTCCAAGGGATCGATAATATTGAGAAGTGTATGATAGAAATGATTCCATCATATGGGGAAATTTCTGAGAAGTTGAAGAAGACAGAGGCACTAAGATTTACTAAGGAACAAATGGATAAAGTATTTAACTAGAGAGAGCAGTTATCCTTCCTCATGAGGATTTTAGACGAGGTTTCATCTACTTTTATTTAGTGGAAAAGCAAGTTCTAACTTGAAAAAAATGTTTTGGGGTTTGTCATACGAATTCCATGTAAATATACTAATGATTAGGGACTCATTTCTGACTTAGATGAGGTTCAAGGTGAATTCTAGCAGTTGGTGAAAGAAAAATCTAGTAGAGATCAGCAAGTAGACAATATGCATGTTTTGACGGCAATCGCTACTCATTTCAGAAAGCAAAGAAAGATTCAAAAGATTTCAAGAAATTGGTTTCTGAAGCAAACTTGATTCTTCAAGCCCTGATTGTGCTCTCCGATTTAGTGATAGTGCCAAGGAAAGCTAGAGTAGGTCAATTCCTTCAAAGTTTATAGAAGATTTCACCACTAGGAAATTCTAGTGTAGAGCTGAGTAGTTTTTATAGCCATCCCTATTTTTAGTCTAGTAGACTAAATTCAAGGAGATCTATTTTGGAAACTTCCTATTCTCAAGGGAACTCTATTCTTTGAGTTGTTCTCATGCATAACAAAAAAAAGCTTTGAATAATGTTTTTTAATTTTATAATAAACTCGACTATTAGTTTAGTTGATAGATTGCATGTTTTAGATTAACTTTTAGTGGTCAAGATTAATACATAATAAAGCTTACATGGATGCAAAACTATTCTTGGGATAGAAGTAGTTGTTAAAATTCTTTGATTCATTTTCATGCAATTCTTGTAAATAGTTTAAACAGGTGGCTTTTTGCACTTAAATGATCAATGGTAATTGTGAAGCTTGCTCCTTGCTAAAATTGTTGTTCACTACGTCCTAATTGTTAATGTTTGAATTATTTTATGTTAAATACAATTTGATAGATTTTTGCAAGCTTTGTATTGGAATTGCTTTTGAAAGAAGTGTTACTACTTTGTGTGTTCTTTCATATTTAATACTATGTGTGCTTAAGCCAAATCTTGTCTGAACTTATAATTTTCGATCTCTATAGTTAATTAAAAATCATGAGCATCTTCTTTATATTAGTTTATTTTCTGCAATAGATAAGTTCACATACATAAAATTTCTTATCTAGTGTGGATGTGCTGAAAATGCCTTGTGCTCTAGACTAAGAAAACAAAAAAATAGTTTTTAATTTAGTTTGCTTACTTTGCATACTTGACAAGCCTTTAAAACTTCCAATCAAGGGTAGCTTTACCTTCGAATTTGAAGAATGGTTTACCGTACACACTGTTCTGTTCTGTGTTGCATCGAAAGGTGTGAGTTGAAACGTTAACATAAATAAATACCTAGTGATCCAGGGTAAACCAATGTCTGATATTGGAATCCTCCTTGTCTTGGGGTGCAGTACTTCTACAAGGTGTGTTGAGTTTCAAAATAATATATGCCTTCTCATGCGTAAGGTTTAGTTAGATCACTTTCAAAAGACTATCTATCTTCTCATGCGAGAAATTTAGGAGGCTAACTTGGCATCTTGTAAATGCCAAGTAGGCTGCAAGCACCATGTGCCATATCAAAAATCCATATCTCTTTAGGTTGGCACATAGATCCATTTCAGTTCAAAATCATTTGTGCAAATAATATGAATATAAAATGTTTAAAAAGAGAAAAATAAACAATTATAAATAATGATATTGGAATCCTCCTTGTCCTGGGTTGTAGTACTTCTACAAGGTGCATTGAGTTTCAAAAGAATATATATCTTTTCATGCTTAAGGTTTAGTTAGATTATCTATCTTCTCATGCTAGAAATTTAGTGGGCTAACCCAACATCTTGTAAATGCCAAGTAGGCTGCAAGCATCACGTGCCATATCAGAACCCATACCCCTTTAGGTTGGCACATAGATCTATTTCAGTTCAAAATCATTTGTGCAAAGAATGAAAAATAAACAATAATAAAAAAGGATAAAATAAAACAACAACAAACTGAAAATAACACATCCATAGCTCAGGGAGAAACCAGAATAGAGGAAAACAGTGCTGAATCTAAATAAATAGGGGAAAACTTTACTGTAACATTCCAGGAGTGTTGTCAACTAGAAGGGAAGCTTTACTTGAAATTTAAACTAGAAGTGCGACCTTACAACACATTTTCATTTAAACAGAGGAAAAATTATACCAGGAATTACTAAATATAAGTTGGATTTTGATGGGAAAACTAAAAGCTTGCCTTTCTAATTAAAATAATCTATTTCTTGAACTTTTTCAAATTGGCAGTCAACATATAAATATAACATTTTTAGCAGGGAATTTTTCTTGTTCTCTTCTATGACAAGTGAAAGGTCTTTGAGACGTGATGCTTACAATACTAATTTCCTCAACAGAACAAGCCCAAAAGAATTCCATGTTTGAGACATAGACTTTGAAGAGAGACCAAAGGCCAATACCATTTGTGGTTTGACTTAGAATTCTCATACATGAATGCTTTAAATTGGAACATGGCCACACATCTGGGGAGCTATGGTTGTATTTTGTATTTTCTTATGTTCTTTGTTTAGTTGCCATCAATTTCAAATTTATGCTCATTGTCTTCCATTTACACTCACACATATCTGGCTGATAGTAGTTTTCTGAACGATTTCATCATTTTAGTATTGTCTCATCCAATTTTCTTGTAATAGGTATGCCATACCCGCAGAATTTAGAGACTGCAAAGGAGGTTGAGATGATTGTAAAGGATAATGGAGCTGTTCCTGCAACAATAGCAATCTTGAATGGTGTTCCTCACATAGGTCAGTGTTAATAATTTTGTTATTTTTTAATCATGTTTGTAGCATTTGAGTAGTGATCAAGTAATTAGACATGCGTAAAACTAGTCACAGATACAAAATGGATGATAATGGAGCCTCCCTCTTTTCTAATTCCAAGAAAAATGACCATCTAGGGCGAGGGAAAAGAATCATTCTATTACTTAGTTGTTTTTCCTTTTTGGGGAGAACATTGTATATAATATAATAAAATTGCTTGTGTCTTTCTTGTCTTTCTTCATGTACTGTTTCTGCGAAAGGTTGTAAAAAGACACAAAGCAGGGCATCCTTGTGTAAGAAATGCCCTTTGGCTTCTCTGAATCACACCCATTACATCATCTAAGCATATGGACGTGCTTTTTTCCCCAACATACTTTCATATTAAATTAGGGATGCATAATATCGTACTTAGCAAGTTTGAAACCCTATGCCTCTCAAGTGTGGGCAAATCTTTGCCCAATATGCAACAGTTGACACCTTAATTGGATATGCTTTATTACATAAAATCCCAAACATATGATACCTTAATTGCAATCAAGAGGTTATTGTTTCATGTCAACATAGGTGCAAAGCATTGCAGACTGTCCTTGCGATATGTGCATACATGGCAACCATATACGAGAGACTAAGACAATAGGTCTCAGTTAAAGCAAGACCATAATCAAATCATTTACGAATACGTACATTTCACTTCTTCAAAGAACTACACAAAATTATTGTAGAGAGATGGAACAAAATGACCACTCCACTGCATCTTCTTGCCTTTGCATTGAGTCCCAAATACTATAGTGCTTAGCTCCTTTCTGTGACAACAAGAGTTGCCCCATATAGAGATGCCGAAGTGGCTCAAGTGTACAAGGCAGCACTTCGCAAACTCTTCACTAACCGTGATAGACATGATGCAGTGAGTTGAGTTCATGGGTTTTGCATGTTCTAACGATTGTGGTCTTGATGCTCTTTGAGACAAGTACATGGTCGATGCTCATAGTTGGTGGTACTTCCATGGCCAAGCATACATATACCTATAACCTTTTGCAATCAAAATTTTATCCCAAGTAAGTATTATAGTCAAAATCTTTTATCTTTTAAGTTCTATAATTTTATTTATATTTTAATTTTTAAATTTTGTCACTCTTAACTATTTAATTTGGTCTTAATAGGTTGCTAGTTCATCTTCATCTGAGAGAAATTGGAGCAAATACTCCATCCCCTGAATAAAGTGCAATAGACTACATTCAAAAAGGCAGAGGACTTGGTGTATGTGCATTCAAACTTGCGGCTCCTTACACACAAAGAAAGTGCCTACAAAGAAGAGGACACAAGGAAGTGGGATATTGAGCTAGAGTGTATTGACTTGGATGCTTCCACTACCCACTTTGCTGCACTTGATGTTGATGATGACTATGAGCCAACTAGTGAGCATGAGAGTGGTAGTGCCAGTGGTAGTGCCAATGCCAGTGCTAGTGGCACTATTTGTGGTGGTTCTAATTTACCACTACATATATCATCTAATATGGATGGTGATGATGATATTTTTGATGACCCATATGATATTTGATCAATGATGGCTGATTGTTGACACTTGACATTATTATTTTTTAACTTTAATCTATATCATGACATTCGAGTTTGACTAATATTTGACTATTAATATGGTGGTGGATTTTGAACTTAATTATTCCCGTAAATATGTATATATTTCTGATTTTTATATGTTTTTGTATCAACGAACCCAAAACAAACCCAACCCCAATTTTTTTTGACCAAACCCGCAAATTGAACCCTCAAACCCGAACCCGAACCGAAACCGTTAACTTAGTATGTAAAAGAAGTTATAAAATTAGAGAAGGTAACTATTAATTAAGATTAGTATGTTAATTAGAATAAAATTAGTATACATAATAGAATGCTGGAAAATTAGAGAATCAAATTGAAGGACCAAAAAATGAACTATAATAGAAGTATACTCTGGAAATGTTAAAAATAGTATAATTACAATATAATAATTGCAAGAATTGGAGACAAATGATAGGATAAATTCTAAAAAAGAAGATTTGAATGAAAAAGTATAAACCTGTAATTATAACAATAAATCGAAAAAGTATCAAGATTGCAAATCATTATAAATATTAGTAACCAAAACATTAATTTAAGAGAAATACACAAAATTATAAAATCAAAGATGTGATATTAGAGTGCTATAATTATCCTATTGATATACAAATAGGATTATAATTAAAATTATTGAATCAACAATGAAGAATAGGATAGGAGCAAGATCATTAACAAAAAAGGGGAAGGAGAAACCAAAGAAGAGAACTGAGACAATAAGTGTTCTAAAAGACACAAGAAAGGACATGGGAAAAAATACAGGAAAACAATAGGTAGGAACACTTTAAGTAGGAACAAAGGAGAGCACAAACTACAAACCATATCAGGTAGGTGAGAGGGGGAAGATAAGGATGCTGAAAAAATAGGAGGAAGGATGTGGGATGTGGGAATTCAGGAAAGGGAGGATTCGAGAGGAGGGAGAGGGGATGGAAGAGAGTGACACCGGGAAGAGAGAGAAAAGGTTTTTAGAGAATTTAACAAAGGGCACCATGCCAAACTCAAAGTTCCATCCCTTGTCTTAGTTGAGGTTGGAAGGGTGGTTACTGATTTCAATTGCTTCTCTTAGTTTTCTTTTGAAATAATTTATCTTATTTGGCCAAGACTTAAGCCTCCTCTAGGTAAATGTGGGCTTTGGAAATGCAGGAGTGTTCTACAAGGGCAGATTTAACAACCTGCATATGTCTAATGTTAGTTGTATGCTCCTTGATTCTCATGCTAATTGAATGGCTAGTCTTGCTAATATAGTGCATACCATAGGAAGAGTCAGTCCTATAAACTCTAGGATTTAGATGGAGGTTTGTAGGGTCTTTGGTTCAAGGAATGGGACTTCTTAGAGAAGTAAAAGGCTTGAAAGAGGATTCTAGACATCTTATTGGATATACCTTCAATAAAGGGAGGGTGGCAATAGGGAGAGCACTTGCATCTACATCCTTTGGTTTTGGACTACATCGTGATTTGGCTTGTCTAAACACTTTAGCAATGTGTTTGCTGCTATACCTATTCAATTTGAAGACTTTGGTTAAATGGGAAAGTGTAAGAATCCAGGTGACTCTCAACCCCAAACCCTAACTGAAATCACTGATTTTGTTTGTTTTGTAGTTTTTTTGTATTTTAATGGTTTTTTTGCATAAAACTAGAAAGCTGCGATTTTGATCTAAAATTGCTTAAAAATTCATAACAAATCTTAAGGCAATAAATATACTTTGATAATGCTCAGAAGATGTAGGCGCATCAATTTATTAAATTTCCAGAGCACATACAATATCAAAAATTGAACATATAATGGAAATACAACTTTATTTCAAAAGAACTTGATTGCTGTTGCAGCCACATGAAAGAATGAAAGAAGATAGTATGGCCAACTCAGGGACATGAATCTCCAAGCACAGAACAAGGAGAAATCTCCAGAAACCCAAGGCGCACTAGTTCCCATTGACAGAAACTGAGAGCTGAAGGCGTTTCCTCCTGAGAGAAGAAGTACGGCCCTGCTAGTACAGATCTGTACGGCCCAACAGCTGTAATAAATATGGTACGACCTTATTGAAAGTAGTGCCAGATCCCTGTGTAAAGATCTCTGAAAGGATCGCCCCAAATAACTGATGAATATCCTCTGCAAAACTCTGCCTGAATCGATCAATAAACTCAACTGCAACTTCTGTGTGAAGTCACCAAGTAGACAATCTTCAACTGGTATTGCACAGTCTCAGTATGCCAGATCTTGAAGAGGTATCGTTCTTCAAAATCAATCGTCTGCTGAAACCCTAGGTTTTGCAAACTTCTATGCTCAGAGCAAAAAGAAGACAAATTGAATAATCAAGACATAAGAGTTCGATTTGTCTTTAGCTGTGAATATATAGCTTCTCTTGAAAATTTGACTCAAAACCTCCTTTTAATAATCATTTAAATAAATGATTAAATACGCCCTTTTGACTTAGGAGAAATATAATTAATAACTGGCGCCCTCATCATTAATGAATAAGTACTTATTCATTATATTAATTTTTCACTTTATTATAAAGTATAATAAATACTTTATAATACGCCTTTTATCAAATATTTAAATAAATTAATAAAGTGACTTTAATATAAAGTCAAAAATATTAATTATTTAATTAAACATTAAATACCCCATTATTTCTCCATCTGACCAACAAACTGATGAACTGGGTCGACTCTGAGCTAAACAGCTGAACCAGGTGCCCTGCCCAAAATAGCAGCTTCCGCCTGTTTGACTTTCTAAAAATAGAAAGTCTCTGAAAAACCACTTTGAAGGATTTTGCGAAGGCTCAACCTGAAACAACTGCAAGAGGAATGCTCCTAAACATGGAGCTTGCCTCAAGTGATCCTCTACACACAACTATCAGCCTACGAGGATCGAAATAATAGGCTAACCTATATCCAGCTGCGCTGACTAGGAAGGGGACATCACAGTCCGCCCTCCCGAAATTGCTTGTCCTCAAGCAATCTCAACTCTGGATGCTGTAAAATCTCCTTTGACTCCCATGTAGCATCCTGCAAATCTCTCCACTTGATCCGGATATTCCCTGCGCCTCGAAGGTGTCTCTCTCATCTCGAGGGGATGGCCTTTCGGTACTAGTATCAATTTCCCTTCGTCATCAAGGGGTGGCAGAGCTGGAGAGGGTATCACATGCTGACCCAATGCCTTCTTCAGGCGAGAAACGTGAAACACATTGTGAACCTTGCTATCTGCTGGTAAGTCCAACTCATAAGCAACCTCGCCCACTCGTCTGACAACACGAAATGGACCATAGTAACGAGGCTTCAGCTTCTCCGCACCACTCTTCCGCAGAGTAGACTGACGATACAGCTGCAACATAAGATACACCATATCCCCCACATCAAAGGAACGCTCAACCCTCTTCTGATCAGCATACTGCTTCTGCTGATTCTGTGCCCGCTGGATATTGTCTCTGAGAGACCTCAAAATGTCTTGCTGACTTTGCATCATATCCCCTGCACTCGGCACTCTGCTATTACTCAATATCAAATCCAAAAGGTTGGGTGCCTCATACCCATACAAAGCCATGAAGGGTGTCATCTGTATCGTCATGTGGTGAGTCGAGTTATAACAATACTCGCACAGGTATATCCACCTCACCCAAGCTCTCTGCTGTCCAGCTATGTAATTACGCAAATAACCTTCCACCCACTTATTGACAATTTCTGTTTGTCCATCTGTCTGCGGATGGTAGCTGGTACTCGGTGTCAGTTCGGTCCCACAGAGCCTGAACAACTCCTGCCAAAAGTTGCTCATGAACCGACTGTCTCTATCGCTGACTATCGTCCGAGGCAACCCATGTAACCGGAATACCTCTCTGAAGAATAGCTCTACAGTTTGCGATGCTGTGAAGGTAGTGGTAATCGGGAAGAAATGCGCATATTTAGTCAACCGATCAACCACTACGTAGATGCAATCTTTACCTTGGGCTTTCGGCAAACCCGTGATAAAGTCCATCGATAAACACTCCCACTTCCTGTCAGGTATCGGAAGTGGCTGAAGCAACCCAGCAGGATAAGTGTGCTCCCGCTTGTTCTGCTGGCAAACAGAACACTCTCGAACATACTGTAGAACATCAGTTTTCAGCCCTTTCCAAGTAAACCGCTCCCGAACCATCTTATATGTCTTGTAGTACCCAGGATGGCCTGCCATAGGAAGATCGTGAAAGGCTCTCAAAACTGTAGCTCTCAACTCAGAATCAGGAATCAGAAAAATCCGCCCCTTGTAAATGATCAAGTCAGCTACAATAGTGTACCTGTTATCCTGTTCTGTCCTGTCAACAATGCTAGAAGCCCATGGGTTCTTAGCTTACTCTGCAATAATCCGATGCCTCCAGTCCTCTGAGATCTGTGCCATGGCATTCAACTGAGGTCTACAAGACAAAGCGTCAGCTACAACATTCTGCTTCCCCTTAATGAAGGTGATGTCAAAGTCATACGACTGCAGTTTGCTGACCCATTTTTGTTGCCTCTCATTCAGGTTTCGCTGTCCAAGGAAGTGTTTCAGGCTATTGTGGTCTGTACGAACACTGAATTTGCTGCCTATCAAGTATTGCCTGAATTTTGCCAAAGCATGCATAATGGCTAACATCTCCTTGTCGTAAATGCTGTAGAACCTCTTAGGACCCCTAAGCTTCCTGCTCTCAAAAGCAATAGGGTGTCTCTCCTGCATCAAAACGGCACCAATGCCCTCTCCTGAAGCATCGCAGAACAAATCAAATGACTTTGTAAAGTCAGGCAATGCTAGCACTGGACATGAAGTCATGATCACCTTAAACCTGTCAAAGCACTCCTGCGCCTGTGGTGACCAAGTAAAAGCCCCCTTCTTTGTCAAATCAGTAAGGGGTGCGGCGTGACGTGAGAACCCACTAACAAATCTCCTGTAAAAAGCACACAACCCGATGAAGCCTCTGAGCTGCGTAAGGTTCTCAGGTACCGGCCACTCAACTATTGCTCGGACCTTCTCAGGGTCCATACTCACTCCCTTGGCACTGATGATGTGCCCCAGATACAACAACTCCTCCATACCTAGCTCACACTTGGATTCCTTGGCATAGAAAGACTCATCAGCCAAGATACCCAAAACTGCGTCTAAGTGAGCTAAATGCTCCTCCCATGACCTGCTATATACCAGAATGTCGTCAAAGAAGACCAATACAAATCTCCGCAGCTGAGAACTGAAGACCCTGTTCATAGTAGCCTGAAAGGTGGCAGGTGCATTGGTTAGACCGAACGGCATAACCAAGAACTCGAAGTGACCGCAATGACACCTGAAAGCGGTTTTCTCAATAGCCTGCTCCCTCATCTGAATCTGGTGGTACCCGGATCTCAAATCAATCTTCGTGAAGAAGATAGCACCGTGTAACTCATCAATCAACTCATCGATGCGTGGTATAGGGTACCTGTTCTTAATTGTCCTCTTGTTAAGCTGTCGGTAGTCTATGCACATCCGAAGTGATCCATCCTTCTTCTTCACCAATACAACCGATGAAGCAAAAGGTGACTTGCTAGGTCTAATGTGTCCCATGGCCAATAACTCATTGATGGTCTTCTCAATCTCATCCTTGAGTCGTTTCGGATGCCTGTAGGGTGTAATCATAATGGGCTTTGCGCCCTCCTCCAACACAATGATATGCTCCGTGCCTCTATCTGGAGGTCTACCAGGTGGTATGTTGCTAAACACTTTGGAGTGTTTAGTCCTCAGTATCTGAATGTATGGGTGGTACTCACCCTTCTGCTGCTCCTGCTGGGCTGGCATCAACATGCACTCTGCCGCCCAGTCCACCATATCATGACGAATGAGCCTCTCCATCCGCCTGAACGAAACCATCCTCAGATTACTGTCTCTAATGGCCTTGATGACATGAGGTCTCCCATCAACCTTAAACTTCATCTCCATGTCTCGCAAATTGAGTGTGAACTCACCCAAATCGTGCAACCATGCCATCCCTAACACCACATCAGTATCCCCCATATTAACAACATAGAATTCAGTCTTGAACTCATAGTTGTTCAGTCGCATCGGAAGATCAGTAATCTTACGGTCACATCTGAGGGTGTACCCATCAGCCACCTTGACTCGAATACCCTCAAACTGCTCTGTCTGAATACCACGTCTCTCTACCAGCCGTGCATCAATGAAATTATGTGTGGCACCCGTGTCCAGTAAAGTGATCACCTTCTGACCTGCTAGGAGCCCGCGAAGTCTAAACGACCCATCTCTTTGAAGGCTAGTCAAATGGGCTTCCTGTAGCCTCCTTCCTCCTTCGTTTTCACCCTCATTTTCGGACCTGTCATCGTCTGAATGCTCAGAATCAGCTTGCTGGTTTGACAGATCAGATTGTTCTTCGCCCTCATAAAACCATTCCATCTGATTGTTTTTGACCTTGGGACGAAGTGGGCATACATGTTTTTCATCGTAGGGTGCCTTGCACCAGAAACACAATTTTTTCTTCCGCAATTCCTTCAGTGTTTCTCTGTCAAAGGGTGGTGCATTCTGTTTCTTAGGATCTGGTGGATCCCTCCTTTTGTCAAAGGGCCTATTCCTATCAAAAGACCTATTAGGCCTCGTGTAGGGTGTCGAACCTGAAGTGAACTTGCTGCGAGGTGCTGCAAGCTCCATGTTCCGCGCCTTCCTCATGGCTTCCTGAAGGGTAGGAGGATCAAATGCCTTGACCCAACCTCTCATAGGCTCTGTCAAACCCTCGACGAAGAGTATAACAAGTCTCCGCTCTGAAATGCCTGTCACCATGACTGCAACCTTCTGAAACTCACTGACATACGCATCCAAGCTACCTGTCTGTCTGAGCTGAGCTAGCTCTCTGAAGTAGAGTTCCGGATCTTTCTTATCAAAACGCTCTATGAGCCTGCTAGTGAACTCCGGGTAGGTAGTGACTGCATGATGGCCAAGTGTGTACATGCCATGATGCCACCAATCATGCGCCAGCCCATCAAGATGCAGAGTAGCAAACTTAATGGCCTCGTCCTCCTGCATAGGTCTCAGTGATAGATAGTTGTCCAATTTCTGGACCCAAGACCTCGCTGATGTCTTATCAGAACCATCAAAGTATGGCAAGGTGATCTTGCTGACAGCATACTGCAAATCCCTGTTCACTTGTGGCTGTGGCTGCTGATGCTGAGGAGCTCTACGGTCAAATCTGCCTCCTCTAGGTTTATGAACATCCATAAACTCATGAAAAGATAATGTCTGCCTGATCTCAGGTGCCAATGATAGGTACTCACCGTGAAACCTAGTCACATTTGCTACTGACATGCCATTATGCGGTTGAAACTCCTGATGATGCCCCTGCTGCTCTACCCCCGGAGTCGGAGGTGGGGTCTCTCTGGGTAAGAATGTAGGCTGTCCAGGCCTACGCTCATGATAGATCGGTGATGGCTGTCGTGGTGCTAATGCCAAAGGCTGATCCACTCCTGCAGTCCTGCTCGACTGACCGATTTGAATATAATGTGGCTGTGTTGGAGTACACTGCCTGATAGTGCCCATCAACTGGGACATCATGTCCATCATGTTGTCGTGCTTGCGTCTAAACTCCTCATCAGTGATATCACCCTCTGCATGTGCTTTCCTTGAATCTCTATGTGTCTCTGCAGGGATCTCACGGTCTGCCATTAGGGTTGCAACACTGTTCTCGCTGCTGTTGGAGCTAGATCTATGAATACCCAATACTCCTGACACTGTCTCACCTTCAAGAATAGGTGGACCTGTCCAATCCTCAACTCTGCCTGTTCCTACACCCTTGGTATAATGAATAATGTCTCTACTCATGAAAAAGCAACCAAAAAGCACTCTGTTCTCTAAAAAAGCAACTGAAAAAGCACAGGATGGTAGGAAAACTGTGCTCTGATACCACTGTAAGAATCCAGGTGACTCTCAACCCCAAACCCTAACTGAAATCACTGATTTTGTTTGTTTTGTAGTTTTTTTGTATTTTAATGGTTTTTTTGCATAAAACTAGAAAGCTGCGATTTTGATCTAAAATTGCTTAAAAATTCATAACAAATCTTAAGGCAATAAATATACTTTGATAATGCTCAGAAGATGTAGGCACATCAATTTATTAAATTTCCAGAGCACATACAATATCAAAAATTGAACATATAATGGAAATACAACTTTATTTCAAAAGAACTTGATTGCTGTTGCAGCCACATGAAAGAATGAAAGAAGATAGTACGGCCAACTCAGGGACATGAATCTCCAAGCACAGAACAAGGAGAAATCTCCAGAAACCCAAGGCGCACTAGTTCCCACTGACAGAAACTGAGAGCTGAAGGCGTTTCCTCCTGAGAGAAGAAGTACGGCCCTGCTAGTACAGATCTGTACGGCCCAACAGCTGTAATAAATATGGTACGACCTTATTGAAAGTAGTGCCAGATCCCTGCGTAAAGATCTCTGAAAGGATCGCCCCAAATAACTGATGAATATCCTCTGCAAAACTCTGCCTGAATCGATCAATAAACTCAACTGCAACTTCTGTGTGAAGTCACCAAGTAGACAATCTTCAACTGGTATTGCACAGTCTCAGTATGCCAGATCTTGAAGAGGTATCGTTCTTCAAAATCAATCGTCTGCTGAAACCCTAGGTTTTGCAAACTTCTATGCTCAGAGCAAAAAGAAGACAAATTGAATAATCAAGACATAAGAGTTCGATTTGTCTTTAGCTGTGAATATATAGCTTCTCTTGAAAATTCGACCCAAAACCTCCTTTTAATAATCATTTAAATAAATGATTAAATACGCCCTTTTGACTTAGGAGAAATATAATTAATAACTGGCGCCCTCATCATTAATGAATAAATACTTATTCATTATATTAATTTTTCACTTTATTATAAAGTATAATAAATACTTTATAATACGCCTTTTATCAAATATTTAAATAAATTAATAAAGTGACTTTAATATAAAGTCAAAAATATTAATTATTTAATTAAACATTAAATACCCCATTATTTCTCCATTTGACCAACAAATTGATGAACTGGGTCGACTCTGAGCTAAACAGCTGAACCAGGTGCCCTGCCCAAAATAGCAGCTTCCGCCTGTCTGACTTTCTAAAAATAGAAAGTCTCTGAAAAACCACTCTGAAGGATTCTGCGAAGGCTCAACCTGAAACAACTGCAAGAGGAATGCTCCTAAACATCGGGTAACTGCCTCAAGTGATCCTCTGCACACAACTGTCAGCCTACGAGGATCGAAATAATAGGCTAACCACATATCCAGCTGAGCTGACTAGGAATGGGACATCACAGAAAGGTCAAGGTCAATGCGATTTGTGTCACAGATGTAAAAAGCCTGAGTAGCTAGTCTTTTAAGACACCAACTTTTTGGGTGGGATGGTGATGATAGGGTGTATGGAAGTAGAGATTGGTGTGGATGGCTTTTCTATAGACTTGGTGGGCTAAGGAGCTGCCCATTTTATTATAAGAAGAATATCAAGGAAGGGGAGTTGGTGGTTGTTCTCAAGTTCTTTGGTAAATTTGATGCACCCAACCATGGTATCTTGATGGATCACAGGAGAGTTGCAAATCTGCTAGAATATGAAACTTTAATTTTGAACCCTCCTTAACACAACATTATAAGCAGATTAAAATTTAATTCTTTGAAGCAATTCATACTTTTCACCTATCTTAGTCTAGCAGATTTGTAACTCTCTTGTGATCAATCAAGATACCATAACTCTTGTAAAAGTCGATGCTCAGTATATAGACATATTTGCAGAAAGTTTTTGCATCATATCTTCAAATCTGGACACACAGATTTTTCATTCTGTCTATTGTGTTGAAATTTCAAATTCATACTTTTATTTTTTGAGAGGAATTTGGGCCTTTTTGATATCTGACAGCTTATTCTGATCTGGGAGTCATTTTCTGTCTCAGGAGGATATGTTCTGGCTAACAGAAATTTTCTGTCTTTGGTATTTTATAAATCGTTTAAAAATTTAAAAATAAAATGCAGGTAAGATTCGGTGATTCATGATTAGAATAAGAGAAAAAAACTGAAATTGAAATTGCAGTTTTCAAACATGTTCTGGCACTGACAAAGCTCATCTGGCAGACACTGGAATAACAATGGAATGGCAAATTGTGAATTGGCCATACAGTTAAATCCAAGCTTTGTGGAGAACTAGGGCACATTCACATTCATGTTCTCTATAAATAATTGGTGTCATTAGAGAGGCACTTCAAAATCTCTAGTTTACTTATCTGTGTTTGATGCCTGCCTACGGCAACTTAAGGTCATATATGTAGGAGTAAGATCTAAAATAATATAGTGAATCAACACAAATGATTATAGGTTAGATGAATGAAGGAATATAATTATGTTACAAGGTGTGTGTGTCTAGGGTTGAACCTTAGAATACCATGGTTACTTTCTTTGATATGCATTAATTTGGTTCATAAAAAGTCTCCTCTTCTCAAAAAGCTTTGACCTCAATGTGCCACTTAAATCTTTTAAATTAGTGATGATAATTTTCTTTGTTAGTTTGATTCATTTGTTGTAAATGAACCCTGTCAACATCCTCACTGTCAAGGAAATATTCAACTCTGACATTAGGGTTCTAAAGCTTTCAATGATCAAAGTTATAGTTGATACTCATGGATTTTAAGTCTGCAATATTCAAGGAGACTAATTTCAAAGATTAAGTTAGGAGTCGGGACAATACTCAATGCATATGATGATTGATCTAGTATGGATCTATATTGATTTGGTGCATTGTCACTTTGAAGTGTTAATGACATCTCATTTTCTTTCATCGTGTGCTTCAAGGACAAAGCCTTTTCAACATAGAAAGGCAAGTTATAGACTCAATCAATAGTTTGTGTATTGTCATTGCATAATGAAGCATCCTTGCTTATTCTTGTCTCATATATTTATATTTACTTTCCTTTCTATCCACTCTATAATATATGTGAATCATAGATCTAAAACCTTGCAAGTTATTCACTGAATTGCAACTAATTGTGAATCAAAAATAGGGAGCAAGTTAGTTGTCCAAAAAATCGCCTCTGAGTTTTGGGCAAGTGCTTGCATAATAACTCACCCAGTAACTTGTAGAAACTTGTTCAGTAACTTGCAAATCCCAAGGTAAAACTCAGCAACCCATTCATGGCTGCAGTCCACCTTCAGAAACAGCCAACAGTGACTTTTTTCCCACATCCTTGACATTGGTTCTTGTGCTTCTGGATTTATTGCATTGATTTTTCAGCTGATTCGATTTGTTTGGAGTGATCTTTGACTGATTTGGCAGATTCATTGATCAGATTTTAAAGCTATGTGACTCTTTTTTTCTGTTCATGTTTTTTGTGAGTACTTGCATGATAACTTGCTCAATAACTCAAAAAAAATTGCAAATGCTGAACCAAAACTCAGGAATGGGCAAGCAGTTGCAGTCTGCCTTGAAAAAGCCAAAAGTGACATTTTTCCTCATATTTATGACATTTTCTCTTGTGCTTTTGACTTCATTGAATTGAATTTTCAATTAATTAGGATTTGTATGGAGTTATATTTGATTAATTGAGCAAATTTATTTACTGGATTTGAAAGGTATGCAAGTCTTTTCTGTTGTTTTCTATCATTTTTGTTATGTTCAAGTACTTCTAGAGTTTCAGCCTTGTATTTTTTGTTCCTTTTTTCCCCTTTTATTCATTTTTTTCAGAACTAGGGTTTATGAATTTGCTTGATTGTTTCTTTTGCTAGGGTTTTCAACTTTGCAAATAGAGATGTCATCCACAAGTAATTGTAATGGTGGCAAGGCCAAGGACCTTGATTGGAGGCATGGCACATTAATGGGTCTAGAGGTAGGAATGGTGTACTATTATTATGCTTGAAGAGAGGGGAGGCTTCAGTTGCCTCAAATATCACCTTTAACAAATCTTTGGCTAAGATGTGCAATTGTTTAATTTAGAAGAATTGGAGACTATACGAGAGATGAAGTTTGTCTTTGCTTTATATGAGGAGAATAAATTAGATAAGAAAAGGACAGTTGAGGCAATTGTAGATGTGATGAATTCTTCTCCTAATTTAGAGATTGATGTAGTGGGCTCTTGTCTTGGCCCATGGATATAGGTTCCTCCACCGGAGATAATTCTCATTGGATGTAGTCATAGGGTTTCTTTATTTCACTTAATACTCTTGTCGTGCAACCTTCTCTCATAGGAACATGAAACTAGGATAAGCTTCATGAGGTGAGAATTACAAGCACTATTTTTAGGTTTATAACAACATACAATTTCATGTTGCAAGGAGCCCATATTGAAAGTTGGTCAATACATTGATTGTTGTTCAGAAGGGTTCAAGGCACCTAGTCCATATGATTTGAGCAGGTCTTTGTTGTAGAAAGATGTGAAAAGCATCGAGGTTGAAGATTGGCAATTAAAGGAGAATTCGACACAAAAAGAGCTACACTAGATGGATGGAATAAACCACACTATCCATTTTTTAGTGGTTTTAGGTGGATAGTTGGTGTTCTTGAAGTCAATTCATGCCTCCTACAAAGTGAAAAATGTTTGAGATTTCATGCAATGTGTTGGAGGAGGTGGCCATGTAAGTGGATGTGGATGTTGTCATCCAAATTTTGATCAACAATGCAGTAGCATATGTGGCAGCAAGGAAAATTCTTAAGAAGAGCCACTGATGCAGGGGCATCAAAAATTTTGGGTGTGCACATTTTGATTTTGGATTTTTGCTTTATTTTGTTTAACCGAGTGGTCTTTTGACAAGTGGCAGGCAAGTAATGAGAGCTCAAGACAGATATATTGTGCAAGAAAGAAAGAGGGAAGAGATAACTTTTTTTTATTGGTAAGTGAAAGTTATCAGATTGAGGAAAGGAGGAGCCCAGTAGTTGTGGGGAAAACGGTTTCTTGATTGAGATAGAGAGCAGATTGTGGTGGGGTGTGGCAGAGGAAAAAAGGTGCTGCCTGTGAATGGAGGAGATGAGACGGATTAGGAAGGAGCCGAATAGCTTTAAGGACAGAAGACAAAACCCACAGCAATGCAAGAGCAGAAACATTGATACATGACACATTGGGCAAAGGACGGATATGGGTCAACAAGGAGGTTGAGTTGTAGGAAGAGAAAATACCATGCCAGGAGGAGAAAGATGGAGCTGCGCAGAGGTAATGTATAAAGAGGGGCAGCAAATGATAGGAAAGTTTGAATTGAATAATTTAAATGCATAGTAAGGAGGTAGAGAGCTGGTGCCTATGGAGAGAAAAGGAATGGTGGTAAGGAAGGTCACAGGGATGAAAGTTGAGCAGTTGTGACAAAAAGAAATGTGTACGGAGATGGGTGCGTGTGTATGCCAGAGGCGAGGGTAGCTTAGAAGTAATGGAAGGAAATCATCTTATGTGAAGTTAGGCCATGACGGGTGAGTAATCAGCAAGCCGACACATGAGAAAAAATAGATTGTGATGAGAGCTATTGAGACTACAAGCAGAAGAATTTAGTAGAGACAAGCTGGGTCTTTGTAATTAGGTAATGTGCTTACGAAATTGTGAATTGGAAAAAGTTGTAATTGTTATTTGAAATCTTTGAGACAGAACATGGTTTCTGTTGATTGTAAAACTATGGCTAAGAAAGTTTTCCTCGACATGAGAATGGATAGAGTTTTAGTTATTGTGAAATTATGGATTGAATTTAGCTGACAAATGAAATTATCAGATTAATAAAATGATTAGCTGCATAGTATGAAATAAAATGAAGCTTGTGTGTGTGTAAGAACAACATGAGTGAGAGTGTTGTCATCAGCCACCCGACAATTTTTTGTAGCCCTTGTTCTGTCAATTTTATTAATCTTCTAGTTGAGGATACATCCAAACATGGACAGGTGAAAAATGTTGTGGAAGAGGTAAGAAACATCACTATATATATACAACCACCCTTGAGTGCTTAAGAAACTGTTTGTATACTAAAAAAACGGTGAAGGGAAAATGGTTGTGAAGATTTTTTTGATGATATGTTTTCCACAATCATACATGAGATCCTCAAGGTAATCAAAACTTAAAATTTAATGTTTATGAACTTACAATTTTTTGATGATATGTTTGCCACAATCATACATGAGATCCTCAAGGTAATCAAAACTTAAAATTTAATGTTTATGAACTTACAAAATAATCAATTCCATTACTTTGTAAGTTTGTGAAGATTTTTTTGATGATATGTTTGCCACAATCACAAATGAGACCCTCAAGGTAATCAAAACTTAAAATTTAACATTTATGAACTTACAAAATTATCAATTCCATTACTTTGTAAGTTTGCAACTTATTAATTTTTATTTGCTTTTTATTTTGTTGTCGTGGCTTAAGCTTATATTGATTTTAATTTGGAACTCTATACTATTTTGTTTTAGGTGATGAAACCTTTGGTTAGGGATGCATGCTTGTGTATAATGATAAAAACTCAATTGGTTAGTTCTGTGAGGCCATGGGCAAGGCCAAGGAGGCCAACCATCCAATATTTTATGGGACCTAAGAAACTATGAAACCTTTCAGTGCAAAATTAATCAAATGTGGAGCAAGCAACTACCCCAACACATAGATGTGGTGGCCTATTACTTGATTCAAATGTTTTTCTTCTTTGATTCCTTTAAGTCTGATTAGGAGTTAATGGAAGTTGTAACAACTACAACCCTCTTGCATGTTCATACTCCATGGGAATCCATGTTTTTGTGGAGAAGAATGGGTTAATACATGTTTCAAATGCTTACAAGTCTACAAGGATGATATTGCTTAGGCCACTGAATTGATTAAAGAACTAACCTACAAGCAAGTCCTCTCTTGGGCATAAACATATTGTTGGGACTTAGTTTGACATTGCTAAAATTTGCTTGAGTCCCAACTCCTTTATGCATTTAGGCCTTATTTTTCCCATCATAGAAAATATATTTGAGAGATTTTCAAGTGGTTCCCATTTGTCAAATTCGCTTAAGTGTTGTTCTCCTTCATCCCCCACGTGCGTATCATATGTTGGAAGTTGCCAAAATTCAAGAAATTTTTAAGTTTGGGGTGTTTTTGGTCATTTTTTGGTGTTTCTATGTGTTTGTAGACTTTTAATGAACTACTAGACATTAGTTGCAAGCCTAGTATCTAGTTCTAGGGTCTAGTACTACTTAAAAGTTTTGTAGGGTCTTTCTGCTTCCCCCATTTGTTCCTGTTCCCTTTTTCATCATTTGTGGGATTTGAAACGCGATACAAACATTTCTTCCAACTTTAATCCTCCTCTCCTTTCCTACATAGAATCTTTGCAAAATCTGTTATGCCTTTCTTTCCTTCTCTCCCTCTTTGTGGGATCTTGATACGGATTCCAATATTTGTCCATCCTCTCGATTCCTCATCCACTTCCACATCAAACTTCCACAAAATGCTCCTCAAGCCTTTTGTTCATTTCTTCTTGTGCAAACTTCAACTTGACCTCTGGACATCCAATTTCCTATTTGGACATCTTGTCTTGATGTCTAGTTTTGCATAGTTTTCTCACAACTTCTCCATAATGCTTCCATTGCTCTTTTCACCCCCTTTTATGGAGTTTCATTGAACTTCAGGACTCCATTGCCCTCATCTACTTCCAACCTCCAGTCCTAACCCAAAATGCCACATGCCCTATTCTCACATCCCAATCGACCTCAAATTTTCACATTTCTTATAGGTGGTCCCCTACATTCACCAAATCTTTTTAGAATCACCATTAATGCCATATTTGACTCTTACAACTATGAGATTGGTATTTTCTGCCCAAAAAGCGTTGTTCATCCCAAGGGTGTGAATACAAGTTCGAAATAAATGGTAGACGATGAAGCACGACATGCCACCATGAATGTGGTGGTTGGACTTCTAGATGCAGGTGATCTTCATGCCATTTTCAAGTCACCATTTTTGCAGATTTCATGGGATTTCAACTTGTTCTACATGCTACATTAATGACATTTGACTCTCAATTGAATTCTCACAAGGATTCAACAACCAAATAGAATGCTAAAAATATTATTTCATTTTCTAGAACAATAGTTGGTCATTACTTTTTTTCCATGCAACTGCAAGCACTAAAGAGCTTCTTAGGTTTCAAATGTTGCGAGTCCAGTTGGTTGTTGAGCAACTCATTTTGTAAATCATGAAGAGGTAGCTATTTTGTAGCAGCTATCTATAACTAAATGTCTCTTTGGCCATTTGTGGATCTACTAGGAGACTTCAAATTGACGAATTGTGACAGGGTTTTCCTAGCTTAGGGTTTCGTCTTATGTCATGTCCCCGAATTGGAGGTATGGTGATTTAATTAAATTAATTGATTAAGTTGTCCAAAATTGAGAATTTATCAAAATGATAGCTTAATTGATTATTTTAATTAAAATAAAGTGGAGGTATTAAATTATTTATTTATAAAGTTAATCCAATAAATTAATATCAAAAGGATGACTTTATATTTAATTGATTTAATAAAGTGACTAAATAAAATAATAAATCATAAAGTCACTTAAAGCAATAAAATAATATAGAACAACATCTTGTGTATCTAGTCCTTTTCCCCTTCAGGCGAATATAGAACAGGATCTAAGGGGGGATTCTTTGATCAGATTTAAATCTGTTATCTATGATTTGGCACTACTTTGTGTGATCTTTGATTTGTATCTTTCAAATTCTATAAGTGTGCAAGTGTAGCAAACAAGAGAACCATTATAATTTTGTGATTTGCATTTTTGGGAAACCTTAGGACATTATATTGGTATCAAAGATTTTGTATCTTGCCAACCTGTGTTTGTAATGCAGATTCATGAGCTTGAGTGACAGAGAATTAAGATATCAACAAAGGGAGAAGAAGAAAGAGGCGACCATGGGTGACAGAGATGAAGACAATTCACAAGAGTTCATCAAGGAAAGCAAAGAGTTTCAAACCAATATGAGGGATACTATGGTGGAAATGGTCCAACTTCTAGAGGTTTGAATCAACAACCGAGTGCTGGTAGTGTTGTGACCTTTTCACACATCGCCCCATTCAAAATGGGGACCCCCTAATTTTTTTGCTCCATTCTGGTCTTTTGGCTTGGGTTTTTTCTCTCTCTCTTTCTCTGTCTCTTTTTTGATGTCTGTCTTTCGAGGATTGTGCCCGTCTTTGAGCTTAAGCGTAAAATTGACCAAGTCTGAAAATTAGGGTTTCATCTTTTCTAGTCAGTCCGAGGTCGAATGAAGTGAATAAATTGAAAACAGAGTTTAACATTGTTGTCAGTATGCTCCCAGCAGGTTCTCAGCAAATTTTCATCAGATTCTGAGGTACTTACTATTTTTAGTAAGTGTGCAATTGCAGGCAATTCGTCAGCATTTCTGAGATTCTGACAGTCATGCGGCATTCAGAGCACATCAAGCTGCTCGTATGCAAAATTTGAGCTGAAACAGGCAACTTACTATTTTTAGCAGTCCAACTTCCGGGACAAATTTCAAGGCTTAGATGCAGAATTTTCCTTTGCATGTCGGCGTATTCCTTCTGGGTTTTTCGAGACCTTCGCGGTGGTATAACATGCAGAATGAAACGACAACTTTTAGAATTCAGTCTTCCAAGGCTATTTTTAGGGCTTGCATGTCAGGGTTTCTTTTGCATGTCGGATGATTCCTGGTGGGTTTTTCGAGAGCTTCGCGATGGTATGACATGCAAATGGAGATAATCACTCAGTAAGGAACTTACTATTTTTAGCAGGTGCCTCCCGGCAGCGGCCTCCCAGCAATTCAGAATCACGAGCTGATCGCAATGCAGCAGAAACGAGAACAAACAGAGGTCATTTGATACGCATACAGAGCGAATTAGGGTTTACAGCTTCGGAGCCCGAAAAGAGGGGTAAAAAGTCAGAATTTTCGAAAACCGGCGTAAACCACCGCGATCAGCATCCTTCAGGCTATCTGCTGGTAAAATTTGAAGTCAAACGGAGCAGTCAAACGGAGCACTTACTATTTATAGTAAGTCAATTTGGAAATAGGCTAAAAATAGCAAGTCAGGTGCATGCGCCGACGTCAGCAGTAAGGTCACGTGGTGAGGAACATGCCATTCAAATTTCAAGTTAATCGGAGTAGTGGAGCTATCAGAAGCAAGCAGTTACTATTTATAGTAAATCACCTTCAAAAATGGGCTAAAAATAGCAGGCCGACTAAAAATAGCAGTGTCAACAGGGTAACCAGGTCATGAGGATGCAGTGTTTAAAATTTCAAATCGTTCTGAGCTTCAGAGATGCAAAATCAGAGGGCTTACTATAAATAGTAGGGCATGAAAGCTGGCGAAAACGAGGAAAAAATTCTAAGTCTGGAACTTCATCCTGCAGCCATGGCAAAATGCGCCCAAGTTGATGAAGAGGTGACAAAAATTTCTAAGTCAACATCTCTCATCCTCCTGCCTAGCTCAAATGCGCCCAAGGGAAACTGGAGAAAGCATGAAAATATTCTAAGTATGAAGTTTCATCCTTCATCAAGGCCAAAATGCACCCAAAATGCAAAAGTCAAGGAAAGTCAACAATTTTCATCCTGTAGCCATGCTAAAATGCGCCCACCTTGAAGCATGAGAGTTAGAAAATTTTCTAAGTGTTGCGTTCGTCCTCCTCACCCCTCCAAATGCGCCCATCCTTCTCAAGGGGTGAAATGCGCCAAGTTTAGAAGAAGTCAAAGAGGTCAAAGATTTTCATCCTCCTACATAGGCAAAATGTGCCCAAAAGCATGCATGTGAAGACGAACACAAGGGAGGTGAAAGGTCACAAAGAACGTGGTAACATGTTTCATCCACCACATATGCCAAAATGCACCCAAGAAGGAGATAAGTCAAAGGAGTCAAAGAAGTTTATCCTCCTCACCCCCCTAGATACGCCCAAATGAGGTCAAGTAAGGACAAAAACGAGAAGTTGAAGATTCATCCTCTTGCCTATGCAAAATGCGCCCAAGTTGAAGTGGTAAAAGTAAATGCAAGGTGGTAAACAGGGTAAAAGGCGTTGAAAACACTCTAAGGCGTGGTCAATGCAAGGTGAATGCTAGGCATAGTTAAATATCCCTCTTCAAGTGTTAAATGCGCCCAAGGTGGTGAGTGTTATAAGGTGTTAGAGAATTTTTCCAAGGCGTGTGAAGTGGTGAAAATAAAATGCTAAGGCGTGGTTTTTGATTTTCCTCCAAGTGCTATGTGCCAAGGGTGGTAAAGTGAAGTATAGGATGATGTTATGGGAATTTCTCCTAAGGCGTTGGAACTTCAAGTAAAAATATTTTCCAAGTATGAAATAAAATGTGAGGTGATAAATAAAACAATTTGCTAGGCGTTGAAATTTTCAAAATGATAAATTTTTCCTAAGGCATTGAAGGTGTTAGAGGATAAAATGTGCTAAGCGCCCTCATGAAGATTTTCTAAGTAAGGCTGATGATTTTTCTCACAGGCACGGATGAGCAAGATTAAATAAATTTTTTCTAAGGCAAAATTTCCAAGATGATTTAAAATTTTCTAAGGCAAAATATTTTCTTCCTTAGAAAATATGCCTAGAACTCAAGATGATGAATTTTCCTCTTAGAGCACAAGCCAATTTTTTTTCAGAGATAAAGTCAGAGAATGATGGTAATGCAGGATGATTCAAATTTCTCAAGTTGGAGCAACAAAGGATGATCACAGATAAAGAACGGATTTAAATTGATGAAGTAATATATTTCTAAGGTTCAAAATTTAAAAATTAAATGAACCCGTTCGTTGGGTACCCATGGATTCATCGCGTTCTGGAGAAAATTTTGTTTTGGGTACTGAACATTTGTGATGATAGATGAATTTCCATGTCTTCTGCACTTCGCCAACACTTTTTCAGTGAAGAATTTAATCAGTGCTCAAATTGCGAAATTTTCCTAAGGAAAATTTTAAAATCTTCTAAGGCAAAAGTGAATAAAACGACTTTGGAAAGGGAAATGATTCGAATGATGAATTCGAAATGGGTTGCCTAGATGATTTTGATCCAGTACTTCACAGGTGAATTTTCCAGAGCTGAAGAGAAATATAATTCGAATTCAAGTGGCAGAACTCCGGCTGGTAAATTAAAAGGATGAATTTAAATTAAATTTTTTCGAAAGTAAATTAAAAGATGCCAATCAAAGTTGAACTTCTAGAAGAGCAAGATTCCTGACGTCGAGAGACAAGTGTCAGAAATACCAGAGAGGGAAAATTCGAATTCTTGAAGTGGAGTAGTGGAAATTAAATGTACTGGCTATAATTGGCTCCTTCTAGAATTCGATTTTTGGCTATAAAATTGAGAAGTTTCTCACTTGTTTTTCACAGTTGAAGAATTCGAATTTGCTCTGAAGATTGTTGCTGAGTATTGCTGAAGCCTAAGAAGTTCGAAATTTTGCCAAGTCTGAGAGTTGCTGAGTGAAAGGCGTTGGAAATTTGCTATTGCTGAAGTTAAGAAGGACGCCTTGAGTTGCCAGTGCAAGTGAGTAAAGTTCGATTTGAAGAAGATTATATTGCTGAAGCTGGGGACGCCTTGAAGTAAGAAGAGTTAGTGAAGGGCGCACTTGCTGATTTGCTGAGTGTGGAATACGAATTTTCAAAGTTCAATCTGCTGTTTGAAATTTGCTGAAGGTTGAGCTTGCTGATTTGAAGCTTGCTAAGTGATTGAAGTTCGAAATCTTGTGAAGGAGAAGTTGAGGTTTGCAGAAGAATTGAATGTTGCAACTTCTCAAATTGTAAAAGTCGGTTGGCAGCCCTGCAAGGTATTTTATTTATTTTTCTAAGATAAATTGCTGATGAATGTTTATTGTCTTGCAGATGGCTGAGGCAAGGGCGACTGGCAAAGATAACAATGGTGCATCCAGACAGGCTGTGATCAAGAAACTGAGCAAAACATTCATGCCGGAGTCAAAGTTCATTTCGAAGTTGGGCAAGCTGACTGATACCAACTTGGGCTCCATCAACCTTGAAACTTTCAAGAACAGAATGTTGGGGATTGGAAGTCATCGACCTTCGACCACTTCGCACAATATTGTTCGAAGCGGATTATATGCAGCTGTTGGTTTCCCACCAGCCATTCAGTGTTCGGAGCTGATGATGGAGTGCGCCAACTATTATGAGAAAGATCACAGGTCGATCATGTCACCAGATGGCCAAGTGCTAGCCAATCTTACTCCTTCGCTTTCGGGATCCCGGTGCACAGGAACATGGTTTACAAATCCAGAGAGCGAGCTGAGCGAATGTACGCTTCCACATTCGAGAGATGCATGGAGACAATCAACACCCACTGGATGAGTAATTCTAAGCCTTCTCGTACGAAGCTGCCGAAACAAATTATTGTAGATGACTTGAAACAGGAATATTGTGACCTCATTATGATGCTGAGCAGAGTTGGTGGTTGTGCACAATCATTCATTTTTGAGCCTTGGATGTTTTATTACATCAACCTCGTGCTGGAAGGGAAAGATTACGTCAACTGGGCTGTGATGATCAGTGACAATTTGCACGAGCAGCTCCTGAGCCTGAGAAGAACAAAAACATTTTATATGAGCTCTTACGTCATCTACATGCTGGCTCGTATGACGAAGTATAGAGGGATTTCTTACAAGGAACCTGTCGGTTGTGGCTCTCACCAGTTTAAAATACATGAGGCTTGTCCGCAGTTGCATTTGGCAAGCACTACTCATTACAAGCGTGTCAATGACGCCTTCACCATGCACATTACGAGATTGCTTTAGGAGAAGATGCATCACAGAATCTCGAGAGAGGCCCAGGAATTGATTGAAAGGTATGGGTGCTGGTTTATTCAGTTTCCGAAGTTTTCTTACATAAGGCGGCAAGGTTTTTCATCATATCCATATAGGCTGCCTAAGTACCCAACCGATAGAATTTTAATGCTAGAGATATCTAGGCAATTGCTCGCCTACAATAAGATTCAGAAGAAAAAGAAGAAGGGAGGAATTGAATTCCCAATTGTCATGGGCAACTCGGATGAAGTGTGTCCTTCATTACAGGCAGCTAGAGAGGCTGGGAGTGAGCTTCAATTTTATCACTTTTCATATCACACCAGCCGACAGCATTATGACCCACATAATAACATCAAATGGGTACTGTCAGAGGAGTTTAAGCACAAAGCAAATATTGAGGATTATTGGGCTGATGCATCAGATGAGATTGAAGTCAGGAAAAGGATGTTCTCTCGGTTGCCGATTACTTTGATCAGGGAGTGCGAAGTTGTTCTGGTTCCAGACCAGGTGAATGAGGATATGGACGTTGTCCATCTAGATTATGCAGCAGTGAGAGATACTCCACTTCCGCTCCCAGATTGGTCAGAACCAGAGGTTGCTGACTTGGACACACTTTCTATTCCGGTCTTGACATTTACCAGAGCATGGGTTGACAGGTGTGTGAACAGGTTGAAGAGTAGGTCAATTGCCTTGACTTACAATCTGATGGGAGATCACAGGACACCCACCACAGGCAGAAAGAAACAGATCACACGAGGTCCAGAATCCAGAAGGAAGGAGCCAGTTCGAAAGGAGACTACTCAGCCAGAGCCTCCACGAGTCGCAGTTGAGTCACCCACGCCATTGGAGACACGTTCTCCAAGTATCCAAGAGGTTTCTTTGTTTGCTGATCAGAGGAATGCATTGAATCAGGTGCAAGTAGTACAGGAAAATAATCAGCCTCCACGAAGAGAGTCGGTTGGCCAGAGCGTTAATGCACTTAGTAGGGTTGATCAGCAGGATGATGAGGGGACTATTACTAACCCTCAGTTTTAGCAGGAGTTAGAGGTGGCTATGGATGATGATGATGATATAGTTTCAGGAGACACTCAGCGACTTGAGGATGATGAGCCTCGCCAGAATGATGTAGAGGTTGAGCAGGTTCGAGAGGTAGAGGCACAAGAATAGCGACCGTTTGATATACAGTACAATGTGCCTGATTGGCTCAGGGATAGGATGAGAAGAAGCCCCAGTGAGGAGATTGATCCCGCAGTTGAGATGGAAGAATTTTTGAACAGGATCAGTGCACCTCCACAGAAGAAGAGAGCACAAAAGTTTTCGAAGATATCAACTGAAGAGGATGGCTGTCGCACTCTTCACGTAGCCGTGCCTCAAGTAGATTGTGACCGAAATGAAGCAGTGCCTGAGAATTACGTGGTCACGACTTTGGATCTAGGACGCCCCATTGGTGCGCAAATTGTAGAGGAGTGTGATAACTCCTACCTCGCCCTCAAAGATAGGTTATTCAAGAAGGAAGGAAAGTATAAGAAGTTAAAAAGAGAACACAAGGCCTTGGTTGGATATGTCTAGCAGTTGTCTCGCTCTTGAGGGCAGGAGATTCCAGTGATAGAGCTTCCACCTGAGATACCTAGATAATCAATTAGTGGCTTGATGGAGTTAGGAAAAATGGCACAGGAAGCAGACAAGTGGGTCACAGGAGTTCGTGCTGAGACAGAGAAGTTTATGGAGGACCTTGCTTTTGCTTTTCAGCAGGCTTCCAGTATTTTGGCACGGATGGAGGCGGTTGATCATGCTTGGGGAGATGCTTCTGTTTATCAGAGTAAAGTGATTCAGCGTCTTGAGACATTGAGGCATGTTCCGTTGTGATTGCTGATTGATGGAGGCGTCATTTAGGAGAATGACAGGTATGATTTCTCTAGGTGGTATTCTTCAGCAATCACAGGACGTGGCTTCTTCGACGCGGCACAGGCGGATTCAGCCAGGGTACGGAAGGCTATGGCCAATATCATTGATGGGGTTCAAAATACTTTTGAGGCCATATTTGCTAGGCGGTTGAATCCGGATGAGGTGAATGTTGATAATTTGAGGGGTAGGCTGGTGCCTTTCTTTTTAGAGGTGAAGACCTTCGTACAAGATGATTTCAAGAACACTTCTACTTTCTCTGCCTTGATCCAGAGCACGCAGGATTCCTTAGTTGCTTGGAGAAAATCTTGTACAAGGCATGAGCATTTAGTCACGGTGTTAGAGTTCCAGCTTGATTGTATTCCTCCCATTTCGGTTCAGGAGGTTGAGGCTGTACTTGGCAGATTCGTTGAGTTTGCAGCCAGAGAGAAGAATGGGAATGCACTACTGGACGAGGATCTTCTAGAAGACTGATTGTGGGCATTTATTGCCTTTGCTATTTTTGGGAGTGAGTGGGAATCTTTGTTCATTTATTACACCACTCCCCATTTTGGCAGTTTTTAGGGTTAGGGCTGAGGTGGCACGATCTTAGCCACTCTATTGATTGTAACCCTAGCTGTCTTTTGGACTGGGCTATCTATAAAAGGGGGAGGCCCCTCATTTGTAATTCATTAGATACTAGAGATTAGACAGTAGACATTGGGCATTAGCATTAGAGGCTAGAGAGTAGAGCATAATAGACATTTTGGAGAAGAAAGAAAGTTTGCCCTTTGAAAACTTTTGTGGAGATTGTTGTGTAACACTTTCATGATAATAGATCTTTTCATTGATGGTGGAATTCGTCTTTGTCATGAATAGCTAGCAAGGTCTCTTCTTCCTTTCGGATACAAGTAGCTTAATTTTCATTTCATGCAAGTAGTTTACTTTGATGTGTGGCGTTTTATTGAGGTAGCTTCTTTTCATTCCATACCACTAGCGGCTTGTTGATGATAAGTTCGCCTTGTGTGGTCGACTGGAAATTATCTTGAGTTTAACTTCGATTGTGATTTGTATACTTATATGCGTCGTTTTGATGGTGTATGTATGCTAAATTATAATCTGAATATCTTTTGCTATCCCTTTGAAGATTGCACTGATTTTACTGAAGCTGTTCGACGTGAGGCTAGGTGAAATTCGGTTGAAGTCTGCCAAAATTGAGCTCCATATATCCTGCATTTAGAATAGAATATAAGTTTCTTAGGCCCTACACTTATTTACTTTCCGCACATTTCCGATTAGCTTTAGGAAAACGAACTCATTGCCAAATCATCCACTTTATACCAATCCCTTCGAATCATCTATCTGTTGTTAACTGCAGGAAACTAGAACAATTGTGTAAGTCCCCTCGTAAGAACATAGCAATTCACATCAACCAACTGAGGGTATTCTAAGTATTCGGAACCTTGGAGTTGAACGTGCGAACTTTCTCGCAATCTTAGCGCACGAAATACTTTGATCAAGAGAGAATGGAATAGCCTTCAAACTATTTTGTTCTGCTGATTGGTGCGGTCACAAAAATCACATCAACAGGTAGGCCTAGTCAAAATGGTATTGAAGGGAGCAGCTTTGAGGATGATAGGGTTTTAGGTAACCTGATCCCAAGGTCTTTTAGAGCCTAATTCCTAGAAGGGGAAGGGACAACACCCGGAGAAGAAGAGCAACCCCCTCAAGGAGATGAAATTACAAGACTTCATGATGAATATCATGCCCTAAGCGCTACCATATGACGAGACATGTCTTTCACAAAGTACTATGAGATGAAAACAAGGAATGGGCATAGGAGAAGGTACAAAGAGCAGCCCTGAAAGGATATACAACATCGTTTGAGGAAGATCACCATTCCCACTTTTGATGGGTCTGGGAATTGTTCAACAAGAGCTTGGTTGAAGAAATTGGACACATACTTCTCTTTGAACCCTATGTTTGAAGATGAGTTCATCAAGTTTGCTACCTTGCATCTAGAGGTAGTGGCCCCACGAATGGTGGTATCACGGCATGGTGATCTAGGGACACGATTCAATCACCACCTTGGAAGAATTCAGCCAAAGATTAATGGAAAGGTTCGATAAGAAGGAACCAAATATTCATTTTAGAGAGCTAGCACAATTGAAGCAAGAGGGCATAGTGGAACACCATGTAGCAGAATTCCAGAGGCTTTTGGTGATGGTTCTAGATGTGACAAAAAGGAGAATCATAGTCCTTTTTGTAGAAGGCCTATTTGAACCCCTCAAAGGGTTGGTAAGGGCGTTTGATCCAAGTTCGTTGCAAGAAGCTATTAGGAGAGCACTAAATTTTTAGGATTCGGTGGCCAAGGATAGATTCTATTCCAAGAAGGCATCCCCATTTCTGCAAAAAAAGGCCTTCTCAAAAGAACATGCCTCCACCCAAGTTTTTACCCCCCAAGTCAAACCAAATTGAGGTATCCAAGAACGAACTCTGTAGGAAAAAGCTTTGTAGAGAGTCATGGAAACCAGGCTTTGGTAAAGGGGCAAATACATTATATAGAGGTGGTTTCCGATGGGGAGTTTGAGGCAAAAGAAGCAAAACCAGAGATTGTTGTGGGTGAGGCTAGGCATGACGACCAAGGAGGAGAGCATCCAGGTGGCACACTTGTAGCACTTTTAGGAGCACCTAGGTATCACTCTTTTTGGATTAGAGGAGTCTTGCGAGGACAAAGGGTGACGGTTTTGATTGACAGTGGGGCCACCCACAATTTCATTAACGAGGGGTTGGTGGTTAAGTTAGGCTCGAAGTCAGAAAGTTTCAAAGGGTTTAATGTCACAGTGGCAGATGGGTATACTATTCCATGCAACCAGAGGATTCAACAGTTGGAGTTGATTTTAGGAGGACATAAGATGCAGGATGATTTTTACATGATTAGTGTTGGCAAGACAGAGTTGGTTTTGGGAATGCAATGGTTGCACTCGCTTGGAGAATATGCACAAAACTATTAGACCATGGAGTTGAAGTTCAAATCTAATGGGAAGGAGGTTGTTCTTCAGGGCTTATCCAACGGGGGTCCCATGGTGGTTTCAGCTAAGAGAATGGAGAGATCTTTTCGTAGGGGCGAAGTAGCTTGGGAGATCTTACTGCATCAACAACCAATCCATCTTAGACAAGCAATGTAAAGTGTTTAGTGAAATTCCTCCAGGGTTACCACCAAATAGAGGTTTCTAGCATATGATTGAGTTGGAGGAGGAAGCAAAGCCAATAATCACTACGCCTTATCTTCATCCTAGGAGGTACAAGGAGGAGATTGAGAAGGCAATTAAGGAGCTATTGGACATGGGACACATCCGACCAAGCTCTAGCTTGTTTTCCTCTTCCATTGTGTTGGTCAAGAAGAAAGATGGTACTATGAGGATGTGTATCGATTATAGAGCCCTCAACAAAAAGATAATAAAAATTGCTACCCCATACCCAAGATCGATGAGTTGATAGGTGAGCTTCATGGTGTGAGGTACTTCTCCAAAATTTACTTACGCTTGGGGTATCATCAGATAAGGGTTCGAGATGAGTATGTGCACAACATAGCTTTCAGATGTCACTATGGGCACTTTGAGTTCTTGGTCATGCCATTTGGGTTGACCAATGTGCCTGCCACCTTTCAATCATGTATGAATCAGGTATTTATGTTGCAATTGAGGAAATTTGTGTTGGTCTTCTTTGATGATATCTTGATTTTTAGTAAAACATTGGAGGATCACTTGAGGCACATAAATGAAGTGTTTGGCATACTTGAGCAACATTCATTCTATGCCAAGGGATCCAAATGTGAGTTTGATTTGACTGAAATATTATATTTGGTATTTAAAATTAGTGCCCAAGGGGTTAGCATGGATACGGAAAAGATCAAGGCAATACAAGATTGGCCTAGACCAAGGGATTCAACACAATTGAGGGGATTTGTGGGACTATGCAGCTACTATCATTGGTTTGTAAAAGGTTTCTCACAACTTGCAGCCCCATTGACGGATTTGACGAAGAAAGGGGCTTTCTCTTGGAGCCTTTCAACACAAAGAGCTTTTGACAAGCTTAAGGAGGTAATGGGTTCATGTTATGTTTTGGCTATTCCAGATTTCTCACTTCCTTTCATTTTAGAATGTCATGCTTCAGGGGAGGGGATTGGAGTAGAGTTGATGCAAAATAGACACCCCATAGCATTTGAGAGTAGGAGGCTCAAGGAGATAGAAATGAGCTTCTCTATTTATGACAAGGAGATGTTAGCGATCATGCACACATTGGCCAAATTCAGGTAATACTTGGTTTGTGGGAAGTTTGTGGTGAAAACGGATCATAATAGCTTGAAATTCTTCCTCAATCAAAAGGATTTGAACAATAGATAACAAAAATGTGTAAGTTACAAGCCTATGATTTCGACATTTAGTATGTGAAGGGAAAGAATAATGTGGTGGCTGATGCACTATCTAGGAAGCCTTATTTCTGCTGTATGACTGACGTATTTGTTTATTGGAAGGCTTCTATAATTACTAAGTATGCCAAGAACACATTTTTTGTCGACATTTTGGATGGGAAGTTGCAAGATGATAGGTACAAAGTGGTGGATGAGCTCATCCTGTACACGGATAGGGTGTATCTTGTACTAGGATCAAAGGTGAAGGAAAGAATCTTGAGGGCATGTCATGACACACCATTTACTGGTCATCCAGGATACTATAAGACATACAAGCAAGTAAGGGAACATTTTTCATGGAAAGGGCTAAAAAATGATGTGTTGAAGCATGTTAGGGAATGTATGGTGTGCCAACAAAACAAAATGGAGCATGTTTTTCCAGCTGGGTTGTTGCAGCCCCTACCCATTCGAAATCAGAAATGGGTGAGTATTTCCATGGATTTTATTACGGGCCTTCCAAGGGTGCAAGATAAGGATTGTATCTATGTGGTTGTTGATAGGCTCACTAAATATGCTCATTTTCATGCCATTTCTTCCGAGTGTAGGGCTCCACAAGTTGCTGATCTGTTCTTTAGGGAGATTTTTAAACTTCATAGGCTGCCAAGGAACATTATAAATGTTAGGGATAGTAGATTTATCAGTTTGTTTTGGCAAGAGCTTTTTTAGTTGACAAGCACAGAATTGACCCCCAACACTAGTTACCATCTGCAAACATAAATTGTGAACAAATGGATAGAGGGTTACTTGAGGAACTATGTTATAGGACTACTTGAGGATTACTTAGAATCTTACACTGTTGGGTGCTGGAGGATAGATTAGAATTTGGTAATGATTTGGATTATTTTTCCAAGTGTGCTGTTGGGACGCCCATCCTAGCAGACATCAAGGTCTGGACAGAAACCCCGACCTTGTCTTATCAAACTCCATTCAATTTGCATTCTTTCTGCCCTTGAGGTTCCGTTGTAACTAAATGTTCAATTGTGCCAGGAGTTGCGCCATTCCTTTGGAGGTGTTTTGGAGATGTAATCTTTAGGAGATGCTGGTAGTAGGCCAACCCTACCGCCCGGCTAGGTGTATTTGAAGGTCTGAAGCGGAATTGGAGTGCAGTTAGAGGTACTAAGATTAGGGTACTCATGCACAGCTAGCAACAGACCTTCCGTTACTTACCTGCACATCACCATCCTGGGAACGGATAAACATTGTTTTCTTGCAGACATAAAGGTCGCAGATCTGAGATCCGAATTTGGTTACAAAGAGTTGTTTCAGACCCTAGGCAATCTTTGAAGTTTAGGGCTGCAAACTGAGCAGTGATAGTTGAGGGTTTCACGCCTCAATTATCCAGTTTAGAGCCTATTGGGAAGGCAGATCCATTGTAATTCAGGGGACAGCGTCTTGTGTATCTAGTCCTTTTCTCTTCGGATGAATATAGAGCAGGATCTAAGGGGGTATTCTTCAGATCAGGTCATTTGTAATTCCTCAATAATCGTGCTTGCACCATCAGCAATAATTGTTTGTGTCCATTATTGTTGAAAAGTCAGATTTAAATCTGTTATCTATGATTTGGCACTACTTTGTGTTTATCTCTGATTTGTATCTTTCAAATTCTGTAAGTGTGTAAGTGTAGCAAACAAGAGATTGCCATTATAATTCTATGATTTGCATTTCTGGGAAATCCTAGGACATTACATCTTGACAAGCCACTCCTAGATAAAATAATCTTAGATCTAGATGGGCTACAGTGATAGGAACCCCTAGACAATGAGAACATTCCCTTTCATTGCTAGACATGCCAAGAGTACAGACATCTAGCAAGAGTCTGCTCATGCATCTGTTCACTCATGAAAAATTAACAACACACTGACATTCCTAAAGACAACTAGGAGCCCAAATCAAGCACAGAGCAAGAACAACAATGGCCATTTCTTGCAAAAGAAAGCTGATCACAACAACAGAATAATGGGAACAAGTTCAATAGACAATATGCTAGAAAAGGTTAGGAGCAATACATGATAAACATTCTGATCGCCACTCCAAACCCCTTGGCCAATTTTAGTGCCTTTGTTGGGACAGACAAAGGAAATATGCAGATTGAAATAAAAATAAAAGTTGAATTAGTTCACAAAAACAATGACATTTACGCTCAAACCATTAACAATTAAATCTTCTTGAAGGCACAAGCAACCTACAAAGGGCAGTGACACAATTCCAAAGACATTCAGGGATAGAGCATAGCATTAATGCTCCACTCAATACCTGTAACTATGAGCAATACAAAGGCCACACAGATTCGGACACCTAAAATAGCTACATTATCAACAAGTTCATCTGTCCCAGTCCTTGTACCCAGCCCAAACATATCTGTGTTTGCGTCCAGGGATAGGTTACCTATGGGTCTGCCTAGACAATTGGGTAAACCGTGAGTGTGTCTGAGACATACTTGGAGGGTACATAGGTTGTCCAGGTCATGACCTAGGTGAACCTGGGTAAATTGTTGGCAGATTCAAATGCTCTACAGTTTTATCTTATGCTTTAGAACCACAAAGCTGAAGGCCTATGGTGTGAAACTATTAGTTGGATCTGCAAACAATTGCAATAAAATTGCATAGCTAATAACGATCAAGTTAGAAGATGTCATGAAGGTAGACTTAATGGTAGTTGGGCTCCAAGTGGGATGTATGGCTTTTATGAGCACAAAAATGCTGCTGATATGGGGAAACACCATGGAAGTCCCTGAAATGATAAAGTAGGGCAAGTCTTCGGCATATGCTACCATATGTTCACACTGAGGGAAAACATATTGGGCTTGAGAATTTGCAAATACCCTTTAGTCAGTACCTTTAAGAAAACATATCCACTATGGGAGTAATTGTTTCCTTTCCCACAACTGTCAATCCTGTGAGACTCATGGTGACCATTACATTATTCCTAGTGTTGTTAATGCAGGCTTTGATTTTTTCTCTAGCTGTAAATAGTAATACTAAAACCCACACAAATAGTTGGTATTGTTGTACCCAAACCAAATTTTTTGTTTCATTAAGGCATTTTGCTTAAAATGGTTTAAACCTTGTAAAAATGATGTCAAAACATAGTTTTTGGGCAAGTCAAGTATGGGCTTTTAGTCAGTTTGATGTTAAGAAGATACTGGCAAAATTTGAAAAATTTGAAAATTAGGGTTTCTGGACCCCTAATTTTAGGTCAAAAACCCTAAAAATTGAAACTTGTCAGAATTGATTGAAAATTGTTTTGATTGGCTTATTTCACTTCACGATTGCAGGGGTGAAGTTAGATTCAGTTAAAAGTCAGTTTAAGTCTGGTGGGTAGTTTTTGCTTTTTCAGGAGGAAAGTTAGGACCTTTGAGGTCGTCAATGGAAGATGGCCAAAGACCAGGTGTTGAAATCTAAGCTTAAAACGCTCAAATGGAAAATCTATGGTGAGATATGTGCAAAATGATGCTTCGTCTCAGAGGGGATTTTTCGTCGAGATGAAAATCATCGAAATTTTTCTCTGGAGCAAAAGAGCCCTTGGAGGCTAGGGGCACCCTAGATTTCAAAGGCCTAGATCAACTTTATGAGATTTGTCACTTCCAAGAAGACTTCTCCGGAATACTATCAGTTTCGCGATGAGCCTACCAGCCAGCTTGAAGGATCTGTCTAGCACCTGAAACAGGAGATTGAACGTGAAATGAGGGAGATAAAAAATGACACTGGGCAGAAAAGTGCGCCTCCTAGCTAGGGGTGCCCATCTTTTTTAGATACCAGATAAAGGTTTCTGACCAAATGATACCTTGAACGTTTGTCTCAAACTTGATCAGGCTTCACAACGAATCCGTCAGAGGTTAATTTGAGTTGCTGAACTACCGGAATCAGGAGTCAAACATAAGGTCTAATCATGGTAAAAAATGTCAAGAAACAGCAAAAACGCCCCTGGAAGCTAGGGCGCCCGAGGTTTTCAAGCCTCAAATACAATCTTTTTGGTTATCTCAGATACTCATCCTGTCCATGATGCTTCTAGCTTTCCATTGCATACCTCAACCAGGTTAGAGGATTTCTCAGCAACCTGCAGCTGGGGATTCAGTGTGGATTTAGCCAGTCGGAAAAATGGTTTTCTAGGAACAAAAGCGCCCCTGGAGGCTAGGGGCGCCCATGATTTTAATCTGGCAAATGATGATTTTTGGGAAAGTGTTCTCCAAGAGCTCTTGTGCAGAATGGAGCTAGCTCTGCAGTGAGCCTGTCAGTCAGTTTTGAAGTTTTGTCGAATGCTGGAGGACATGAGATGAAGGGAGGTCAGAATCACCTTCCAAATGTTGAAAATGCATGAAAAATTGACTAAGTTTGAAGCTAAAAGCACCCTTGGAGGCTAGGGACACCCTGAATTTTGAAGCCTCAGATGCTAGAATTAGGGTTTGTAGCCTCAAGGAGTTTCTTGTCAGTTTTGATCTTGCTCTTCAATGAAATTGTCAGCCAGTCTTCTGGACACATTAGTTGATCAAAATCAGTGATTGAACATGGGCTCCGGTGAGATTTGCAAATGAAAATTTCAAGAAAATTTCTAAGTCTGTAAAGGTGGCGCTTAGAAGTCAAACTTTGACTTTTGAACTGAAGTGCATGAATCGCCCTAAAAAGGTGGAGGTTGAGAACTCAATTTAAATAATATTTAATCTTTAGTGAGTCGACTTCATCTGAACTTAATTCTTGCTTGCAATTGGGCGACTTATTTTTGCATGCACAGTTAATTGAAATCCATGGAGGTGGCAATCTATTTAGGGTCAATTTCTTAGTTTGTTAATTGAATTTGAGGTCCAATTAGAAGATGGCATGCATTTTAGAGGTCCAATCAGAGGGAGGCACCTAAATTTAGGAATTGCTTGCATATTGTGACGCCTTAAGTCTTGAATTAATTTATTTAAGTCATATGGGCACCTATTTTTCACATCACAGGTGAGAGCAAACACGTATTTCTTGAGCAAGCAAAGATCTGAAGGCGCTACAAGCAATATTTTTCAGTGTTCTTCGTATTGCCGGGTCTAGATTGTTTAGGAGATATATTTTTCAGACTTTATTTTTCGAGTGCATGTAGACTTCATCAAATCGAATTCAAGCTGTTGTACCCAAAACCAAAATTTTTGCTTCACTAAGGCATTTTGCTTAATTGAGTCTTAATCTTGTTAAAGTGTTGTCAAATGGTCGTTTTTGGGGTTTTTAAATATGGAGTTGGTGTCAGTGTCATGTCAGTCTGTTACTAAAGAGATTTAAGGAAAATGAGAATTTGAACGAAAAACATCAAAATTTTCTATCTCTGGAGAGGGGAGCACTTTTTCAAATGGGCGCCCTATCTTTTAGGGGCTCAGATCCTGTTTTTAGGGTTTGTCACCTCCAACAGACATTTGTTCGGCATCACGTCAGTTTCGCAGTGAGCTATCAAGCCTGTCAAACGGACCTGTTTTGAGCAAGTTGTGGTGGATACAGCACAAAACGAGAGGAAAGTGAAAATTGACTAACACTGGTAAAAAGCACAGCTTTTGGAAATGGCGCCCATCTTTTTGAGGTGCCAAATGAAGGTTTTTGGCTAAATGCCGTCCAGGATGTTTGTCTCACGTTTGTTCGAGCTTCGCGACGCATCCGTCAGTGGGTGAATTTGAGTTGCTGAAGTGCCTGAACCTGAGGTCGAACGTAGGGTCAAATCTTAGTCAGAATATCAGAGGAAAAGCAAAAGAGCACATTTTGGGAAAGGCGCCTGAGCTTTTCAGGTCTTTAATGCTTTCTTTCTGATGATATCAAATATTCAATGTGTCTGTGTTACGCTCAGCTTTCCGTTGCCTGTCTCCGTCAATTCAGAGGATGACTCAGCAGCTTGCAGTCGGAGTTTTTGTGATATTCTAGCCAGTTCCAGAAATGGCCAAGTCTGGAATGAAAAGAGCAGTTTCTCAAAAAGGCGCCCTTGTTTTTCACCCCTCAGATGATGTTTTCTGGAGAAATGTGCCTTTGTAGCTGTTATGCAGAATGAGGTCAGCTCCACAGTGAACTTGAGATCCAGTCCTGAAAGTTGGTAAAACGAAGTTATGAAGGATTTATTTTTCCTTCGACGAAATGCGAAGTCAAAATTTGACTAAGTCTGAGGAAGAGAGCAGCTTTTGAAAAAGGCGCTTGGATTTTTGAGCCTTTAGATGTCAGTTTTATGTGTAGTCTCAAGATATCTTTTGATCAGTTCTTCGAGCTCTGCAATGCACCTATCAACCAGCCAATCAGAAAAGTCATTCAACCAGTGTCGAGGATGAAAGAGGTCCCGGCAGAGGTTTTAGCTTAAATTTTCATAAAATTTGGCTAAGTCTGGAATTCGCTTGAGAGTTCAAAGTTGAATTTTCGAAAGTGAGTTGAATGGACGCCTTAACTGGAGTTCTGATTGCAGTTAGACTAAACGATTTCTGGGTTGTCATCTTCAGTTCGTATATTGGCATGTGGAGTGATCTTCGCCGCATGTCGAGTTAACTAGTTTGCATGTTCAGTTAACTATCTTGCATGTTGAGTTAACTTGATTGCATGTCCACTTAACTGAAGATTATCAGTGAATGTCAACTGGAGTTCACATGCATGGCGAATTTGGTTGCAATTGTGAAGTTTTAGTGAAGATGGCGCTTCATTGAGTGTCAACTGAAGTTCAAGAAGGGACGCCATATCTTGATGAAGCATTAATTTGTGAAGTATGGCGCATGAAGTTGTTAACTTCAGTTCTCAAAAGGGTCGCCATGTTTAGATATTTTTGATGAAGCATTAATTAGTGAAGCTACGCCCTTTACAAGGAATGACAACTGAAGTTCTAAAAGGGTTGTTATTTTTAGAATTAAATTGAAGCATAAGTGTGAAGTTGGCGCACTTCTTGAAGGCCAACTGAAGATTGAAAAGGGTCTCTATTTTTAGAGTGTTTATTGCATGAAAATGGCGAATTTCTCATCTCAATCAAGATTGCTAACTTTAGTTATCAAAAGGGTCGCCTCAAGTTCAAGTTTGTGAATCTAAAGCAAGTTTGAAGATGGCGAATTTAATATAGATTGCTAACTGAAGTCAAAGTCATATGAAATTGTTAACTGAAGACTTGAAAGGCAAACCCTAATGCATGGCGTCTTATTTAGCTTATTTGAGTTCCAGTTAACTAAAATGAGGTCCAATAAGAAGCCAAGCACACTTTTCATGGTTTCCTTGCCTAGTGCGAATTTTCAAAGATGAAAATCTATATATTTCAGCCATGGCGTCCATTATTTCATCATCTTTTGCTCTGAAGTTCATATTCTTCTTGAGCGACCAGCAAGCTAAAGGTGCTACAGGTGTCCGAATTCAGCGTTCTTCGAAGCAACAAGTTCAGATTGTTCAGAGGAAGGCGATTCTAGACTTTATTTTCTCTTTGCATGCAGGTTTCATCGAGTTCCAGAGAAGAAGTTGGCAGATTTTTCAGAAGCAGACAAGCAAAACTTTCTATCTTCTGTCTTATTTCTTCTATTTCTCACCTTAGGTACTTTCTTCGCATGTCAAAGAAATTCAACACATATTCAGAATTTGATCATCTAGGTTCGCATATTTCAACATCATCAACAAAACCCACGTCTTAGATTTTTTCGAGAAAATTGACCCGTAGCCTTCATTCTGAAGCTCTGTGCTTTTTTCTGAAAATCTCTTTGCATGTGGGCTTAAAACACATTTTTTCGAGAATTCAACTATCTGGGTTTGTTCAGAATTCAGTTGTGCACAAAACCCATGTTCCAGAAAAACTTCGAAAATTTCTTTCGTCAGAGGCTATTTTTAGCCTTGTCCAGAGGTTTTCAGAAAGTTCTTCAAGTATATTCGACTTTACAGTCAAAAGTCGCCATTTTCAAAATGCAGTTCAATCTCATTGATTACAAGGTGAAATCGGCTCTTACACATAATTTCATCAAAACGTCAGATACGGACCTGAATCATGTTTATCCAGTGGTGAATCTGAGCAGTTTGGAGAATGTTAGCAGCAATTCGTTGAGGAATCTTGAGCGTTCTGGGTTGCTGGCAGTGGCATCTATTCCTGTTACTATTTTCGATCTTGAGTTCGTACTTGCTTGCATTAAGCATTATGACTCGTCTTCACGACAAATCAGATCAATTGACGGGAGAGTTGTTTGCAGTCTCAAACCGAAGGACATAGAAAAATGTTTTGCTATTCCTCCTCGTTCAGATAACTTTACTGTGGTTCTGGAGGCTTGTGAGAAGATATGGGATGTTGATCATCAACGTTCGCAGAGGAAGGTAGCTCATAAATGGCTGACAGTTCAGAAAACTAACATGCCTAAGAAGGTTGGTCGTGGTGAATTCAAAGAGGAAGTTGCTGTTTTGATAACTTTACTCAACCGAGTTACTGGTCAATCAGACACTAGCACTTTCCGTTCTTGGATGTTTTACCTGATTACCAGAATTCTTGATGACACAGAGCATTTTGACTGGGCTATGTTGATTAGTGATTGCTTAAATTAGCAAATTACTAACTTTCTCAAGTATCATGAGTTTCATATGATATCTTACTTGGTTTACTTGGTTGCATTTCAAGGTAGCTTCAGACATCTGAAAACTAATGGCACTCTCGGTGTTCAACGTGTTCATGAATATTATCCTCAGTTGGAGTTTTCTCAATCCGAGCAAGACTTCCGAGCAGTGAATGATCACTTTTCTATGAGAACCGTTAGAGATCTTGATGATGAAATGCACATTCGTATTTCTGCCGAGGCCAAATCAGCAATGGAGACTTGGGCGGATTGGTTTATCCAGTTCCCTACTTTCACATACATCCGGGTTTATGGATATGTTGGAGAGCCCCTGATGTTACCGAGGTACCCTTCAGATAATCTCATCTTCATGGAGTTCCTCAGACAGATGCAGCATGTTCATTTCTTTCTTCGTAGTCGTCATAAGACTGCAGCTAATTTTCCATTCACATTGGGAATTTTCACATGCAATGCGGCAACAGATGCCAGGTTTATGTCTACTGAGATAGAAAGGTTCAAACTCAAGACTTATATTGAGAGGCGTTCCTATGATCCTCTCGGTCATTATGCAGATCGGCTAGAGCGAGGGATTGCACATAAGCCAGCACTTGAAGATTTTTGGGCTAATTGTGAAGATGAATTCGAGGTTCGTCGTCGTCACTATTGTAGACTTACTATCGGTCAGCTCTCTGATTACCTATTAGAAGATGTTGATGGTCTATCAGATGATGATGGAGAAGTTCTTCTCAATTCATATGTCAAGGATCAAGTTGCTCGGCAGCCACTTCGCTCACCTGATTGGTATGCCAAGGAGAATATTTCTATTGAAGAGGTTTCCAGATCAGTTATCAAGACTAGTAGGTTGTTCTTGGAGAGCAAACGGACGCGAAAGTCAGTTCCTGTAGCAGAGCCGCCAAAGGATTTCTCTTCGTTGCCTTCTACTTCTAGAGCAAGACCCAGAGTCAAAGCCATTATAATACCTCCTGAAGGGGTTAAACTCAGTGGAAACACGGGGAAAAGAGCTACTGGTAAGAGGAAGCAGAAACAGGTTGAGTGTGTTCCTGAGGTTCCAGTAGAGACAGTTATTCAGGCTGAGCCTCACGTTTCACCTCCTAGTTTGCCTCACATACAACCTATTGACATAGATTCAGAGCCTGAGACACCAATTCAAGCAGGATCGGAGACAACTGAACCACCACAGGTTGATACATCAGGGACAATCTCTCCTAGAATTGAAAATATTGTTCAATCTTGTTGGCTCGAAAAGTCTTTGGGAAGACAGAGGCGTGAACCTTCGTACAACCTTGATTTATCTGAGTTTGGTGAACCTTATCAGAGAAGGTTGAACAAGAAGATCAAGAAATAGGTGCATATCGAGAAGACTCCAGAATCAGAGATTGTTATTGAAGTTGCCGTTCCTCCAGAGGGTAAAAGCTTAGATGAAGTCGAAGTTGGTGACTTTACATTTACTAAGGCTAATCTTGGCAGGACCACTAGAGAGACAGATGTGACTCTTCTTAAGATTGTCACTAATAATCTTGAAGAGCGAATCACGAAGGATGGAGAAGATAAAGCCTTACTCAAGGCTGAAAATAGTCAACTTCGCCAGTACATTTATGATCTTGTTCACGGAAATCCGAGTAGAGCATCTGTTCTTCCTCAGAGTACACCTGCAGAACAACGGAAACTGGATCAGTTGGTTAGTCATGGCAGACTTTTGGACAACTGGATTGATAGTTTAGTTGCTGCTGGTCGGCGTCTTCTTGCAGATTTGTATTAGTTGAGGAGTGATGCACATAAACTCCGTCAAGGTGTTCAGTCACTTGAGATTGCGGTTGCAGAGAATTTGGCAAAAGATCGTGTTCTAATATCTCAATTGTTAGTTGCATACGATGCCTTGGAGATTGATGAGGATCAGGAGAAAGTCTTTACTTGGAGAGAGCAGCACCTTCTCAGAATGGAAATATGTGAGAAGATCTCTACTAAGTTGTTTTCGCTCAAGGATGATGTGGTTGGAGTACTTGCACTTGTCAGCGGTTTCGTGGTTCAGATTCCGTGTCATTATCTTCTGGAAGATGGCACGTATGTTGAGTTGGACAAAGTTCAAGCAGAGTTCGAGAAGCTGATTCGTGACAGCCTTGAAGGTGAACCTATGGCACCTAAATTAGAGAATATTTCAATGATTGCAGCTAGTTTCAGAAAGGCGACTGAAGAATGTAAAGATGGCATGCATACGATTACGGAAAGTGGCAGAGAACTAAAGAAACAAACTGTTGTTTTGAGCAGCGTTAAAGTGCCAGATGACAGAGAGATCGATGAGTTCTTGGTTGAAGTGTTAGACCGAGTTGACATGGAGTGATCTGCCAGTTGGAACATGCAGTTAATTTCAAGGGTTGAGTCCTGAACAGCAGTTAACTCGACTTTCAGTCTTGAGTTTACTTGCTGACTTAACACATGCTTATCTCGTCCTTGGAATTATGAACACAGGAGTTAGGGTTAGGGTTTTCAGTTAACTGAAGGTAGTGTCCAGTTAACTTTGCTTTAAATAAGGACGTGCATGATTGCACATGGTCCATTTAGGTTATTTGTACCAGTTAACTGATGGTAGCTTTCCAGTTAATTGTATAGTTTACTTCATTAGGGTTTAATAATTAATCTTGCATGCATTTGCGAGACTGTAGTTCACACAAGGTGATTTTAGGGTTCCCTACACCTTGATGTATATAAATAAGAGCTTTTGCTCATTTGTAATTAACTTTTGCTTGAGAGAGAAATATATGCTGCACCTACCTTGCCCTCAATATTGCTCTTTTGGTATTTGTTCATGCGTCTTTGCTATTACAGTTAATTGTTATGCCACATAGGGTTTCATGCAATTGTGATAGTGGATTCTTTCCATAGTTTAGATAAATCTGTCTTGTGAATCTTTTGTCATTATTGATCAAGCGTTATGCCACATAGGGTTTCGTGAGATTGTGATGATAAATCTGTTTTGTGAAGTCTTTACTGTTATGATCAAGTGTTATGCCACATAGGGTTCCATAAGGTTGTCATGGTAAATACTTCCCTTAGTTTAGATAAATCTGTTTTGTGAATCTTTTATCATTTTAATCGAGTGTTATGCCACATAGGGTTTCATAAGATTGTGATGATAAATCTGTTTTGCGAGTCTTTACTATTATGATCAAATGTTATGCCACATAGGGTTTCATAAGATTATCATGGTAAATTCTTAAATCTGTTTTGTGCCCAATAAACTTGTTCAGATTGAGATGATAGTTGCGCCACCTTGCCTTCAAGTAGAGAATCTAAACACGTTTATCGTCTGATAGTCATAACCTTGCTCTGTTTTCTCATGCTCTGTTTTCTTGAGGGAACTGGATAGAATTTAAGTTATTAAGTTTAGTTGTAGTTAGTGAATTTGCGAAACCAGAGAAAATTCTCAGCTGCAACGTATATAGTTTTCAAGAAAGCCTTGTACCTCTACAGCTGAAACAAAAAGACAGGGATTAGTTTAGTTTATTTCCCTTTGCAGGTATTTTTGTAAAGCACAACGAGGGAGCTTCCCCTCCTAATTTGAAGAGCACTCATTGCGTAGTGTACATAGGCTATTCGTAGCAACTTTTACTCTAGAGGTGTTAGTTGTTACGCCAACACAAGCATAAGCGACTTTTTCAGAGGCAGAATAATAACTTCTATTTTCTATCTCTAAAATTATTCTATCCTTGTCTTAGGTTTTCTCTCGCATGTCAAAGTAAACGGTGGAATTTTCAGAATCTGATCATCTGGGTTCACATATTTTAGCGTCAACAACAAAATCCATGTCTTAAATTTTTTCAAAAAAAATGCCCCGTTGCTTCCATTTTTGAAGCACTGTGCTTTTTTCCGAAGATTCCTTTGCATGTGGGCCTAAAATTCATTTTTTCCAAAATCGAATCATCTGGGTTGGCTTAGAATTCCATTGCCTACAAAACCCATATGCCAATTTTTTTCGGGAAAAATTGCCCTGAAAACCCTAAAACCCCTATAGTTCTCAACTAAAAAGCCTTTGCATGCCTTGCTAAAACTCATTTTTTCAAGTTTCTGACGATCTAGGTTTGCTTAGAATTCGATTCTCTACAAAACCCACGTTTCAGAAAAATTCTGAAATTTTTTCTCGCAACTGGCTATTTTTAAGCCTCATTTAGAGCCTTTTTCAGCTTTTTCTAAAAGTTGTCCAAACATATCTTACTTTACAGTAAAAAAACCAGATTTTCAAAATGCAATTCAATCCCATAGAATACAGGGCCAAATCAGTCTTGGTGCACGACTTTTTGAAAACCTCGGACACAGACTTGGGTCATGTCTATCCAGTGGTCAAACTGAGCATGTTGGAAGGCGTTAGCAGCAGCACAATGAAGAATCTTGAGCATTCTGAGTTGCTAGCAGCAGCATCTATTCCTATCACGGTTTTTGATCTCTTGTTCGTCATTGCTTGCATTAAGCATTACAAGTCATACACAAGACAAATTAGATCAGCCGATGGGAGGGTCATTTGCAGCTTCAAGTTGAGAGATGTTGAGAAGTGCTTTGCCATTCCTCCTTGCTCAAACAATTTTACCATAGTCATTGAGGATTGCGACAAGATATGGTACGGAGACAAAGAAAGATCTCAGAGAAAGGTTGCTCAGAGATGGTTAAAAGAATAGAAGACCAACATGCCAAAGAAGGTTGGGCGTGGGGACTTCAAGGATGAAATTGCTATCTTGATAACTTTGCTCAACTGGGTTACAGGTCAGGTGGAAGCTAATATTTTCCGACCTATGTCATTTCCCGGATTATCGACAATAAGGAACACTTTGACTGGGCCATGTTATTCAACGAGTGTCTTCACGAACAAATCACAGGATTCCTTAAAATCCACGAGTTTCACATGGTGTCTTATCTGGTCTACTTAATTGCGTTCCAAGGAAATTATAGGACTTTGAAGACCAATGGAACTCTTGGCATTCAGCATGTTCACGAATATTACTCCCAATTGGAGTTCTCAAAGGCCGAATAGGATTTCAAAGCGGTGAATGATCACTTCCTCATGAAGACAGTCAGAGACCTTGATAATGAAATGCACATCAGGGTTTCACCAGAGGAAAGATCAACAATGGAGAGTTGGGCGGATTGGTTCATTCAATTCCCCACTTTCACATATATTCGAGTGTATGGTTACATTGGAGAACCTCTGATGCTACCGAGGTACTCGTCAGACAAGGTCCTATTCATGGAGTTCCTGAGACAAGCTCAAGAGGTTCACTCTTTTCTTCGCAATCGGCACAAGCAAGCATTCACCTTCCTTTCGAATGGGGTATTTACAAATGCAAGATAGCTGCTGATTGCAAGTTAATGACGAACGAGTTAGAAAAACTCCACCTCAGGTATCTCATTGAGAGGCGTTCTTATGATCCATTGGGTCAATAGTCAGCTCGGTTGAAGCGAAGTAATTCACATAGGTCAGCACTTGAGTTCTTTTGGGTTAACTGCGAAGACGAATTTGAAGTGCGACGATGTCATTACTGCAGACTTACTCTTCCTCAGCTTGTTGATTTCCTATCAAAAGATGTTGAGGGTTTGTCAGGTGATGACAGAGAGGTGTTGCTTAGCACATACGTCAAATATCAAGTTGCTCGCTAGCCACTTCGCCAACCAGATTGGTACACCAGGGAGATTACTTCAAATGAGGACTTGTCGAGAGTAGTTATCAAAACTAGCATGCACTTCTTGGATAGCAAGAGAAGGTGAAGGATAGTTCCAATTTTGGAGCCGCCAGTAGGGTTTTCTTCACTTCCTTCTACATCTAGGTGAAGGCCTTGAGTTAAGGTTATTTTGAAGCCACTTGAAGATGTCAGTGTTAGTGGGAACACGAAAGGGAGAAACATAGGAAAACGGAAGCAGGAGCAGATCGAGGAGGCGCTAGAAGTTCCAATGGAGACAATGATACAGGCTGAAGTCGATTCTTCATATCCTAGTTTTCCATTTTCACTATAGTCACCTCCTATTGATATTGACTCAGAGCCAGAATCACCAGTTCAGCCAGTCTCAATGCTAGTTGATCCATCAGAGGTTGATACAGCAGCAGTAGTCTCTCCTCAAGAAGATAACATTGATCATTCATGTTGGCTTGAGAGGTCTTTAGGAAGATGGAGACAAAAGCCTTCATATCAACTTGATTTATCTGAGTTTGGTGATCCTTATTAGGATAGGTCAAACAAGAAGGTCAAGAAGCAGGTGCACATAGAGAAGACTCTTGAAGCAGAGATCGTCGTGGAAGTTGCTACACCACCAGAGGGAAAGAGCCTGGATGAAGTTGAAGTTGGTGATTTCACCTTCATTAAAGCTAATCTTGGCAGGAGCACTCAACAAACAAACGTGAGGCTCTTTAAGGTTGTCACAAGTAATCTTGAAGAGTGTGTCATGAAGGATGAAGAAGATAAGGCAGCCCTCAAGGCTGAAATCAAGCAACTCCGGCAGTATGTTTCATATCTCGTTCATGGAAACTCAAGCAGAGCACCTGGTCTTCCACACCTTCCACTATCTTTGTGAGGATGGTACATATGCTGAACTTGATGCAGTGCAGATCGAGTTTGAGAAGTTGGTTCGTGATAGTCTTGATGGAGATCTTGTGGCGTCCAAGTTGGATCACTTCTCAACGACGATAACTAGTTTCAACAAGGCAACTGAAGAGGTCAAAGAATGTGAAAGGGTGATCAAAGATGGAGAGGAGTTGAGTAGTTAGTCTATCATCGTGGATGGCGTCAAAGTGCCAGAAGGTGAGATAGTCGACTAGTTCTTGGACGAAGTGATAGCCTGTGATGGCTTGGAGTAGTCAGTTAGTTAGATCTTGCAGTTATTCCCGAGGATTGAGTCAGAAGCAGCAATTATCTCGACGTTAGTCTTGAGTTCTAATTGCTGATTTTAAGCATGTTTATCTCATCCTCGGAGATATCTTTGGAGGAGGTTGGACTTTCAGTTAGGATCAGTTAACTGATGTTAGTTATCAATTAACTTTCAATTCAATAAGGACTTGCATGTTGCACATGTCCATTCAGTTTAGTTTTGTTTCAGTTAACTGATGGTAGCTTTCCAGTTAACTATATAGTTTCATTTATTTAGGTTTAGCAATAAACTCTTGCATGCTTGCAAGACTCATGTTAACTCAAGGTGATTTTAGGGTTCCCTACACCTTGAAGTTCTATAAATAAGAGCACCTTTGCTCATTTGTAATTAACTTTTGCACATGATAGCATACATGCTGAGCAACCTTACCTGTAGTATTGCTATTCTGTATCTGTTCAAGAACTTTAATTGTGATAATAAATAGCTGAGCCGCCTTACTTGAATGTTATTATTATGGTACTTGTTCACCTTAGATTAAATATGATTGTTGGTTTGATTGTTCATTGTGTGTGTGTCTCGTTTATACAATTTGCTGTCCCAGTTATTATTTCATGTTGTACTTGTGATTAATAAGCTTAGATTCATGTCTACACCTCGGATAGGAGTCGTCTCCTCCTTGGGAATCAGAAGTAAGGTTTATCGTGTGTTGTCGTGATTAATAATCTTTGTTTCATAGCTACACCTCGGATAGGAGTCATCTCCAACTTGGGAATTTAGAAGTGAAGATTGTCGTTTGATGTTGTTTCCAATAACCTTTCTTTCAGCCTACGCCTCGGATAGGAGCCGACTCCTCTTTGGAAATCCCGACTTAAAGATTATCATATAACCAATTCCCTGCTCCTATGTCCTCATGCTTTGTTTCTTGAGGAAATAGGATAGTTTAGCGTTTGCCTAGTTGTAGTTAAAGATTTGCAAAACCAGAGAAAATCCTTAGTTGCAATGTGTTTGGTTTCTTAACCTTGTGCCTCTTCCAGCTGAGTCAAAAAGATAGGAATTAGATTACTTTACTTTTCGCATATCAACAAAAGAGGGAGCTTCCCCTCCTAATTTGAAGAGCAGCCATTATGCACTGTGCATAGCTGTTTGTTGCCAATATGCACTCCAGAGGTGCGAATTGTAACGCCAACAGGTATATTCTTAGGATTGGTAAGGCATTGTTGTACCCCATAAAGCACTTCATTTGGAACATTCTTTTAATATTTATGTATTTTCCATGTATATATATTTATATTTACTTCATTTATATTAATATTTAATATTTACTTCGTTTAATATAAAATATATTAAATTATTGTTAATTATATTTATCTATTGTTAATATATTTAAATTTCTATTATGATTATTTTATATATTTTTAATACTCCAAAAATATTTTGCATTGCTGAACCCAGCCATATTGAATCCACAGAAAAAAAATCAGGGAACTGCTGAACCTAAATCTGAACCCAAACTGACAACATACTATAATAGCAACCATCCTCATGGAGGAGGACTCTTAATATATTTATATTTATATTTATCTATTTTAATATATTTAAATTATTATTATGATTATTTTTGTATGTTTTTAATACTATTAAAATATTTTGTACTTCTGAACCCAGTCATATCGAACCTACAGAAAAAAAACTCAGTGACTGTTAAACCTGAACCTGAACCCAAACTTACAACATTGTATAATAGCAACCATTGTCATGGAGGAGGATTTGGCTAACAAATCGAGAATACAGACTTATCACAATAATAATCATACCATCTTGGAATATAAGGGAGATAGTTGCCCCCAAGAAGCAACACCTATTACACAAAAAAATCAAAGAACACAAGATTGACTTGGTTTTTTAAAAGGAATTTACAAGGTCAGAAGACCTGAAAAATATCCAATTCAGTGGGCCATTGGGAGGAAAACAATTGTATCGTTGCAAAAGAACCAAGCTTGTTATTCTATGGGATACCAAAGGTATGACTTGGCTCATTCATCACCCACTTGTGTGTGGTTATTAGTGTTTTTTTTTCCTCTATAGAATACAATCTACGGTTTTGTGTTGCAAATAGTACAATCATAATTCTTAACCAGCTTTAAAGCTGACTATTTCAGCCGTATCTCACCCTCTTCATTGAGTCATCTATCAGAGGGTGGAGTGAGGGTCTAGAAAATTTGGCTATTATAGCACATTACCATTGCTCCTCTACCTAAAAGAGAGATGAACAGGGAAATTAAGCATATGAAGATCAACAATCATATTAAAAGAAATAGTGTGATTGGCCCTTCTAAGGATTAACGGCTTACATAAACAAAAATCTTGTTCTTCCAATTTTTAATGCCAAATATTGATGGGTTATCAAAAGGCAAACCATGCCTAGGAGAGGGAGTGGTCCTCAGAAATGATAGGGGAAAAGTAATAGGTTATCTTGCTGTTGTACTGGGAAAAATAACTAACTGCTTATCTGGATTTAAAGCTTTGGTTGATTGTTCCAACATGGCTCTTCATAAAGGCTTCGGAATTGCTCATGGAAGGGGACTGAACAATATCTATTAATAGTATCAACTAGGGATCGTGCACATATTTGAGGCCTTACAGATCTTTAGAGTAGGCCACTGTTTTAAGGGACAAATTCCAAAACTTCTTTTGTCATGTTAGACACTGAAGTAATAAAGTGTTACGTCAATTGAGCAACTTAAAGCAGACCTTATTTTTGTTACTCTAAATTGGGGAGATTGATGGTTGAATGTAATGAGCCTTGCTAGTTCTGATCACAATTTGCTGATATGAAGCTCAAGAAATATTGTCAAACACTTGTCATGTAACCTTCCAGCTCGCTGTTATAATTTTCTGAGTGTTTGTTTGTTGTTTGTTTGATGCCAAATGATATGTATGAATGGTTTAGAACAATGCAAACTAACTACTATCAAGGTAGAAATGAAATGCAAGTACGTTTTGGTAATTTTGAATGCAAATATATGAATCTTATATGTAAAAAATGCATCTACAGCCAAGGGACATTTTGTCAAACACTTGGCATGCATAATAATATGCTGATCATGTAGGATATGAACATGCTTATTTACAACAATATTTGACCAGCAACTTATAGCTCCTTTATTGAGAAATATTGTCCAATACAATGCTGATATAGAAAGGCCAAGACTCTTGGCATTACAATAGATTTCCAATATATGATAATGCTGGTAATGACATGCACCTACAGCTGAAATGTAAACTATTCTATAAACTATGATGGATGCAATCAAATGTAAAGGAACCTGGTTACAAGTTGCGCCCTTGAAAGAAGATGAGGTAGCAACCACTAGCAATGCAAAATGGACTTACTTCAAACCCAATCGTAGTCTTCAATCAGCTGCCCCTGTCCTTGCATGGGCTGATCGACCTCCATGACAGCAGATTATGAAGGTCTGAAAATGCAACTGAAACTTTACAAAATATCACCCAAAATACTCCCAAAGGGAGCACCCTTATTCTCCTCAATGAATCAATGCCAAAATGGATGTCAACAAACAATCTTCTGCATACTCCAAACCAAGTCGACCTCCATGAAAGCTGAAGTAAGATGCAATAAGCTCAAGTGAAATGACTAAAATGCCACCTCCAACAATGCAACAATATCAGTTGATAGTTCCACAGCCTCAGAGTTGCCAACCAAAGAGAGCTTTCGGTCTCAATGATCGAATGAAGAAACTTCAAAAAGCATAGGCTTCCCCAATGAAGTCAATCAAAACAATATTCAACAACTGGATGATTAGAAGCCCATCCAACCCCTCTATTTATTCTTTTTCTCCGATTCTTCAAGAACCTTCTAGAATATTATTTTATTTTATTTAGTGATTTTATGATATAATATTTTATTCAAGTCACTTTATTAAATTAATTAAATATAAGGTCACCTTATAATATTGATTTATTTGATAACCTTATAAATAATTAACTTAATACCACTTTTTAATTTAATTAAAATAATCAATTAGTCATCCCCATGAAATATCATTATTTTGGACAACTTAATTAATTAATTTAATTAAATTAATCTACCTCCAAAACGGGGACATTACAACCCACCCCTCCTGAAATTGCTTGTCCCCAAGCAATTCAATCACTCCACCTGGATCCCACAAGAAGAACTGCATAATGTCCCTGTTACCTCCAAACAATTCCTGTAACACCATCACAAGAACAACTAATCGAACCAGCTGAATCAATTCAATCCCACCATCAAGTGTCACAGGAGTATGAGTCTCAAAAGGAAGCAACTCAAAATACTGATCATACTTGCTTCCAATCTTTGCGCAAGATAAGCTATCATCCAAACTGTCCAACACATGCGCCATTGAACCGTGCATCTGAAATAAGTCATGTACATGAGGATCAAAAGTGAAGTTGTACGCGCTCCTCACCATGTATACCTCTGAAATATCCTCTGTGAGTTCTGTTTGCAATCCTGATGCACTGGAAGGATCACAAATGCTACCATCAATGCTCATCTCAAAACTGAAATCAAGTGAATGATCAACATTGATCTCGAAAAGTGGATTGTCATATGACCATGCAACATCAAGCTTGAACAATGGATTGTCAATTATCACATGCTCCTCCTGAACCGCCTCCGTCTTTCTCTTCTTGTCAATGCTCCCACAAGAAGAGATAGAGTGCAAGTTCCCCTTTGTGATTCCCCTCAACATATATTTCTTGCCATCAATCTCAAATTTCAGCTCCATCTTAGGTACATTGAGGGTAAATATGCCTAAGTCTTGGAGCCATTTCATGCCCAACACTATGTCCATTTCACCCATGTTAACCACATAGAAATCAGTCCGTAACTCATAACCACTCATCAGCAAGGTGAGATTAATTACCCTTCTGGTGCATAGAAGGGTGTATCCATCAACAACTCAGACTTTGAATCCATCAAAATCCTCATTCCGAATTTTGCATCTAGCCACAAAGCCCTCATCAATAAAGTTATGTGTTGCTCCTATATCAAGCATGGCAATGCAACTATGTCCCCCAACTGATCCTCTGAATCTGAATGTGGTCTCATCCTGTACATTAGCAAGAAATGCTAAAGGAGCCAAATCACCAATCTTGGAAGATGCCTTCACATCCTGATGATCCTTTGAAGCTGGCTGATTTGAATTTGAATTCTCATAATATGCCCACATGATACGATTTGCTTTGCCCTTAGGTCTCAAAGGGCAATTATGATCCTTGTTATATGGTTCCTTATTCCAATAGCACAATTTCTTTTTTCTTAACTCCTCACGTGACTCCTCATCCACCATGGTTGCTAATTTCTTTTTCTTATCAGCAATTTGTTGAGAATCCTCATTGCTGGTTGAAGGAACATCCTTATGTGAGCTCTTGCTTTTGGGTGCTGCGAACTCCACACTCCTAGCCTTCTTCATAGCCTCTTGAAGTGTAGGAGGATCAAAGACTTTTATCCATCCTCTCATAGGCTCCATAAAGCCCTCAATGAATAGCACCACCAATTGTCTCTCTGAAATATTAGGAACCATGACTGACAATTTTTGAAAATCTCCAATGTAATTCTCCAAACTAACTGGGCCAAATCTCTGAAGTAAGATTTTGGGTCCCTCCTGTCAAAGCGCTCAACTAGCTTGTCAACAAACTCCTGATATGAAGTAATGCGACTATGCTGCAGTGTGACCAATCCATGATACCACCATTCATGCACTACTCCCTCCAAATGTTAGGTGGCATACTTAATTGCATCTTTTTCTGTCATGGGTCGAAGTCTCAAGAATGTGTTTAACTTGTGTGCCCATGATTGAGCTATCATCTTCCCACTGCCATCAAAGGTAGGCAATGTGAGTTTGCTGGTCGCTTGCTTAAGCTCTGTGTTTTGGCCCCTTGGTCTTTGATTTTGTCTTTCCCTATAGTGTTCTCTTCTTTGGCTCAAGAATTTGTCGAAAGTGATGCATTCTCTAACTTCCGGTGTCAACCATTCCCACTCATCGTTTGCTGCTATGAGATTATCAGCAAACGTTGGTTCACCTTCTTCCACATTTTCCTCTTCCCCTTCATTTCTCAAGAAAGTTGGGCGTGTAGGCCTTTCTGCAGTGCGAGAATGTGTTCGTTGGCCTCTAGGTGTACCAACTACACTCCTATTATCATCAATGTCACGGTTTTGTCTTCCTTGATTGTTCATGTGTTGTAACTGTATCATAAGTGCCTGTATAGCCATTGCTAGTTGCTGCTGCCCTGTAGCCATTTGTCTGAATATCTCCCCTGTTTCCTGTTCCTCATCATCTCTACCTCTGTTTCTGAGGGGATTCTCTTCACCTCTTTCCCCCTTAGTGCTGGATGAACCAATCTCTTGCTGCCTTGCTGCTATAGCAGCTGATAAAGTGTCTTGTTTAGGATGTTGTGGCCACTATTTTTGTTTCCTTTCTTCTCTAGCTGTATACCTCTTGTACCGGTCACTTTGGTGCATCAATGGAGTTGATTTCTAACCCAAAGGATGGCAGGAAACCGCTCTAATACCACTGTAATGAGCCATGCTAGTTCTGATCACAATTTGTTGATATGAAGCTCAAGGAATATTGTCAAACACTTGTCATGTAACCTTCCAGCTCGTTATAATTTTCTAAGTGTTTGTTTGTTGTTTGTTTGATGCCAAATGATATGTATGAATGCTTTAGAACAATGCAAACTAACTGCTATCAATGTAGAAATGAAATGCAACTATGTTTTGGTAATTTTGAATGCAAACATATGAATCTTATATGTAAAAAGTGCATCTACAGCCAAGGGACATTTTGTCAAACACTTGGCATGCATAATAATATGCTGATCATGTAGGATATGAACATGCTTATTTACAACAATATTTGACCAGCAACTTATAGCTCCTTTATTGAGAAATGTTGTCCAATACAATGCTAATATAGAAAGGCCAAGACTCTTGGCATTACAATGGACTTCCAATATATGATAATGCTGGTAATGACATGCACCTACAGCTGAAATGTAAACTATTCTATAAACTATGATGGATGCAATCAAATGTAAAGGAACTTGGTTACAAGTTGCACCCTTGAAAGAAGATGAGGTAGCAACCACTAGCAATGCAAAATTGACTTCCTTCAAACCCAATCGTAGTCTTCAATCAGTCGCCCCTATCCTTTTATAGGCTGATCGACCTCCATGACAACAGATTATGAAGGTCTGAAAATGCAACTGAAACTTTACAAAATATCACCCAAAATACTTCGAAAGGGAGCGCCCTTATTCTCCTCAATGAATCGATGCCAAAATGGATGTCAACAAACAATCTTCTGCATACTTCAAACCAAGTCAACCTCCATGAACGCTGAAGTAAGATGGAATAAGCTCAAGTGAAATGACTGAAATACCACCTCCAACAATGCAACAATATCAGCTGATAGTTTCACAGCCTCAGAGTTGCCAACCAAAGAGAGTTTTCGGTCTCAATGATCGAATGAAGAAACTACAGAAAGCATAGGCTTCTCCAATGAAGTCAATCAAAACAATATTCAACAATTGGATGATTAGAAGCCCAGCCAACCCCTCTATTTATTCTCTTTCTCCAGTTCTTCAAAAACCTTCTAGAATATTATTTTATTTTATTTAGTGACTTTATGATATAATATTTTATTCATGTCACTTTATTAAATTAATTAAATATAAGGTCACCTTATAATATTGATTTATTTGATAAACTTATAAATAATTTACTTAATACCACTTTTTAATTTAATTAAAATAATCAATTAGTCATCCTCATGAAATATCATTATTTTGGACAACTTAATTAATTAATTAAATTAAATTAATCTACCTCTAAAACGGGGACATTACAGTGAATTAGGCTTGCAGATCAGAACTCATTAATTTCTATGGTTTCTAATCTTTGGAACATTATTCACATGTAAAGAGGCCAAACAACCATTCAATTTTGTTGCCTTTGTTTTATCTCCTATTCTATATTCTGACACAAGATTGGACCCCCATATAAATACATTTCAGTAGTAGCTTCACTAATTTCTTTTCCAAGTCCACTATTTTTTCAAGATGCAGAGGTCCTTGAAGGATTGTTCCCAATAATTGGATAATTTTTTTATCACTATTTAAACAATTAATTATCTAGAGTTACATGGAAAATGTGTGGATCATAGGGATCAAATTGTTGAGAGATGCTTGAGCCTATATAGTTAATTAACTTCGCTATTTGTCCTCCCCTCTAATTATGGAAGGTAAATATCATTTATGTAACATAATACAAGTGCTTCAATAAAATCAAGTTGAATTTGTCTTGGAATTAAATGCAAAGGCCCTTTAATGCATTATGAGAAGCTAAAACTCAGAAGTTTCCAGTGCATGCATTTTTGAGATGGGAACCAAATTATCAAAGGACATGATAGCTCTAAATGTGATATATACTTAATGTTTTGAAAAATGCAAAGGGAAGGCTGTTTGATCAGATTTCATATTTGCTACGTCTCAGGTGTGCACATATCTTAAAAGAACTAGTCATCCACTCTAATGTTAATGTGATTAGATCATCGAGGGACTAATTTTTTATACCCTTACTCCTTGACATCAGTTGCTTTTCTCAGTGAAAGATAATACAATATTATACAGAAATGAAAAAAAAATGATAATGGCTTTTGGGTGTAGGTTTGACTGCATTGGAGTTAGAAGAGCTTGCTAAATTGGGTCCTAGAGCTTTGAAGACTGCTCGTAGAGACATTGCATATGTTGTAAGTAAAATAAGAATCTTGCTGTTCCTGCTTTTAGATGCCTTCAAAGCATAACAAGTTAAATTTTTTTTGTGTAATTATGAGTGTGTCGTTTTTGTGTTGAATGCTTATTTATATATGAAGTTTGATGGTCAAAGATATTGTATGAGAAAGTGAGTAATGCCCTAGGAATTAGCTACAACAAAGAACTATTCATCTGTATATTTTCAATAAAATTGAAAATTATATAGATATTGAAAGAAAAAGCATTACATGATACTAAAAGCCCTGTTAGAAGAGAGAAAAAAACTAACAGGGTATGGCCTCTCTAAGAGCAAAATTTAGAGTTACATATAGCATAAAACTATACCCCCTAAAACTAGCTGACAGAGGCCTTCTAGAACATATCAGTGAAAATATAAGTCAGCAATGTATATGTGTAAAAGTGTCACAACCCAACTATTAGGGCTGTGAAGATGATAGATAAATGATACAATTTTTTTAATTTTTATTGCAACTTCAAACTTATCATTTGTTTGTATAAGCAGGTTCATGTGTTGTTTATGAGAATATACATAAGATAGTTCATGTCATGATGCTCCAATGTATTTGTGTTTGACTAGAAGTCAAAAGAAGCATGAACCTCATTATTTAAAGACTACACACCATTTGATCAAGCATAATGAAAATATAGTAAACTTCTAAAATTACAATCAAATCAGTTACATACAGCAGTTATTATAAATTCTGCTATTTTTTTCTTCCATACATATAAGCTAATATCTTACAAAAGCCATCCACGCTGCCACTAAAGAAGGCATTTACTAGCACAGATATGAATACAGTAACACATATGATTATAAAAGTACAAATTATCAGCAAGACCATATTTATGTAATGTTCTCAATCGGGAACCTTAGGAAATATGATTATAGAAGACTGAAATAATATGCAAAATGTATACCTAACTCTAACCTAATGCTGATGAGCAAATAAAATGAAATTTCAGAATTAATACAAACTCTCATAAATTGCAGATCTGGAAAATTACTAATAGAAAATCAATTAGAATACCTACGAATCAGGTATGATGTTAGATCAGTTCAATTAATGATGATAATAATAAATGAACAACAATTAATGAAACCCTAGAAACCCTTCAAATTTATGAGTAATAACTAATAACAGATCTGATTTAAGACATCAATTGATGTTGTTAGCAATACATAATCAGCATTTCTAGTATTTATGCCAGCATTTAATAAGTCTGAAACTGGACTCTACAAAGATAATTTATTCTATGCAATTTTTGGCAAGTTGAACAGCACAATAAACCAGTAATAAATCAGTATTAAATTTGATCCACTTAGTAGTTAATAACTCCACATACAAGTGGCTGTACAGCCTGTATGGCGAGCAGAAACCCTTGTCAAAATATCCCTAAAATGCTTTACAGACTGCAATGAATGGTGCAGCGTTTAGAACAGCAGAAAAACAGCCAAAAGCTGCTGATATGGAGCTGGCACAGGCTGGAAACAGCTGGTAATTATGGTGATGGAATGCCATGACAAGCCATAGACAAGGCAGTGTTTCAAACAGTTCACTGCCTCGTCTATGCTACCACATTTTTCATACATGTCTACCAAAGGATTTTATCAAACAGTTCACTGCCTTGCTGCTATGGCTAAAATCCTAAAACAGGTGCTTTCAAACAAGCTTTGGATGCTTGGAAAAAATCTATCAAAGCATAATAGTAAGCAACAAGCTATGATCTCATCGTTTTTTCTTTTTCCATGTAAAAATTAGCACGATTTTATTCGCGTTTTTTTGTAGGTTTTAAATGCATTTTTTTGGCAATTTTGTAGTTTTAAATGGGAAAAAATCGTTGACCAAAAGGTTAAAGATTTTTTCAAAAAATTGGGGAAAAAATCGTCCAGCCTGCAGATTTGTTAAAAATCGCAATTAATCGGGTTTCTTTGCAGATTTCTATTTCTATGCTTATAACAATATTACAAGATACCCATATGAGTAAATCACATCAAAAGGGTAAACAACATATACTCATTTGCTGATATCACAAATAGGTCTAAAAATTGATTACAACAGCAAATTGAAGCTTCAAAAATGTGCCAGCAAACCCTCCAAACCCTAGTTGTTCCACTCCAAAGTATCAATCTTCAATAGTCAATATGAAATGCCTCCAAATATACTCAGGGGAATCTAGCACCCTAGGCGTTTGACCTCCAAATGCTCCACGTCTTACTGTACCAAAATGTACGGCCTTGGAAAATCTCTCCGCGACAATCTTGCAATGATGCCAATAAGCTCAAGCTCAATCCCTGCAATGAGACTACCAACAACATTTAGCTGTGTGTGAAATTTGTATGATTCCAGCAGCAATTCCTTTCTTGCACAACCTGTAACTCTGAATGAGTCACATTGTAATAACCTAGATGGATCTTTTACCATTGTAGCTATTCTTCTCCAAGAGGGTTTTCGTCCTCAAGAAGGCTGAGATGAACCAAGTTCAATTTCCCAGAACCACGAGGATTTCATCAAAGGAAAATATAATAATCTCCATAATCCAAATGAGCCCCCTCAAATGCCTTTTTATACTTTTTCCACCAAACTCTCCAAAAACTTATATTTTTAAAATTCACTTTTTAATTAAAACTCCATTTTAGCTCCGAAAAGGACCTTTTAATTAAAATAATTATAATTTGACACACAAGGTCCCTGTTTTATGCATCCATGATTTAAAACATTTCATCCCAGTTCCAATGAGTTGTAACACTAAGGTGCTTTTAAAATATTTTAAATAATATGTAGTGACCTTAGTAAAATAATTAAAATAAAGCCATTAATACACCCATTTTGCGGAAACATGCATCGGAAACAAAAACTAATTGCATTGGATTGATCCCGATGAAGAATAATGATAAATGGAGCCAATTAGGAGACTTAATATAAATAGACGCCCTTTCCAAGATTCTTGGAGAGCACACTAGAAGCCGAAAATCACCTCGAAAAGTGGCATTTGAGTCCTCTAGACCACCTAGGCTCATTGGAAACTTCAAACAACTCCTTTGATAATGTTTACACACATCCACAAGGTCAGTGCCAACTACACTACAAGGGAACTTGAAAATGGGGACATTACAAATCAGGGAGAATGGAGTTGAGAAAATGAGGGAAATTCACAAGGAAGTGAGTACAACTTAGAAGAAAGATTGCCAAAAGTCTAGCAATCAATCCAATCTGTGTTTATATTTTGAGTTTATAAGTAAAAATTAGAATACTACTTTGCAAAATAATTGATGTCATTGAGTTTCAAGTTGTAAAATGATTGTAGAGTGTGTTGTCTCTTAGCTAGTTATTTGTGTGTACATTTGTGCAAAACAAAAAAAAGAAGTGAGGGAAGCTTACTAGGAAGTGAGTGCAACTTATGAGAAAGATTGCCAAAATTCTAGCTATCAATCCATATGACCTTGCATATTTGTAGTGAGTTTGAGAGTAAATATTAGAAGTCTAGTTTGTTGATGTATTTTACAAACAATTTATGTGATTAAGTTCTAGGTTGTAAATGAATTATAGAGCATGTTTTCTCTTAGCTAGTTATTTGTGTGTACATTTTAAAAAAATCAATACATAGGAAAAGTTTCTTTGAATGTGAATTATAGCTTCAATATTATGTTTGCACTTTGACCCGGTTGAGTGGTTGATGGTTGTACATTTTGACCTTCAACCATTGCATCGTATATTCCTAGAGCTTGTCAAGACAGTTTTGTTGGTTGTTAATTAGAGTTACCCGGGTGAGGAGGAGCTTAAGATTGAAGTAGTCAGTTGTAATAGTAAATTTAGTGCCAAAGAGGAAGTTGTTGCCTTTGGGTAGCTGCGTCGAAGACCATACTCTCTTTTTAATAAGTGGACATGTTCTTTGTTGATGTTATAGCAGCTTCGGGCTCCTCCTTCCAGCCTTGAGTCAAGACATAAAATTGCATATAGCCTATCAGCTATTTATTTTATTGAGATAATTAAAAGTGAAGAGGCGCTTCACTTGGCAACAATGTAAGTTCTAATTGGGACGACCTTGCTTGTATTTCACATCATTTATTTGTAATTGTATTTTCCATATGTGGCCGACCTTGTACATGAAAGAGGTGCGACCTCTCTCTCACTTTTTATTTATACAAGGTCATTTCCATTCATTCATTCATCATAGTTCGATATTTATAAGTGCGAATAAGAGTGAAGAAGAAGTTCATAATAGTACAGATCGATATATTGATAGAAGGCTGAGTTTATCATCTAGAAGCATTATAATATTGTTGTGTTAGCATCAGATTGTGGTGCTCTTACTTGGCCTCCATATCGGCCTCTTTGTAAAGGAGACAATTGTTGATATTCAATATATAAGTGATATATTGTTGCTGGGTTTGTCTCCCTCAAGTGGAGGGTTTTCCCAGGGTATATTCTGTGTTATTGTGTCTGATTTTTAAATTAAATTTCTGCTTTTACATCTGATCATAAAAACTAACATGGTATCAGAGCGGGTTTAAGAAGATCGTGATCAGATTTATATAGCAGCGCTATCATCCTCTCTTATTCTCATTCTCTTGCATCTATCTTATCGTCAAGATGGTGAACATGCTCAAGATCAAAGATAGACTTGAGGGCACATCAAACTTCACATCTTGGAAGTTTAGAGTCATGCTCGCTTTGGAAGAAAATGAGTTAGTTGAGTTCGTGGAGGGCGAAGTTCCTGAACCAACCGATGAGAATGAGAAGCCTCAATGGAAGAGAAATGGCACTAAGGCGAAAAAGATGTTGGTTGATTCCGTGAAAGATCACATTGTGCCAATCATCTCCAAGTTGAAAACAGCAAGAGATATGTTCAAGACCTTGGAGGAGATGTATGAGATCAACAACACAAGTCAAGCTCTTGCATTAAAGCAACAGCTTCATCACATCAAGATGGCGAAAGGAGATTCTGTCATCTCATACTTCATGAAGATTACCGAGTTGAGAGATCAGCTCTCTACCATTGGGCATATTGTTGATAGCAAGGATTTGACTATGTTGGCTCTCAATAATCTTCCTCCATCTTGGGAGTCATTCATTCAAGGAATCAGTGCGAGATCAAAACTTCCTAAGTTTGATCAATTGAGAGTAGATTGTATTCAAGAAGAATCAAGGTTGGTTGTGAGAGGCATTGGTCAAAGCTCTACAAATGAAGACATTCATGTTCTTTCCGCTCAATCCTCGAAGAAGAAAGGAAAAGAAGGAAAGAAAGGGTACTTCAAGAGGAATATAGATAAAGGGTCAGATGGTGCCCCTGCATTTAAGAAGAAGAAGGACCTATCTCACGTTCAATGTTTTAGATGTGACAGGTTTGGTCACTATGCAAAGGATTGCCCAACCAGACCTAAGCAGGAGGCTTCATTTGCAGATGTGGGTGAGATCTCTCCGTAGAAGGATACAAGTGAATTTCTATTCTATTCTGCTTTGTCAAGCAATGTGCCTACCGACATCAACACTTGGTTGATTGATAGTGGTGCCTCTCGCCACATCACTGGATTTAGAGAGCATCTATTTGATTTGGTGGAGAGAGATTCTAGTGTTCAAGTCATTATTGGTTATGATGCAAGTTATTCTATGAAAGGTGTTGGAACTTCCACTCTTCACTTGGATTCCGACATTTCCTTACAGTTGAGCGATGTTCTATTTGTTTCGGGTATCAAGCAGAACCTTGTCTCTATTTCAGCCTTAGAGGACAAGGGATATCAAGTTGCATTCTCCGAAGGCAAAGTTCTTGCATGGCCAAAGAACTCAAGTATCAAGATTGCTCGGGTGATTGGAGTTCGTCATGAGTGTCTCTACAGACTTTGCACTCGTCCACTTCAGACTTTGCTGCATGATTCTTCAAGTTTGTGTGAACTTTGGCATAGAAGAGTTGCTCACCTTCACTTTCGAGCACTGCCAACCATGGAGAAGATGGTCACGAGCCTTCCTAAATTCAAAAAGGAGCATGAAGGCACTTGCAGAGGTTGCACATTAGCAAAACGGTGTTGCAGAAAGGAAGAATAGATCTATTGTAGAAGCAGCTAGAGCCATGATTCATGATCAAAGTCTGCAAACCTTCCTTTGGGCTGAAGCATCTAGGACAACTGTTTATGTTTAGAATAGAAGCCCTCACCGCATTTTGCAGAACATGATTCCCGAAGAAGCATTCATAGGGGTGAAGCCGAAAGTAAGTCATTTGAGGATCTTTGGTTGTCCAGTGTATGTTCATGTACCTAAAGATAAAAGGACAAAGTTGGAACCATCTGGCAAGAAGGGAATCTTTGTGGGCTACAGTGAGTCTTCAAAAGCCTACAGAGTGTACATTCCAGGTCAAAAGTTGATTGAGATCAACAGGGATGTTACATTTGAAGAAGATGTTGTATTCAAGAGATCTATGGGCACTCATATGGAGATAGACAATGGAGACCATGAGTTTCCTCAGGATATGGAAGTTGACCATACTCCTGAGATTCAGAGGGAGGCTACTGATCCTAAAGAAGATGATGATCTAGTTGAGCCTTTGGAACCTACTGATGGGCCTACTGACATTGTGATTAGTCGTAAGAGACCTCTTTGGGCCAGGCAAACAATGCAAGAGGCAGAAAGGTTTGCAGCCCCGAGAGGAACTTTTAGAGAAAGCAAGAGACCTCATAAGTTTTCAAGCTATGTTGCTTTGATGAGTCAAATCATTGAGTCAGAGCCTTCTAGTGTTGAGGAAGCTACTAGTCAACAAGTATGGAAAGATGCTATGACTGAGGAGTATCAATCCATCCTCAAGAATGATGTTTGGGACATCGTACCTAGACCTGAAGGTAAATCTGTTATATCTTCTAAGTGGCTCTTCAAGATCAAGCATGCGGCTGATGGTAGCATCGAGAAGTACAAGGCTAGGTTTGTGGCTAGAGGATTCTCTCAGAAAGAGGGAGTAGACTATGAGGAAACCTTTGCTCCAGTTGCTCGTTATACATCCGTTAGGACCATCATTGCTATTGGATCATCTAAGGGATGCAAGATACACCAGATGGACGTGAAGACAACATTTCTAAATGGTGTAATTGAGGAAGAGGTATATATTGATCAACCTGATAGCTTTGAGGTTCATGGGAAGGAGTGTCATGTTTGTAGGATGAAGAAGGCTTTGTATGGCCTTAAGTAGGCTCCTTGTGCTTGGTACGAAAGAATTGATCGATACCTGATGAGCTTGGGCTTCTCCAAGAATGATGCTGTTTCAAACCTTTACTTCAAGGTAATTGATGGTGAAGCATTAATCTTGGTTCTCTATGTTGATGATTTAATTCTTATTGGAGAAGATCACCTCATTATCAAATGCAAGGAGTTAGCTTCTGAATTTGAAATGAAGGATCTTGGTCTCATGCACTACTTTCTTGGCTTAGAAGTATGGCAGATGCCAGATGAGTTCATTCTAAGTCAAGGCAAGTATATAATAGTCATCTTGAAGAGATTTGGTATGATGGATTGCAAATCCATGTCTACACCTATGGAAACCAATTTTTAGAAGCTTAAGGAGGCTGCAGCTAGTTTAGATCTGGTGGATCCTACTATGTACAGACAGTTGATTGGATTGTTGATGTATCTAATCAATACTAGACCAGATATTTGCTATGCAGTGAGTGCACTTAGTCAGTTCATGTGTGAACCAAGGGAAATACATCTAGTTGTAGCGAAGCATATCCTGAGATACTTGTGTGGCACAGTTGGGTATGGCTTGAGATATTCTTTTGGTGTGGACTTGAAGTTGCATGGATATACTGATTCTGATTGGGAAGGGTGTGTCATTGATCGGAAGAGCACCTTTGGATGTTGTTTCAGTTTGGGGTCTGCGATGATCTCCTGGTGTAGTAGGAAGCAGTCTTCAGTGGCATTGAGCACCGCAAAGGCCGAGTATATTGCAGCTCGAGAAGTAGTGTGGCTTCGGAAGCTCCTTGCAAGATTGTTTGGGTAATCGTTGGAGCCGACTGTCATTCATTGTGATAATCAAATTTGTGTGAAGCTTTTTGTCAATCTAGTGTTTCATGACAGAACTAAACATGTTGAGATCAAATACCACTATATCAGAGATATGGTATTGAGGAAAGCAATCCAGTTGAAGTATATTAGCAATGATGAGCAGACGAAAGACATTCTCACCAAGCCTCTTGCCAGAGTAAAGTTTGTGTACTTTTGAGAGAAGCTTGGAATTGTGGAGAATGAAGCCCTAGCTGAGGAGTCTCAGTATCAGTGATCTTCTGATTTGCTTTAATGCATTTCTTTCTTTAAGAGAGATTTGAGGCACAAGCCCTTGTTAATGCATCTTTCTCTATGAGAGAAATTTGAGGTGAAAGCCCTTGTTTCCATCCTTTGGGAGTAGCCATGGTGGATGTCATGTGTGTGACTCCATGACAACATCACGTGAGAGTCTGTGATGATTTTTCTTGTACTTGTGCTTTTCACCCTCTGGGAGTAGCCATGGTGAACGTCACAATGAGTTGACGACATCACGTTGAGTGATTCCGTGATGGGCACTTGTGTACATATGCCATACATGGGAGCAACCATGATGGTTAATATCACGATGAGGTGATATGTTCTTTTTCACGCATGGGAGTAGCCATGATGGTTGATATCACGATGAGGTGATATGTTCCTTTTCCACATATGGGAGTAGCCATGGTGGTTGACATCATGATGAGGTGATGTGTCTTGTACAGCTGGAAGTATTCCTCCCTAGCTTAGAGGGAGTGTTGATGTTATAGCAGCTTCGGGCTCCTCCTTCCAGCCTCGAGTCAAGACATAAAATTGCATATAGCCTATCGGCTATTTTATTTATTGAGATAATTAAAAGTGAATAGGCGCTTCACTTGGCAACAATGTAAATTCTAATTGGGCCGACCTTCCTTGTATTTCGTATCATTTATTTGTAATTGTATTTTCCATATGTGGCCGACCTTGGACATGAAGAGGTGCGACCTCTCTCTCACTTTGTATTTATACAAGGTCATTTCCATTCATTCATTCATCATAGTTTGATATTCATAAGTGCGAATAAGAGTGAAGAAGTTCATAATAGTACAGATCGATCTATTGATAGAAGGCTGAGTTTATCATCTAGAAGCATTATAATATTGCTGTGTTAGCATCAGATTGTGGTGCTCTTACTTGGCCTCCATATCGGCCTCTTTGTAAAGGAGACAATTGTTGATATTCGATATATAAGTGATATGTTGTTGCTGGGTTTTTCTCCCTCAAGTGGAGGGTTTTCCCAGGGTATATTCTGTGTTATTGTGTCTGTTTTTTAAATTAAATTTCTGCTTTTACATCTGATCATAAAAACTAACATTCTTTTCTCCGGCATTCAATTTCTTGTTTCTAAAGGAAATTGAATGGTTATTTGAATAAAAACTGCACCAAACTATACCTATAGGTGTCACACTTGATAAAAAGGCTGGGGAAAATCTAAAGTTGTCGACAGAAAAGTAGAAAGAAGGGAATCATTCGTTTGATTGTGTTGTGGGAAAGATTCAACCAATTGAACACATCATTTGTAAGTTAAATCAGTGAGTAGAAGAGCAATAGAAGAGAAGTTGTATGCAAAACAATGGTTAGAAGCCTTTAGAATTCAGAAATCCACATAGCTTGTTAAGAGTCATGGCAGGACACTCTTGGATGGCTTTTTTTTTTGCCAGATTTGTTTGGATCATAGTTTGCAAACTCGGACTCGCTGCTGACTTAGCAGCCCAAAAATATGAATTGGACTTGGGACTCGGGACAAACTCAGGAAAAGACTCGGCGAGGAGTCGACAAAAAAAAAAAAAACCATAGTTTTACAAAAAAATAAGAACAAATTAATGCATTTAGAGAACATAAGCGCCTAATTTGATTATCAAACACTCATAATTCAAAGATTACACATGTCATATGATCATCAAACACGCAATAATTGAAATTTAATCATTCATAGTCATCAAATACTCATAGTTTCAATGTATAATATCATAAGTTTATAAATGTTTACATATAATCATGTCAAAAAGAGGAAAACATTAACAACCACATGTAATCTACATCTTCCTCTTTCCTCTCCCAATGGTACTCAATTTTGAAGGCCTAGAACTAGAAGGTGCCCGTACTATAGCATCCAAACGAGGACTAGGAGATTGAGCAGGGGAAACATGATATTCAAATGTGTCTTTGTCGTCCTCCATGGCATCCAATCTTGCTGCTTCTTCTTTTGCTGTTGCTCTCTCTAATTCAACAAGATCCTCATTAGTAAGGAAGACATCAGCCTCATCATTTTGTTCATCAATAGTCCATTCACCATATGGATCAATGTCATCCAAGTCGATGGACTCATGTGAAACACCCTCCACCTTTCTAGTTCGAAGGTGAAGTTTGTACTGAACAAAAACTAAATCATTTAGGCGCTGCTGAGTTGATCTGTTTCTCTTCTTTGTGTGAATGTTCTGAAATAAACTCCAATTGCGTTCACACCTAGAAGCACTGCATGGCTGCAACAAGACACGTATGGATAACTTTTGAAGATTTGGTGTGCTAGCACCATAGTTCTTGCTCTATAGATCTACAAAAACATGTTTAAAAAATATAAGTATTAAGAAATAAGAATAAAGTAAAAAGTCTATATGTAAGAATCAAGTTTCTAATTTCATTTTTTACCTGGTTGTTGTTTTCCTCTCCTTTCAATTGCTTGTTGGGAGGAAAAGAGTCTCCCCTTTGCACCCTTGTAGACCTTGAATAGATAAAAAAAAGGTAAATCAAATATAGAAAATTCATAGATAGTCAAGGCTCAACATTGCAAATTCATAAATAAGATGTAACAAATCTCACCTCCAACTCATCAAGCACCTTATCTCTCAGCTCACGATCAGGCACCATCCTATCAATGCATGTGACAAGACCTTCCATGACCTCCACATCTGCCTTAAATGTGTCCGAGAAGTAGAACTTCGGATTCAAGAAGTAGGCAAAGGCATGAATCGGCTGGTGGAGTTGGTTTGTCTATCTCTGATCAATGATGCACCATATGATTTCATATTTCCTTTTGTTGCCACCATAGTAATGTGATATGGCCTCTTTGGCACTAACCATGGCCTCATAGATGAAACCCATTGGCATGCCATCTCCATCCACCATACGAAGAACACTCACCAAAGGTTTTGTCACCTAAAAAAATGAAAACAAATGTTAGATTATAACAAAATTAACCCCTCAAAAAATAAAAACAGCAAATAGATTATCATGTATATTTTTTTTTTGTGTGATTGCTACTTACCCCCATCAACTCCTCTCCATTTTTGATGAATGTCTCAAAAAACTATGGCAACAATCCTCTCCCCTTTAGGTCTATTGGAAAATGAGGACTCCTTCCAAGCATTGGACACAAACATTTGCTTGAGATGAGCAATGGCACCAAGAATGCTTTGCAATGTGAGGAAGTGGCTAGCAAATTGTGTTACTCCAGGTCGCACAAAGTCCTTGCCATTTGTGAATTTTCTCATCAAAGAAAGCACCCAAGTATGGTTGTAGATAAATTTTGTAACACTTTTTGCATCTTCAACCACTTTTTTGACCCATGAAATCTTCCCAATGTCCTCTAGCAACAGGTCCAAGCAATGTGCAGCACACAAAGACCATGCAATTGTGGGATACGTCTCCATAAGTAGCCTACTTGCAGCTACATATGCAGCTGCGTTGTCCGTAATAATTTGGACAACATTATCAACTCCAACCTCCTGGACCACCCCATCTAATAGATTGCATAAAGTCTTAGCATTTTTGACTTCATGGGAGGCATCTATTGATTTTAGGAACAATCCACCATTAGAGGCCACTAAAAAGTTTAGGAGAGTTCTATTTCGTCCATTTGTCCACACATCAGATAAAATCCTGCAACCTTTTTTTTGCCAAAATTTCTTTTGCTCATCAACCACAAGCCGTGTATTCTTTACGGCTTCCTCTAGCAATGGCCCACTCAAATCTCTAGATAATGGGGTCTTCAACCCCTTTCCTGCAACTGTAAGGGTGTTCACCAAACCTTCCCAATATGGGTTGTTTGCAACATTGAAAGGTAGATTATTGTAGTACCAAAAGTTTGTAGCAACCATTCTAGCTTCATGATGCTTTTCCTTATTCCAACCGGTACCTTCAGGTGAAGGTTGTGCTCCTGGAACATTACGTGGAATAAAATAATTTGGTCCTGATGAAGGACCCTGGCCAACACTAGCAGTAGAAAAGGAACCCTTAGGACTCTCACCAAAAGATGAATGTGGAGCATGGATGCTTGGACTTGCAACACCATGGGGCATAGATGGTGTAGAATAGGATCCACTCATTGTTGCTGCTAGGGCATCCTTTGCTTTTTGTCTTTCATCTTTTTCTAGCTCATATTCAGCAAGAAGGGCCTTCATCTCTCTCATAATCTCAAGAGTAGTCCAAGGCATCCCTCCACATTTTGCCCAGGTATTCTTGCAATGTGGTATTTTAATCTGTTTACTCTTCCTATCATCCATTTCTGGCATTCAGTACATGTCACTTTACCTTTTTTTGTTTCCTGGTATTCCATACTTCCATGCAGGGTCTTTTCTTGTTCCCTTTGGATTTGAAGATGACATTGCTGTTTCAAGTTCAACATGGAAAAAAAAAAAATCTGCTAGGGTTTGCTAAAAAATCAGCAAATAAATGTGATTCAAAGTTTTAAACATTTGGAAAAAAAAAGAATGCAAAACCAAGCTAGAAATAGTAGGAATTAGGCTATTAAGGAAAATAGAAAAAAAATTGGCAGCATTTCCCCTTATTTTTCTTGATTTTTTTGATTTTGAATGCAAGAAAACAAAAAAAAGAGAATTGTTAGATCACTTACCTGGCTCTATTTTGATCTTTTTAGCTTGTTCTCCTGTCTTCAATCAATCCCAAATCAATTTGCAGACCTGTATTTCACAAAGTAGAATGTTAAAATGAAACAAAAAGCAAAAAAAAAAACATGGGTTTTTAACCCATTTTAACTCCCAACCGTGCAGGAGTCTTGGGTCGGGACTCTCGAGTCCGACCTCAGGACTCGGCGGAGTCCTGAGGTCGTACTCGGGAGTTCCGACCTAGGACTCTCCTGGACTCGACTCCCAAGTTTGCCGATCCATATGTAGGACATAATCATCTAGATTTGAAAATTACATATGGGCCAAGATAATATGGCCATGATATGTAAGGGAAGTTTTAGAAAATTCACATTTGAATTTATTGCCATATAAGTTATAACTTATGTAGCTCTACTAATAAAAGGTTATCTATAGCTAAGAACATCATTAAAAATACATTAAGATTTATGAATTTATTTACAAAAAAACTTTATTCATACTTGGAACATTGTATGAGCATTAAAAAGACGAAAAGGCATCACTTAGAGATCATAGCGAGCTTAATGTATTTGAAAAGCTACCTTAAATTAATCCTGATGTGGTGTAGCATTTGTCAGTAGCTTGAATAGAGGCCATTTCAGATAAATTTTGGTCCCATGACGTTTGGTCAGTGTTGTGACCTTTTCACACATCGCCCCATTCAAAATGGGGACCCTCTAATTTTTGCTCCATTATGGTCTTTTGGCTTTGGTTTTGTCTCTCTCTCTCTCTTTCTATCTCTTTCTGCTGTCCGCTTTCCGGGGATGTGCCCATTTGTGAGCTTAAGTGTGAAATTTTGGCCAAGTCTGAGAATTAGGGTTTGCATTTTTTTTGTCAATTTGAAGCATAGTTACAAGACTCGGACTCGCCTCAGACTCGGCAAGCTGATTTTTGACTCAGACTCAGACTCGGAGCCTAGACTCGCCCAAGACTCGGCAAAGACTTGGCAAATAGAAAAACCCAAGAAATTTAGAGATTTTAAAGGATTTAAAGCTTGTTTCATGCACCCTTTAGTAAATAAACCTTAAATACGCAATAACATCATGAAATAGAAACTACTATGATCCTATACACAAACATATATCGATCACGTAAGTATAAACACAAATTTTAGCTGAAGGAAATAAGTAATTACTTAATACTTAATAGTTAATAACAATAACAGTAGTAAGAGTTTAAAGTTTAAAGTTAAACAATTAGAACTTAGATATATAAATGTTGTGAAATGTATACAATACTCATGGAATATGAAATCCATGGCATCAAAAGTGCCAAACATATAATAAAAGTAAAACAAAAGCTATAAGTCTATGGCTCAGAGGAGCCTGCATCACTAAGGCTCTAAACTTTAGTCCTCTTGCGTAGACGTCTAAGATAGGTCCTGGATGATGTTGCAGCCATCATCTTTGCCTGTGTCTCAGTGTCAGACTCAGAGGCACCCAAACCAGCATCCAAGGTGTCTCCTCGTGCTCTATCCTCCTCCTCTGCCATGGCTATTGCCTCTGCCTCTCGATCTGCCTGGTCGACCCAATCAAGGTCCTCATCGGTAAAAACAGGATCCTCGACCTCAGTGATCCAATCTGACTGTGGATCAACCTCCTCCAACGTGATGGGTGACAAGTCAGTGCCCAATATCTGTCTATGGCGAAGGCGCAGGTTGTAATGAACATAAACAAGATCATTCAACCTCTGCACTGACAACCTGTTGCGCTTCTTGGAGTGTATGTGCTCAAACATACTCCAATTGCGCTCACAACCCGAGGCACTGCATGGTTGGCTCAACACTCGAATCGCAATCCTCTGAAGATTTGGTACTTTAGCACCAAATCTCTCCCACCATGCATCTGAGATGAGAAAAAGAAAAAAAATAAATCTCATTGTGAAATGTGAATATTTAATTATAATATGAACATTGAATATAAAAGATTGAAAAGTGGTAATTTTTAAACTACTATTATGCCCTTAATAAATTTTTACCTGGCTGTAATGTCGATCGAGTATCTTTGCATATATCTCTTGCAAAGAGATCTCCTTGTGCAAGTCTGAAAATCTCTATCTCAGCAACAATTTGGGCTCCAACATGAGAATCAGACATCCGCTCAATGACTGTGTAGAGCCCACTTAAAACCTCCTCATCTGCTTTGAATTCTTTGTGGAATTGGAATGCCGGATTGAGAAAATATGCTGCTGCGTGTAGGGGCTTGTGAAGCTGGAGGTGCCATCGTCTATTGATGATCTCCCAAATGGGGCGATACTTACTATCAATTCCCCCATAAATGGATCTGTTGTACCCAAAACCAAAATTTTTGCTTCACTAAGGCATTTTGCTTAATTGAGTCTTAATCTTGTTAAAGTGATGTCAGAAGGTCGTTTTTGGGCTTTTCGAATATGGAGTTGGTGTCAGTGTCATGTCAGTCTGTTATCGAAGAGATTTAAGGAAAGTGAAAATTTGAAGGAAAATCATTGAAATTTTCTATCTCTGGAGAGGGGAGCACATTCTCAAATAGGCGCCCTATCTTTTAGGGGCTCAGATCCTGTTTTTAGGGTTTGTCACCTCCAGCAGACATTTGTCCGGCATCACGTCAGCTTCGCAGTGAGCTATCAAGCCTGTCAAATGGACCTGTTTCGAGCAAGTTGTGGTGGATACAGCGCAAAACAAGGCGAAAGTGAAAAGCTTGGTAAAAAGCGCGCTTTTGGAAATGGGGAGGTGAGGTGCCAAATGAAGGTTTTTGGCTAAATGCCACCCAAGATGTTTGTCTCACTTTTGTTCGAGCTTCGCGACGCATCCGTCAGTGGGTGAATCTGAGTTGCTGAAGTGCTTGAACCTGAGGTCAAACGTAGGGTCAAATCTTAGTCAGAATATCAAAGAAAAGAAAAGAGCACATTTTGAGAAAGGTTTTGATTTTCAAGCCTTTAATGCTTTCATTTTGATGATATCGATGTTCAATGTAATCAGCCGCTCACCTTTCCGCTTTCGCCTCGGCCGATCGAAGATGACTCAACAGCCTTGCGCCGGAGTTTTTATGATATTTTAGTCGCTTCCAAATGGCTAAGTCCGGAATGAAAAGAGCAACTTTTCAAAAAAAGGTTTGATTTTCACCCTCGATGATGTTTTTGGGAAATGTGCCTTTGCAGCTTGTCATGCGGAGTCAGCCTCGGCAATGAACCCGTGATCCATTCCGAAATTGATAAATCGGGTTATGAAGGATTTATTTTTCCCTTCGTCGAGATGCAAATGGAAAATTTTGACTAAGTTCGAGAAAAGCGCAGCCTTTGGGAAAAGGCGCTGAGTTTTGAGCCTTCGTGATGTCGGGCTTTATGGTTTTCAGCCTCAAGATACCTTTTTGATCAGCTTTTGCTTAGTCAGAATGCACCCGTACACCAACGGAGAAGTCACCAAAGGTCGTAAGATGAACAGTAGGTCCCTACAGGTTTTAGCTTAAATTTTCATGAAATTTGGCTAAGTCCGGAATTCGCCTTAAGAGCTCAAAATTGATTTTCGGAAAGTGAGTTGAATGGACGCCTTAACTGGAGTTCTGACTGCAGTTAGACTAAACGATTTCTGGGTTGTCATCTTCAGTTCGTATATTGGCATGTGGAGTGATCTTTCAGTTCGCATGTCGAGTTAACTAGTTTGCATGTTCAGTTAACTATCTTGCATGTTGAGTTAACTTGATTGCATGTCCACTTAACTGAAGATTATTCTTGAAAGTCAACTGGAGTTCACATGCATGGCGAATTTGGTTGCAATTGTGAAGTTTTTGTGAAGATGGCGCTTCATTGAGTGTCAACTGGAGTTTTGAAAAGGGACGACATAAGTGATGAAGCATAAATTAGTGAAGTATGGCGCATTTACATTTGAATGTTAACTTCAATTCTCAAAAGGGTCGCCATATTTAGAATTTTATTGATTAAAGCATGATTATGTGAAGTTGGCGCATTTTGTCTTGGAATGTTCACTCAAGTTCCAAAAGGGTTGTTATTTTTAGCATAAGTGTGAAGTTGGCGTATTCACTTATTGAAGGCCAACTGAAGTCTTGAAAGGGTCACTATATTTGGAATATTTATTGCATGAAATATGGCGAATTTCTTATTGCCAACTTTAGTTATCAAAAGGGACGCTTTAGTTCTAATTTGTGAATCTAAAGCAAGTGTGAAGATGGCGAATTCAACAAGGATTGTCAACTGAAGTAAAATCACATGTTGCTTTAAATAATTTGTCAACTGAAGATTGAAAAGGGAAACCCTAAAACATGGTGCTTTAATTAGCATATTTTAGTTTCAGTTAACTAAAATGAGGTCCAATTAGAAGCCAAGTGCCATTTTTCAAGCTTTAGTGCTTTATGCGAATTTCAATGATGAAAGCCTATTTATTTCAGCCTTGGCGTCCATTATTTCTTCATTTCAAACTTCGAAGTCTACATTCTTCTTGAGCGAGCAGCAAGCTAAAGGTGCTATAGGTGTCAGAATTCAGCGTTCTTTATAGCCACAGATTCAGATTGTTCAGAGGAAGAAGATTCCAGACTTTATTTTCACTTTGCATGCAGGTTTCATCAAGTTCCAAAGAAGAGGTTGGCGAATTCTACAGAAGCATAACAAACAAAACTTTCTATCTTCTGTCTTATTTCTTCTATTTCTCATCTTAGGTACTTTCTTCGCATGTCAAAGAAAACGGCAAAATATTCAGAATCTGACCATCTGGGTTCGCATATTTCAGCATCAGCAGCAAAACCCATGTCTTAGATTTTTTCGAGAAAATTGCCCCGCAGCCTTCATTCTGAAGCTCTGTGCTTTTTTCCGAAGATTTCTTTGCATATGGGCCAAAATCACATCTTTTTGAAAATCTCATCATTTGGGTTTGTTCAGAATTCCGTTGTGCATAAAACCCATGTTCCAGATTTTCTCAAGAAAAATTGCCCCGAGAAGCTCTAAAACCCCTGCAGTTCTCGACTAAAGAATCTTTGCATGTCAAGCTAAACGACGTGTTTTCACAATTCTGACGTTGTGGGTTGTCTTAGAATCATTTTCCGGACAAAACCCATGTCTCAGAATTTTTGGTGAAAATTATCCTCCGACAGGGTATTTTTAGCCTCACCTGGAGCCATTTTTGCTTTCTGGAGAAATTTGTTAGAACATGGCCGTGTTCACAGTCAACGGGCAAGTTTTTCAGAAGGTGGTTCAACTAGACTGAATTCAAGACCAAATCGGTCTTAATTTAGGTTTTCATCAGAGCAGCTGACAATGAAGCGTTAAGTTGCAAAAGAAACAGAGATCACTTCATTTACGGAGCCGCCAAAGTCACTCAGATCTTGTGCCATTATCTTCGTGAAAATGGTACCTACGCTGATCTCGAGGTTGTACAAACTGAGTTTCAGAAGTATGTTTATGATATCTTGATGGAGGTTCTGATCACATTTTCAATAATTTCAGCTAGTTTCAAGAAGGCGGCTGAAGATGTCAGAGAATGCATACATGCAGTCAAAGAAGGCGACAAGGAATTGAAGAGGAAGATTATTATTGCTTTGAACAGCATCAAAGTGCCAGATGACAGAGAGATCGATGAGTTCTTGGTCGAAGTGTTAGACCGAGATGACATGGAGTGATCTGCCAATTGGAATCTGCAGTTAATTTCGAGGGTTGAGTCATGAGCAGCAGTTAACTCGACTTTCAGTCTTGAGTTTACTTGCTGACTTAACACATGCTTATCTCGTCCTTGGAATTATCATCACAGGAGTTAGGGTTAGGGTTTCCAGTTAACTGAAGGTAGTGTCCAGTTAACTTTGCTTTAAATAAGGACGTGCATGCTTGCACATTGTGCATTTAGGTTAAATGTATCGATTAACTGATGGTAGCTTTCCAGTTAACTGTATAGTTTACTTTATTAGGGTTTAGTAATAATTCTTGCATGCATTTGCAAAGACTGTAGTTGACTCAAGGTGATTTTAGGGTTACCTACACCTTGATGTATATAAATAAGAGCTTTTGCTTATTTGTAATTAACTTTTGCTTGAGAGAGAAATATATGCTGCGCCTACCTTGCCCTCAATATTGCTCTTTTGGTATTTGTTCATGCGTCTTTGCTATTACAGTTAATTGTTATGCCACATAGGGTTTCATGCAATTGTGATAGTGGATTCTTTCCATAGTTTAGATAAATCTGTCTTGTGAATCTTTTGTCATTATTGATCAAGCGTTATGCCACATAGGGTTTCGTGAGATTGTGATGATAAATCTGTTTTGTGAAGTCTTTACTGTTATGATCAAATGTTATGCCACATAGGGTTCCGTGAGATTGTGATGATAAATCTGTTTTGTAAGTCTTTACTATTTTGATCAAGTGTTATGCCACATAGGGTTTCATAAGATTGTCATGGTAAATTCTTAAATCTGTTTTGTGCCCAATAAACTTGTCTAGATTGAGCTGATAGATGCACCACCTTGCCTTCAAGTAGAGAATCTAAACTCGTTTATCGTCCGATAGTCAAACCTGCTCCATTTCCTCATGCTCTGTTTTCTTGAGGAAATTGGATAGATTTAAAGTAGATAGCTTAGTTGTAGTTAATGATCTGCGAAACCAGAAAATCCTTAGCTGCAACGTTCTTGGTTTTCTTAACCTTGTGCCTCTTCGGTGAGAACAAAAGATAGGACTTAGATTACTTTTCTTTTCCATGCATTCCAGCACAACGAGGGAGCTTCCCCTCCTAATTTGAAGAGCACTCATTGCGTAGTGTACATAGCTGTCCGTACAAACCTGCACTCCAGAGGTGTTAGATTTTACGCCAACAGGATCTAATGGCATCTTTTGCCCTATCCATGCCCTCGTATATGTAGTCCATTGCGGGCTTTTCCCCATCAGCAACTCGTAATAGAACCACTAAGGGCTCTGTGACTTGCAATTATTATGAAACAATGACATAAGTAAGAGTTAACAAAAAAAAGCAAATAAAATAAAAACAAGAATGAAAATAATAAAATATAATGTAGAATTACTAAACTAATTACTTATTAGTTATTACATTTACCTTGACAATCTCCTTAGTAGGCACCCAAAAGCCCTGCTCATCAAAAATCCAACCTGACGCACTCATCCCTGCATTTGTCTTAGAATATGTTGAGGAAGCCCACTCCTCACTAACAAACATCCGCCTCAAAGCTCCCTTTGACTGCAGTAAGGATTGTAGAGTGATGAAGTTGGTAGCAAAGCGTGTTATCGCAGGGCGAGCCAACTCCTTTTGCCCCGTGTATTGCCTCATAAGGTTGAGAACCCATGTTTGATTATATATGTACTTACAAATATTCCTTGCGGTCTCTACACATGTTTTGATCCAGTCAAGCTTGCCAAGATCCTCCAATATGAGGTCAAGGCAATGAGCGGCACAAGGTGTCCAAAATAATGATGGGTGCCTATCCATCAATAGTCTACCTGCAGCAACATAATTTGCTGCATTATCCGTCACTATTTGCACCACATTCTCCTCCCCTACCTCAGCCAAGACACCCTCCAAAGCCTCACAAAGGAATTCAGCATTTTTGGAGTTGCCGGATGCATCAATAGATTTAATGAACACGGTACCACCTGAAAAAGAAACAAAATAAATGATTCAATTAAATATAAATTTAAAATCTTGATTGTTAATCACTAAAGCAATGCATTTTAGGAAGTAAAATATTTACCCGAGGAAGAAACAAGAAAGTTGAGCAATGTCCTATTTCTTCTATCGGTCCAACCATCAGTCATGATGGTGCAACCCTTCGTCCTCCAAATTTCTCGCTGCTCCTCTATTCTGACTTTCACATCAGCCACTTTTTGGGGCAAAATGGGGCCTTCTATCTCTTCATCATTAGGGGCTTTGAACCCCGCCCCACAAACAGTAACTGCATCAATCATATTTTTCCAATATGGAGACCTAACACAAATAAATTAAATTTAGTAATTACTAATTAGTATTGAAAAATGTATAATTTCAATTTGAATTCAACATAGCTCTAAAAATAAAATTCAAGAGATAAAGAATCAACTATCAAGCAACAAGCTATATATTTTAAAACAAAACAAAAGAAGAATTACCTGGCTGCATGAAATGGAATGTCGCAATAAAACCAGAAGTCTCCAATTGCAGCTTTGGCTGCATCATGTTTATCCTTGTTCCAACCCATGCTCTCAAGAGACGGTTGGGAACCCGGAGTAGTGCGTGGCAAAATATATGAATCCAGCCTAGATCCACGAACTCTGGGCCCAATGCTAAGTTTGCTAACGCTACCACTGCCACTGCCACTACCACTACCAACAACTGAAGGTGAAGACCCTGGAGGAATTTTAGGCATGGAAGAACTCGAATCTCCAACTCCACACATGGCTGCCATCTCATCTTTTTGCTTCTTTTTTAACTCTTTTTGTTGCTCAAAGGTTTCCAATTGCACTTGCACTTCATGCATTACCTCAATAGGGACCTTTGTGCAAGGATTAGCATCTCGGCTCGGTATACATGCAAGGTGGTATTTCAATCTATTAATGCCACCCCCAAGAAAAAGAGTTTTGCAATGAAAACATTGTACTTCTCCTTTTTTTCGCCCAGGGGTAATAATGGCATGTTTCCAGCAAGGATCTCTTCTACTTTGAGACATGGTGAAATTGAATATGATGGAGACAATTTATAGATATATATTATAAACAATGCTGCAATAACACATAAATTTTAAAAAATTAGCATTCAAAGTATAATTTATAATAAAACTAAAAAACCTAGGGTTTGCAAGTTTGCAACTATAAAACTATTTTTTTTTTTGCAAGAATGCCTAGGGTTTGTTCAACAAAAAACTTAAAGTCTTAAACACACACACACCTAGGGTTTGTATTTATTTGTAACTTGTTTTTTGTTTCACTAAAACAAAATAGAAAAAACAAAGAAGAAAAAAAGAATAGAAAATGAAGTTTTGGTTTAAAAAAACAAAAAAACCTTCAAAACTCAAACATACCTCTTCAATCTTCTTTGAAATCAATGGAAATCTCTTTCCAATCCCTTGTAGACTCCTCTAGATGCAGCAAAATCACCTACGAACCTGCACAAATGCGATTCAATAAGCATTTGGTGCTCAATCTCTTTGCTGATTTTCCTTCAATGCAAATGTGTTTTGGCTGTCTTCTCTCTTTTTTCTCTCTTAATTGGTTTGAAAATGAAATGAAGTGCCTTTTGGAGGAATAGAGGCAAGTATAAAAGCAAAAAGAAAAAAAAAAGAAACTTTAAAATGTGTTTTTTTTTGATACACAAGCCCACAAAGTGACGGCCGAGTCTTTGGCACGGGACTCGGCGAGTCTGGCGAGTCTGGGCGAGTCTTGCGAGTACTCGGCATTCGAGTCTGTGGGACTCGCCAAGCCTCACCCGCCTCGGGACTCGCGAGTACTCACCAAGTTTAGGCAAGTCTTGTAACATTGATTTGAAGTCAAGTGGAGCAAATAAGTTGGAATCACGAGCTACGTTGCAGTCGATATGCTTCCGGTAAGGTTTCGACTAAATTCCGGTGAATTAGACAACTTACTATTTTAGTAAGTACCTAATTTAAGAGCGTTTACAAGCACTCTTGAAGTTCTCAGTCCTGCGCATTGAGAACATGTTAAAATTTTCGTCACATAAAATTTTGGTGAAAGCTTGTGAGACAAGCTGTCTATTTTTTTAACTATAGGATTCGGCTTAGGAGTAGATTTTAGGTTTATATGTGAAGTTCTTCAATGCATGTTTGGAGGGTATACAGGTTTTATGAAACCTACAGCGATGATATAACATGCAAAATGAGGCAGTGACTTCGGTGTTAAACTTCGGAAGCAAGATTTTAGGGTTGCATGTTGATTTTTCTTTGCATGTTTGCACTATTATTCCTGTGAGTTTTAGAGATCTTATAGCGATATAACACATGCAAACTAGAGATCGAGGAACTTTTCGAGAAGCCGTCTTAGAGGCCCTATTTTAGAGGTTTACTGTCGGGGTTTTAAGCGCATGTAGTGATTCTTTATATGGGTTTTTTCAAGAGCTACATGATGGTGTAATACAAAGCGAGATAGATCAATTTTGAGAGACTTACTATTTTTAATGAGACCATTCGGCCCGATTTAGCATTAGGATCTAGCAGGGTGAAGTTCAATACATCCAGGTGCTTAATTCGTTGATATACATGCAACCAAATTAGGTTTGAGCTTGGGACCCAAAATAGAGATAAAATGCGAGAATTTTTGGCCAAAGTGTATCCCAACGATCAGTATCATTCAAACTATCCAGTAAAATTTGAGAAGGTATTAAAAGGAAGCACTTACTATTTATAGTAAGAGCGTTCCAAAACAGGAGCTATAAATAGTAAGAAGTTAATTAGCGAGCGCCGGTGTGGTGAACCCAGAATCCTACCGATGAGTCACAACATTCAAATTTCAAGTCAACGGAGTTGGGAAATATCAAAATCAGAATAGTTGCCATAAATAGTAAACCACCTTCAGAAACATACTATAAATAGCAGGTCAGCTCGAGATGGCAGTGTGAATAGACTAACAAGGTCATGAAGATCCAGTGTTTAAAATTTCAAATCAATCCGAGCTTCAGAGATGTGAAAATCAAAGGACTACTAAATATAGCAAGGCGTGGAGAAGCTGGCAGAAGGAAGGAAAAATGGCTAAGTGATGAAGTTTAATCCTTCTCCACCCCCTAAATGCTTCCTCAGAGAGAAATGAAATTTGATGGAGATAAAATTGTCTAAGCTTGGATTTCGTCCTGCAGGACCCTTGAAGTGCGCCCAAGGAGGGATGAAGGTGTTAAAAAAATTCTAAGTGTTGGAGATAAATCCACCTCCCCCCTCCAAATGTGCCCTCATGCAATGTCAAGGTGTTAGAAAATTCTAAGTCAAGGCGTTCATCCTTCACCACATGTGAAATGTGCCCACCTCACAGGAAGAAGCTAGAAGAATTTTCTAAGTATAAGATAAGTCTACCTCATACCTCAAAATGCGCCCAAGCAAGCTAGGAAAAGACAAAGTTTTAAATCCTCCTTGGGGTCCAAAATGCGCCCATGCTTGAAGAGGAGTCAAAGGGGTCAAAGGCGTTGAAAGTGTTAATCCTTCTCCACCCCCTAAATGCGCCCATCCTTCTGCCTATGTGAAATGCGCCCAAGAGAGGGTGAAGACAAGTGAAAAGGTTACTAAGGCGTTGTGCAATAGAAGAATATTCCTAGTGTTGACTTTCTTCTTCCCCCTTTGAATGCGCCAAGTCTAGGATGAGATTGAGGTGAAAAGTTGTTAAGTGATGAAGAAGTCTAAGGTGTTGAAGTTATTCCCTCTCAATGTGCTAAATGTGCCAAGATGTAAGATGAGACATAAAATAAAAAAAATGACTAAGGCACCTAGACTTAAATCCTCCATCTATGAAATGCGCCCCAAAGATGTTGGAGATGGTGGCCTTCTAATGAAAATATGTAAGTGTTGATGGAAATTCCTCAGCACAGGTGGAATGCGCCATGTGAAAGATAAATGGAGAAAATTTTCTAAGGAAAATTCCTATTTGATGCCTAATACTGATGATATTGATTGAATATTTTTCCTAAGTGTTAATATTTAAATTTCACTTTCTAGGAAAATTACGCCCAAGTTCAAGGAGTGATGAAATTTTCAGGGGCATGAATAAAATTGGCAATGGATGAGTCAGAAGGTGCCAACTTCACAAGGATGATGAAAATTTTCAAGTCAGAGCAGGAAAATTACGCCTAGGGATGAAGAATTGGAATAAATTTAATGAAAAATATTTTTCTAAGGTTTAAAAATTCAAAAAATTAAATGTACCCCTTTGTTTGTAGACCCATGGATTCAACGTTTTCTGAAGGGAATTTTCTTCTGGGTATCAATCGTCTTCGACAAGGAATGGATTTTAAGGTCTTCTACACTTCGCCAAGGCTTTCAGGATAAAGATTTTGATCGACACTTGAATAATGAATTTTCCTAAGGAATTTAAAAAAAAAAAAATTCTAAGGAAAGGAATAAAATGTGTTGTTGAAATAAAATGCCTCAGAGGATGAATTTAAGGTTGATTCACTAGATGATTTTGATCGAAATTCTTCATGAAGGTGAATTTTCCAGGCGAGAGATGAATAAAATTAAGTGTCAGAGCTCCAGTTGGTGAAGTGAATTTCTTGAGGATGCAGTCGAAGTTAGAAAAATGATTTGAAAATGTTAAGTACGCCTTGGCCAGTCAAGATAAATCCTTTGAAATTCTAGAAGGTCAAGATTCCAGACGCCAGATGACAAGTGTTGCAATTGCCAGAGGAGGGAAATTCGAATTCCTGCTGTGAAGTAGTGGAGATTTAATGAACTGGCTAAACTTGGAATTCGACTTAGTTATATGAGCTGAACTTTGTTTCATTTTTCTCCATTAGTTGAAGAAGTACGATTTGAGCTCTGAAGTAAAGATTGCAGTGCAAGTGCAAGCCAGGACTTGGTGAAGAAATTTGATTTGAGGTAGAAGAGGATTGTTGAAGCTAAAATTTAAAGAGTTTAAGTGCTGAAAGTGTTAGAAGTGAAGTTGGCCGATTTTCTCAAGTGTTGAAGTTGCTGAAGCTTGCTTGAAAAATTTGTTAAGTAGTGAAGTTGCTGAAGCTTGCTCGAAAATTTGCTAAGTGTTGGAAGTTCGAAGTTGCTAGAGGAGAAGTTGAGGTTTGCAGATGAAATATAATGTTGCAGCTTCTCAATTTTAAAAGTCGACTGGCAGCCCCTACATGTTATTTTATTTCTCTAAGTTAAATTGCTGATGGCTATTTGTGGATGGCTGAAGTAAGAGCAATTGGCAGAGACAATAATGCTGCATCCAGGCAGGCTGTTATCAAGAAGTTGAGCAAGCCTTTCCTGCCGGAGTCGAAATTCACTTCGAAGTTGGGCAAGCTGGTTGACACAAATTTGGGTTCTTTCAAGATGGAGGCCTTTAAAAGTCGAATGATGGGAGTTGGCAGTCATCGTCCTTCAGTCACTTCGCACAATATTGTTCGAAGTGGGCTATATGCAGCTGCTGGTTTTCCACCAGCAATTCAGTGTCCAAGTTGATGGAGTGTGCTAACTGCTACGACTCGGATCACAGGTCTATTGTTTCACCTGATGGTAGATTGTTCGCCAATCTCACTCCTGTAGCTATCGGCGAAGCATTTGGAATTCCATCACACGAGAAGATGATTTATAAGACGAGAGAGCGTGCTGAGCGAATGTATGCTTCAACCTTCGAGAGATTTGCTGATATGATCAATGCTCGTTGGATGAACAAGCCCAAGCCCTCTCGCACGAAGTTGCCGAAGCAGATTATATCAGATGATTTGAAGCAGGAGTACTGCGACTTGATCATGATGCTCAGCAGGGTTGGAGGCTGTCCTCAAGCGTTTATCTTTGAGCCATGGATGTTCTATTATATCAACCTCGTGCTGGAAGGAAAATAGCACATCAATTGGGCGATGATGATTAGTGACAATTTGCATGAGCAACTCCGAAGCTTGAGAAGGACAAAAACATTTTACATGGGCTCATACATTGTTTACATGTTGGCTCGTATGACTGAGTACAATGGAATTTCATACAAGATGCCAATTGGATGTGGCTCTCATCAGTTCAAGATCCATGAGGCTTGTCCACAGCTGCACCTGACAAGCACATCCAATTACAAGCAGGTCAATGATGCCTTCACCATGCATATAACAAGATCACTTCAACAGAGGACTCATCATAGGATCTCGAGGGAAGCTCAGGAATTAATAGAAAGGTATGGGTGCTGGTTTATTCAGTTTCCGAAATTTACTTACATCAGGCTGCAAGGTTGTTCTTCATACCCGTATAGATTGCCTAAGTACCCGACAAATAGAATTTTGATGTTAGAGATATCTAGGCAACTTGTTGCCTATGATAAGATTCAAAAGAGAAAGAAGAAGGGAGGGATTGACTTCCCAATCATCATGGGGAATTTGGATGAAGTGTGTCCTTCACTTTAGATAGCCAGGGAAGCTGAGAATGAGCTTCAATTCTTCCATCTTTCCTATCACACTAGCAGGCAGTATTACGATCCTCACAGGAATATTAGATGGATAGTGTCAGAGGAGTTTATTCATAAGGCAAATATTGAGGATTACTGGGCTAATACATCAGATGAAGCTGAAGTCAGGAAAAGGATGTTCTCGAGGCTACCATTGAGCATGATCAGGGAGTGTGAAATTATTCCAGTACCAGACCAGGTGGACAAGGACATGAACGTTCTCCATCCAGATTATGAGACAGTGAGAGACACGCCGCTTCCACTCCCAGATTGGTCGGAGCTAGAGATTGCTGATTTGGACACACTTTGTATACCAGTCCTAACTTTCACCAGAGCATGGGTTGAAAGGCATGTGAGCAGATTGAAGAGTAGGTCAATTCCTCTGACTTACAATTTGATGGGAGATCATAGGACATTGACTACCAGCAGGAAGAAACAAGTTACTTGAGGTCTAGAGTCTCGGAGGAAGGAGCTAGTTCAGTCGGAGCCTCCAAGAATTGTGGTAGAGTCACCTAGGCCATTGGAGACACGTTCTCCAAGCATACAGGAGGTTTCACTATTTGCTGATCAGAGAAATGCATTGAATCAGGAGCAGGAATTACATGAGGAAAATCAGCCACCACGGAGAGAATCAGTTGGCCAAAGTGTCAATGCACCCACTAGAGATAATCAGCAGGAGGAAGATGAGGAAACTGCTACTGACACACACTTCCAGTATGAGCTTGAGGCGGCTCTAGAGGATGATGCAGTTTCTAGAGATACTCAGCCATTAGAGGCCAATGAGCCTCGCCAGAATGAAATTGAAGTAGAAGAAGTCCGTGAGGAAGAAGCAAGAGATGAGCAGCCGTTTGTTATACAATAGGTAGTACCTGATTGGCTTAGAGATAGAATGAGAAGGAGCCCCAGTGAAGAGGCTAATCCAGCAGTAGAGATGGAGGAATTTTTGAGTAGGATCAGCGCGCCTCCAACCAAGAAGAGAGCTAGGAAATTTTCGAAAATCTCAATAGATGAGGATGGCTCTCGCACCCTTCACATGGCTGTGCCAAGGGTTGATTGTGATCGAGATGAGGCTGTACCGGAGAATTATATGATCACAACCATGGAGTTAGGTCGCCCCACAGGAGCACAGATTATTGAGGAGTGTGATAACTCCTATCAGGTGCTTAAGGATAGATTGCTCAGGACTGAAGGCAAGTACAAGAAATTGAAGAAAGAGCACAAGAATTTGATTGGCTACATGCAGCATTTGTCTCGTCCTTGTGGGCAGGAGATTCCGGCACTTGAGCTTCCAGCTGAGTTATCTAGGGAATCAGTTAGTGGCCTAGAGGATTTGAGGAAGATAGCACAGGCGGATTCAGCTGGAGTCTGGAAGGCTATGATGAACATTATTGATGGAGTCCTAAACACCTTGGAGGAAATCTTTGCTAGTAGGCTGAATTCTGATGAGGTGACTATTGATGGCTTGAGGAGTAGGCTGCCACCTTTCTTTTCGGAGGTGAAGACTTTTGTGCAGGATGACTTTGAAAACATTTCGACTTTCTCCAGCCTGATTCAGAATACCTAGGATGCCTTGACCGCTTGGAGAAAGTCTTGCACACGGCATGGGCAATCGGTTACGGTGTTAGAGTTTCAGCTGGATCACATTTCGCCGATCTCAGTTCAGGAGGTTGAGGCTGTGCTCACCAGGTTAATTGATTTTGCAGCCAAAGAGAAGGAGAACGGAAATGCACTTTTGGATGATGACCTTCTGGAGGACTGATTGTGGACATTAATTGCCTTTACTATTTTGGGAGTGAGTGGGAATCTTTTGATTCATTTATTGTACCACTCCCCATTCTGGCCATTTTTAGGGTTAGGGCTGAGGTGGCTTAATCTAAGCCATTCATTTGATTGTAATCTGAGCCGTCCATTGGACTGGGCTATCTATAAAAGGGGCATCCCCCCTCATTTGTACTTCAGTAGAAATTGGATTAGACATCAAACTAGAGACTAGAGCAGAGAGATTGATAGTTGTGTAGCTTAGCTTAGTATGATAGCTTAGCATAGTTGGAAGGAGAAGGAAAGTTCTCCCTTTGAGAATTTTTGTAAGGAATTGTTACGAAGACTATCATAATAAAAGAGTTTCATTGATGGTGAATTTGTCTTTTGTTATGAGCAGTTAGTGAGGTTTCTTCGCCCTTCAACTTCAAGTAGTTTAAAGTAGCGTAATTTTTTATTGCAAGTAGATGTTAGCTGTGGATTTGTCGTGTTAATCAAGGCAACTTCGTTTTAGTCCATACCACTAGCAGCTTGCTGACGACAAGTTTGCCTTGTGTGGTCAACTGGAAAATTTTACAAGCTTAACTTTGGTTGTGATTTATGTCTCGGCATGCATCGTCTTGATGGTGTCTTGATGCCAAATTGCGACTTAAAAACCTCTTGCCACTCCCTTGAAGATTGCACCAACTTTGTGTAAGCTGTCCCACGCGAGGCGAAGCAGAGTTTGGTTGAAGTCTGTTGAGATTAATCCCACATCCCGTCTTAGAGTAGAACCTTCTTATCCCTATACTCATTTACATTCAGTACATTTCTGGTTAGTTTTAGGAAAATTCATACCTCAACGCTAAATCATTCGCACAAAATTCCCTTCTGATCACTAAGTACCTGCTGTTAACTGTAAACATCCTGAACAATTGTGTAAGTCCCCTCGTAAAAACAACAAATCACAACGAACCTACTAAGGGTATTCCATAGCATTTTGGAACCTTGGAGTTGAACATACGAACTTTCTGGCAATCTTAGCATATGGAATTCTTTGATCAAGAGAGAATGGAGTAGCCTTTGGATTACTTTGTTTTGCTGATTGGTGCGGTCACAAAAATCACATCAACAGTCAGTAGATCATCAATCTTGAGCATTGAGAATTTTTGTCTGATTGTAATTCAGCTGAGCTCTCCATTATCATGTAGGTATGGTATGAGCTATTTTTAGAAATGAAATTTGTTATTCTCCTGAAATCGTGAAATACAACAATTTTAAGCTATTTCTTAAACCAACAAGCATGGGCTGCTTAAATGTTGCAAAACTTTGATGAAAAGATTTAGAAAGCCTTTTTGGTAGTCAACATGAAATGTACTTATATTAAAGGCCTACATAAATTTTGAGTCCAAGTAATATGTGTGGCATTAGTCTTTAATTGAAATATTGGGTAAGTAATTGGTGCTTTGTATCTTTATATTCATAGTTTACAAATAATGCTGGACAATTGTTCATATCTATATAATAAATCAAGCTTCTAATTTGTTATGGTCAACAGGTTGCTATGGGAGCGAACGGTGCAACTACTGTCTCTGCAACCATGTTTTTTGCTGCAAAGGTGATTATCTTTGTTTGCCTTCTGCTTTTGAATTTTATGGAATCATGGTTGATGGGAAATATACCTTGTTAATAGATCTCATTCTGCTATTTTGGTGAATTTTGTGAAGACACACTAAAAAAGGTGAACCAAGCAAGACTTGTCTTTTGTAGTTGGTGAATGCTATATGTTACCTTTTTTCTGGTATCAGATTTAATGGGAAAGGATTTCTTCCTATGTGAAGCTTGGTGTCAATCATAACATATCAATTGCAAGAGTTGCAGTAATGTTGCATTATGAAAATAGATAATAAATTTACTATAAAACCAAATCTTTTTCCATATTTTGTACATGTTTGTTGATGGAAAAAATTCTTCCTGCTTTTGTTTGTTTAACATTGCTGTAGTATCCAATGCATATGTTGTAAATGTAAACATTATAGGCTAAGTCACCAGGTTCGAATTCGAATTCGAGTTCGACAACATTGAAATTCGGATGAAATTCGACAAGGAAAAAATTCGAAAAGTATAAAATTCGGATAAAATTCGCCTTATGTAATTTAAAAAAAAATTAAAATAAAACATTAATATATATATTTATTTTAGGTTTTATTAATTATTAATATAAATAAAAACTAAAATAATAAAATATTTAATATTTCACATTTTATAAAATAATACAATATTAAAAGATTTAATTTTTTAAATCTAAGACCAAGTGAATAAAATAATAAAATATTAAAACCTAAAATAAATCTAATATTAATAAAATAATAAATAAAACCGACGCTATGAAATAAATAAAGCTTCTCCTATCATTGGAAATGGTTTTAATTCGTGCTTGCAGGGACGGAGGCTTGCCGGAGCTTGGGACACATTCTTTGCTTGTAGAGTGAAAGCCGACCACAATCTTTGCTTGGAGATTGAAACCCGTGACGCTTAAAAACCAGAAAGAGATTTGTACAGTGTCGACCTTGAAGACCCGTCCACGATTTTTATTTGCAGAGTGTCGACCTTGAGACCCAAAACTTCAAAGAGATTTCACCGCCGACAGAGACTTGCATGCCTTAAAAATCAGAAAAAGATTTCGCCGCCGATAGAGACACGTTATTTGGTGGAAGAGAGGCGTTATTTATTAAAAAAAATTCCGTTCAAAACCCTAAAAAAAAGCTTTTTGTAAACGCTTTTTAATAAATTTTATACCTACGAATTTAATCGAATTTCATGTTTTTTTAAGAAATTCGACGAATTTCGAATTTCATGCTTAAAATTCACCGAATACGGTGACTTAGATTATAGGTACTATAAAATAGAAAATGACTTTTTCTTATAGCCTTACTTTCAGAGAACCTGAACAATTCATTATAACTAGACATTTAAATCAGTAAAAACTTAATTAATAGACATACATATATTAACCATTATCTTTAGCCAAGGATGAAATATAGATCTGAAAGGAACGGAATGCACCCATAAACACATATAAGAAATGGCTTGTAAATTGTGGATGGTTATACCTTGGGACATAGTCTCAATGCAAAACATATGTGCATATCATTGCTGGCTTCATTGAGAGAGGGGGAGAAAGAAAGAGGGACATGGTGTTGAGTTTTTAACTCGGATAGGAACTTCCACAAGGTTTAGTGCAAATGTGTGGAAAGAGTTCAAGTGGTTCAAGTTCTATTTTGCATTTCACTTTTGGCATAATAGTGAGTCTTTTATTTAGCTAAATAAGTCTAATAAAGTGTAGATATGCATTAGTGATTTAGAATTATCTTTCATCTTGTTCTTTTAAGTGATCACGATTCAGGATGCTTTTTGTAAGTAAATCTGATTTTTGGAAGATTTTTAGCTAAAATAGTATAAAGATAGGAGCAAGATAGAAAGATGATAACATATTGAATACAATGATTTTCCATGCAGTTGTAACATTAGTTGTGGAAATTGCCTTATAAATTTTTCAATGGAATGGAAAATTGATTTGAAGGTGTAATTATTTGTGTATGCCTTCGCATTTTGAAGATTTCATAATTGTGTGATTTTGCAATGATATTTAGGATTAGGACATAATCATCTAGATTTGAAAATTTTCTTCGTGGTATCAGAGCTAGAAGGGCTAGAGAAAATTATGTAGCCTGAGGTAAAAGGAATATCATGTTTTTTTTTGAAATTCAGTCATCTTTTGAAGAAAAATATAGCAGGATTTTTTTCTTTTTTTCCGTGTGAAGTCATGACTAGTTTTGTCTAAAGAAATTATGGCACCCAAGAAAAAGTAAAACCATGTAAGTTTTTTCTTGTAAAAATTGTCATTTTTGGCACGAAAAATCTTAGTTCTTGTGGTTTAAATTCATGCCAAGATTTGTTTTAAATTGGCAGTAGATTTTTATTTTTCATGCAAAATTCTTGTGTCATTTTTGTAGAAGGAAAGTCACGGTAAGGTAGATAGTGTGGCCAGGATCTGTAGAAATCATTGTCAAATTTTAGCATCTAGTTTTAGGATATGTTTTTGTAGAAGTTCAAAACCGCAACCAATGGCTTGTAATTTTGTAACAAAAGGAAGGGGCGGTGGCTAAAGTTTATTTCTGGTATTTTTGACATGAAAATTACTAGGTTTTGCAAAAATGGTGGCTAGGGTTTCATACCAGCAGCCAAGGCATGGTGAACAACCTATAGATAGGGTTTGCTAGGGCAGAAAACTAAGGTTTAGAACATTGTACCAAGTATTTTGATTTTTTTTTTAGCAGAATTTTACTTCTAGATCTAGGAGTTTGTTTGTGTTAAGAAAGTTTTTTTTTTAATGGCATCACCTAGCCTTAGGATTGAGGATAGATTAGATGGTGCATCAAATTTCTTTCCTTGGAAAGTCAGGGTGACTTTTTTGTTAAAGAAAAATGATCTTTGGGATATTGTATCTATTGAGGACTGAGGTGTCTCCTCCTATAGATCTATGATAGTTGGTAACCCACAAGAAGAAAAGAACCAAGGAGATTTTTTATGCTCTAGTTGGTCTTTTCTAGAGTGAAAACATAAACAAAAAAATGATATTGAGAAACAACCTCAAATCCATAGAGATGACTAAATCAGATATAGTTACTAGTTACTTGATGAAGATCACACAACTTCATGACCAACTTGTAGGAGTTGGGGAAAGGTTAAAAATTTAGAGCTAGTCAACTTGGTGTTGAATGGGTTCTCATTTTTGTTTAGAGCACTTGTGCTTAGGAGAATCTTCCTTCCTTTGAAAGACTATGGGATGACTCTATCTAGGAGGAAACTTGAGTGGAGTCAAAAGTTAGCGAGAAGGGTGGTGACGAGAATTTAACCCTCTTTGGATAGATGAAGGGAAATAAAGGAAAAGGGAACAACAAGGGTAAGGAAAAGGATGAGGAAGGATCCTCACATCTAGGGAAAAAGGATTTGAATAAAATCAAGTACTTCAGTTGTCATAAGTTCGGTCATTATGCATTAGAGTGTCCAGACAAGAAGAAGAACCAAGGATAGTAGCAATAGAAGGAAGTGGTAGCCTTTGTAGGAATTCAATAGAATGAGTTTGTTTCCAAGTTTGAGAATAATTTCTCAGTAGTATCTTGTCTTTCTACTAGCACGTTTCCTAGGAATGCTTGGTATGTAGATAGTGGGGCATCTAGACATATGACATAAGCTAGATAGTATTTTACCAATTTAAAGGAACACAACTCTAGAGTTCAGGTTGAGCTTGGTATTGATGCCAAGTATCCAATACTACAAGTTGGTACAATTCCCTTTTGGCTTTAGTCATGGAACTCTTTGGAGTTTGATGATGTGTTGTTTTTTCCTAGTCTAAGGAAGAATTTTCTTTTAGTCTTAGTTATGGAGGATAATGGCTTTGCAATAGAATTCAATGATTGACAAGTTCTTATCAGGCTGAAGAAATGTAGCCCAATTACAACACAAGTTATAGGGGTCAGAGAAGGCAACCTATATAGGTTATAGGGTGAACTAGTTCAAGTTTCAATTCATAATAGTCACAATTTGTGAGTTGGGGCATAAGAGGATGGGTCATTTGCATAACAAGGCATTGCTTGTTTTGAGCGAGATTGTCATAGGAATTTTAGAGTTCAATATTGAACAATAGGGAGTATGTAGAAGATGCACACTTGACAAGCATGTCAAGGCTACTTTTCCAAGCAGCGAGCATAGGTCTAAGGAGATTCTAGACTTAGTGCATTTAGATGTGTGTGGACTGATGTCAGTAGGATCGATTGTGGGAAGCATGCATTATGTTTCCTTTATTGATAACTTCTCTTGCAAGATGTGGATCTACTTCTTAAAGGACAAGGAAACATCTCTTGCTTTTTCCCAAAGAAACATCAGCAAGCCTAGGTTTTGAATATGGCTTTTGCAGCCCCTATAATGGATAGACTCTTCTTCTCTACAACTCCATTCTATTGTGGGTTGTACAAAACTGTCAACTCCCTCTTTGTCCCTGCCTCCTTTTAGGAAACATCAAATTCCTTGGAGGTATACTCACCCAGGCCATTGTCCGTTTTCAAGACCTTGATCTTCTTCCTCGTCAAATTTTTCAGGAGTTCAAAGCTCTTGTTGAAAATTAGACAAGGAAGAAGATCAAGGTCTTGAGAACAAACAATGGCCTAGGTGAGTATACCTCCAAGGAATTCAAAGGTTCCTACAAAGAGGCAGGGACAAAGAGGGAGTTGACAGTTTTGTACAACCCACAATAGAATGGAGTTGTAGAGAAGAAGAGTCTATCCATTATAGGGGCTGCTAAAGCCATGATTCATGACCTAGACTTGCTGATGTTTCTCTAGGAAAAAGCATCTCTTGTAGTTGTGTATGTTCAAAATAAGTTTCCTCAAAGAATCTTGGAGGACAAAACACTAGAAGAGGCATTTAGTGGTGTGAAACCAGAGGTGAGTCATTTTCACATCTCTAGTTGTCCAATTTATATCCATATACTTGTAGAGAAGAGGACCAAGTTGGAACCTTCCACTAGAAGGGTTTTTCTATGGATTATAGTGATACTTCAAAGGCCTACATGATCTTTATTCTAGAGTAGAGGAAAGTAGTAGTCAGTAGAGATGTGACATTTGAGGAAGACTTTGCATCCAAGAAGACTTATGAGATCTTTCTAGTGATAGAGGATGAGAAGCATGAAACTTCAAAGGTTGAGCTTGGGTCTCCAAAGACTCTAATGGCTTCCAATTCAACACAATAACCTTCAAGTGAGGAGGGAGAGACTTCAGCCTCTTCCAGTTCTATCAAAAGCCCTCAATGGTTCCCATAGACATCGAGGGACGCTCAAGAGAATGTAGAAGCTCTTAAGAGCACATTCAGGGACAATAAGCCTCCAAAGAAGTTTCCTAATGTAATAACCCCACACCAAATTTTTTGATTTTTCAATATAGAAAATGCAAATACAAGTCCTTGCACTTTCTAATCGCCAAGTTCCCAATGCAGGCAAGGTGAGATCATATAGTGTTTTGGACAACACACACTCTATCTAGATCAATGCATTGCTGAAATGTAAAGGCATCAAGTCGACTAGAGCGTGTGAGCGATAGAGATGACCCAAATCAACACCTCTTCAACGGACAAGCATGAATAGAGAATGTAGAGCCATTGGCAGATTATAGTGGAATTCGATCAAGCCAAAATGGCCGATTACATGCAAATGTGATCAATGCAAAAATGGGCTTGAAATGCAGAGGGGTCTAGTGGTGAACCGATCAACACCTTCAATGATAAATACATTGACTGGTAGTATACCATCCGGTTTTACAATATCTTGAACATGAAATGCACAACTCTCTGGTGGTACAACCATCTAGAGTTACAATAGTATGAGCATGGAATGCACTAAGTACAACTGAGAATGATATTGATAAGAGAAGCTAGCTACACGCACTAATAATGTTATTCAAAATAACACATTGCTGCATATACATGAGTTAGTCTATAAAATCATAGGTTGATGTTATACCATTCATGTGGACTCATTAAATTGAAGTGCACTAAAAAAGAGGGTTGAAGGATGATGTAGAATGTTGATTGTAGACCTCCAAACTCATTGAACTATCATATTAGATTGTTTGGGTCTGAAAAATGCCTGCCATCCACCATACTTAATACCCCTGTTGGTGTAACAACTAACACCTCTGGAGTGCAAGTTGGTACAGACAGCTATGCACACTACGCAATGAGTGCTCTTCAAATTAGGAGGGGAAGCTCCCTTGTTGTGCTGACAAAAATGCTTAAAAAGGGAAATAATCTAAACTATATCATGTCTTTTTTGTCTCAGCTATAAGAGGCACAAGGCTTTTGAGAAAACTCTATACGTTGTAGCTAAGTATTTCTGGTTTTGCAAGACTTAACTACAACACACAAAACTAAGTAACGTAAACTATCCAATCCCCTCAAGAATTCAGAGCATGAGGAAACAGAGCGGGAATGATTATCTGACGATAAACCAAGTACAGACTCACTACGTGAAGGAAAGGAGGCACGACTATCTACTTGTCTGAATAGGCTTATTATTCACACACATCACACGATAAACAAATACAGATTCTCAACTTGAAGGCAAGGTGGCACATCTATCAGCTCAATTTGAACAAGTTTATTGAACACAAAACATGAAGGATAGCCAACTAGGACAGCAAATTGCATAGGTGAGACACGCATACAATCTACAATCAAACTAGCCACTATATCTAACTAAGGCAAGAATTCGCCATCATAATTGCATGAAACCCAAGTGGCATAACAATTCATCATAACAGTAAATACTCATGAACAGATACAGAACGAGCAATATTGAAAGCAAGGTAGGCACAACATATATTTCTCTCTCGTGTAAAAGTTATGTACAAATGAGCAAAAGCTCTTATTTATAGACATCAAAAGGTGTAGGGAACCCTAAAATCACCTTGAGTCAACTACAGTCTTGCAATGCATGCAAGATTTATTGTTAAACCCTGATAAAGCAAACTATACAGTTAACTGGAAAGCTACCATCAGTTAACCGGTACATCTAATCTAAATGGACATGTGCAAGCCTGCACGTCCTTATTGAAAGCAAAGTTAACTGGAATACTACCATTAGTTAACGTAAACCCTAAATACAACTCCAAGTGTGTAAAGGAAATCCCATAATAGACATGCATGAGATGAGACAGTGAGTTAACTTGGAAAGGTAACACCAAGTTTAACTCTTGTGTATAATGTCTATACTGAGAGGTGGGAACTGAAGTCTACTGGCCATGATCTCGAGCAACCAATCCCTCAACGAGATTGTTAACTGAATCAGCATCTAAAGGTCGGCACAATTCACTACTTGTTAGCAACTTGAGCAATCTTGGCAATCTTTGCACACTTAAACTAGCATTTCACTGACTGGTAACTTTGGCGGCTCCGTAACTGAAGCGACGACCATTATCTCTTTTGCAGCTTGATGTCTTTGACGCTTTTCCTTAATGAAAGAGTGTTGCATGACGAAACTGCGAAGTTCGACTACGAACCCTTTGATTGTGAGAAATGCAAATGAACTTCCTGCATATGCAGAATTTCAATGGTATCAACCCTCTAAACCGGCCTTGGAAAACAATCAGCTATACGAGGCATGCAACCATATGGACTTGAGTGACTACGCCTGTCAACCCTCTGAATGCACTTGATACAAATCGATGTCAGCTTTTTTGATGAAGTCATGAATTAAGACTGATTTGGTCTTGAATTCAGTTTGCATGAACCACATCCTGAAAAACTCGCCTGTTGACTGTGAACACGGCTATATTCTGACAACTTTTCTGGAAAGCTAAAAATACCCTGCTGAAGCTAAAAATAGCCCGTCGGAAGGTAATTTTCACGGAAAAATCTAAGATATGGGTTTTGTCCAGAAAATGATTGTAAGACAACCCAAAATGCCAGATTTGCAAAAAATGGACTTCTACTCGACCATGCAAGGAATTTTCAGTTGAGAAAATTAAAGCCTCGAGAACTGATGCTCTAGAGTAAATTTTCCTGAAAAATTCTAGCACATGGGTTTTCTCGAGGAAACTATGCTGAATAAACCCAGAAGATTTGTTTTTCCAAAATTCGCCAGTTCTTCAAACATGTGAGAGAATTTAAGACAATAAAATGGAAGAATTTCAGAAGAAGAAAGACGTTTTTTGATGTTATCTTCTGCTAAAATTGCCACTCTGCCTTGAAATTCGTTGATAAATCTGACTTATACCTGCAAAGAAAGTGTTTTGATGTCTTTGCCAATGATTGCTGATGAGAAATTCGCCTAACTCTGAAAGAAACTCGCCTTTGCTCTGAAGAATTACAAATTTGCTCAAGCTGTGTGAATGAAATATGACGCCATGCTTGAATAAATAGAGCAAAATCACACCATAAAATCATGACTGCAAGAATAGAACGTAGACTTTGAAAGGAATTGTTCTGATTGGACCCCCTCCAGTTGAACTAACAGTGACTCGGAGTCCCAGATTAAAAATAATAATAAAATATTCAGTTTGCTTTACATGCGTTTTTGAAACCCATCATCAAAAAGGCGCCAATTTGAGAAAATTGCCATTTAATGCCTTAGCATGCAAAATAAATATTAAATATTATTTTAAGTTAGTTAGCAATAAAGCAAGGCATCTGGATGCACCCTACGAACTTCACTGATTCCGAAAAGTTTTCATTTGACCCTCTAGGCGTCCATTTACTCAAGATATTACATTTTTTGCTAACTTCCTACTTTATAGCTGACTGCAAAGTTACAGTTGGCCATGTTCAGCTCTGATTTTCGGATGACTGAGTGATACTGAGACCACGCTGATATATCCATCGTGAACCCTGCAGAGCAAGGATGAAATGTCTATTGGGAACTGTAATTGCTAAAACCAACGTTTGACACCTCAAAGAATTAGGCACCCTTCATTAAATTGATTTTCAGACACCAGACTTATTTTTCCGTTTTGCCATCTGATGCTTCAAACTGCCACTGATGAAGAACGATGAACCCTGCTGACTGGATGGTAGGCTCACTACGTGATTGGAGGTATTTTGCATCCAATGACTGTATGTAAGGCACCAAAAGACTGTATTAAGGACCTCAAAAGCAAGGTCGCCCCTAGCCTGAGAAGGCTCAAACACCATTCTGACAAAAGTGTAACTTTCAACCAGATGCCCTACTTCAACCTTCGACACCGGGAGCTGGAGTGCTCCGATTCACGCATCATCTATCTCATTGTGTAGCTAGAACAACTTACAAGAGATGTCTTTGGAGGTGACGAAGTGAGAAAACTGCTTCTAAGACCTCAAAGAGACGATAGCCTTTTCTTTTTAAAATATAGGCTCCATACTTGGTCATTTTCTGAGTTTTCTTCGCTTTTCAACATTCTACAAAGACCTCGCACGTACGAGCATTTGCCAAATCCTGGAGGCTGATGGCTGGGCTTTTTGGATAGCTGGAGTAATTCCTCACAAGTCCTGTGAAGACTGCGAAAGCTAAAAACCCCATCTGACAGGCCAAAAGGCTGGGCGCCCCTGGCCTACAAAGGCTACAGTGTATGTTTCATGTTTCTCCACCCTCTTATTTATGTGCCTGGTAGAATCTTTTCCACGATCTCTCAGGATGTCGGATTGACAGGCTGACTAGTGCGTTACAAAACCGGACAAGAGTAGCACAGATGTCAGGAAGACCTCATCTGCAATTTCATCCATCTCAAGGGTCATCTTGAAGGGCACCCCTGGGCTACAGGGGCGCAAATTTGGCAATTGACAACTTTCTTTGATAAAAACCCTCCTTGTAATCTCAACTTCTGACCTTGACTGCCAGAGCTCTGGGTCTCGGATGTCTTCATTCAATAGCTCGTCGGATAGCCAGACAAATTAGGAAGAGATTGAATGTATCAACAATCAGGAATAACAGAATCTAGACCTCCATTAAGAAGGGTGCCCCTGGGCTACAAGGGCACAAAAGCTGTAAACTGATCATCTTTTGCAATCTGTAACTTCTTGAACCTTCAACTTTTGACCTCAGCAATCGGAGTTGTAGACCTCGGATAACCTCGCAGGATAGCTTATCGGATAACTGGGCTAATTCTGAAGAGATTGACTACATTTACAAACAAAAGCAACAAGATTTGAGCCTTCAAGGAGAAGGGCGCCCCTGGGCTACAGGGGCACAAATTTGCTTCTGCTTGAGAAATCTTCATAAATTTGCTCTTTGAAATCACCATTCTGGCCACTGAAATGACCATGCAAAGGTATAGCCTCGTCGTGAAATGCTCCTCCATCGTGAAATGCCTCGTTCTGAGTCACCGATTCAGGTTCTGATCAACAGGTACTGCTCAACAGCTGCTTTTGATTGACACAACACTGACCAAAGTCCATGCTTGATATTGCCCAAAAAACTGTATTTGACATCATTTTAGCAAGGTTTAGACTCTTTTAAGCAAAATACCTTGATGAAGCAAAAAGTTTGGTTTGGGTACAACAACCCCAAAACACTGTATAACCATCATTTAACTGTTGGATAACAACACTACTATAAATCCCAATATGTAGAGAAAAATCCCTTTGAAATGACTTTGATTGTTGCTGCAGCAAATAGTATAGCATGAAAGAAAGAAGTACAACCCTTTCAAAGCTCCAAAAATCACTTCTAAATTCAGCCAGAACTAGGACAAAAAACATCAATAAACTTGCATATGAAAATCTCCATTATCGATAACAAATTGGAAAGACTCAACATTCAGCACAATGGTGATTTTTGGATGAAATCACTCAGCCAGCTAGGAGGCTTTTCGTCCTTTGGTAAATAGGGAGAACTCATGTTCTTTCACCAAAGTAAATGAAATGAATAATTAGTAACTCTTTTTCTCAAGAACCTACCTCCTTTTATAACCTGTTTAGAGCTATTTTAAGAAAAAACATTTTCTTGCTGCTTTTTTGAAAAAAACGCTCTTTTTACTTTAAAAAAAAAAACACTTTTTTGCCTTTTCATTACTTTTTCAAAAAACACTTTTTGCTTTTTTTGTTGTAATTTTCCTTAATAAAATAATATAAAGTGTCTTTATGACCACTTTTTAGCACCTTGAGCCTAGTAACACTTTATTTGCACACTTAAAACACCTTTTTAAATACTTCAATATAAGTTGTCATTTAATTCTACTTTTTCAATAACTTTAATATTTAACCATTTAATAATTTTAATTATTTTCCGCACAACCACCAAAGTTACTAAAAAGATTAAACTAACCCAAAATATGAATTCTAAGTTCTAACCACACCACCAATACCTTAACAGTCTATATGAAAGTTGACGTTCTCCCAGGATGACAAAAGTGCTCATAGAATGTCGGATTTGCACACGGAAAGTATTGTTGTGCACGTCTTGGCACCAAGAACTTGTTGTCATTGTTAGAATTTCCTTCTGAAAAAGTTGGCAGTCTTTGAGAAAGGGAGTTTCCAAGAATATTGGAATGGATCAAAAAAGGGAAAATTACACCTAATTACATAACATTGATAAGCAACATTATAGAGCCTTCTAGTTTTCAGGAAGTAGTAGATCGGTATGTAGCTAATGAATTGGTGTAGAATTCCTTTCTTGTTGAGAGGGAGTGTTGAGTTTTTAGCTCAAATAGGAGCTTCCACATAGGTTTAGTGTGAACATGCAGAAAGAGTTCAAGTGGTTAGAGTTATCTATCTTGCATTTCACTTTTGGGTAGAAGTGAAAGTCTTTTATTTAGCTAAATAAGTCTAATAAAGTGTAGATATGCATTAGTGATCTATACTTATCTTCGATCTCGTCTTTATAAATTATAAGGATGCTTTTTTGTAAGTAAAGTTGATTTTTGGGAGATAAGATTTTTAGCTAATTTAGTTTAAAGATATGAGCAGGATAGAAAGATGGTAACATACTGAAGATAGTGAATTTCCGTGCATATGTGATTTACATTAGTTGTGGAGGTTACCTTGTAAGTTTTTTTAAGGAACAAAAAACTGATTTGAAGGTGTAATTATCTATATGTGCTTCCACATTTTGAAGATTTCATTATTGTGTGATTTATGCAATGTTATTTAGCATTAGGACATAATTGTCTATATTAAAAAAAAAAATTCACATGGAAAGAGATAGTGGGTAGGGGTGAGATAGATGAAGGGATCTATTCCACGTTTGTTTAAATTATATTTCATTCCCCAAAGGTATACCCAGGTGCCAAATAGAATTATTTGCAATGTCAGGAACAAGACATGTACAAATTGTGAATTAATGGAGAATCTCTTAGTAGGAAACACCACACTTTTAATTTGTTTATCCAGTGGACAGTTGTTCTTGGCTTATTGTTTAGAGTGAAGGCATTGGTGAGGAAACTATTGGTAGTTAATATTTTATCCCATTTGCAAAATGAAAGGTGATTCTATTGATAAAGTAGCACAGAAAAGGCAAGATAAACAAACATGCCCCATTTAATGCATTGGAAAGTACCTTTCATTGGCTATGCGATGACATTGATTAAAACCTTACAAGCAAAACATCCAAGAACATGGGAGATGAGTATTCCATAATGACTCTTTACATGACAAACAATTTACCTTAGACTTGAAAGCGAGGGTGATACGAAAAAAATTTGTATGAGTACAACAAAACAAATTCAATTATGATGTGGCTGAATTTGACTTGATGTAAATTTGTTTAGTCTTGTGAAGACATGAGAGAAATCATTTAACAAAAAAATAATATTGAATGGCTCAATGTATTTCTTCTGGAAAGCATAGGACAAGGATGTTTTCTTCACATTTGTGAGCAGCCTCCCATGCTTTGGTGTTTTAATGTTGACTGAACCTCTATCTTGAACAAAGATCTTAGCTAGCATTCAAATAAACCTCTGACCACCAATAAGATGAGATGACAAGTTTACTTTCCTTTCAACAGGTCTGAACTTTCATTAACTGCTGTGAGTTTAAAATTTATTCCTTGTTTCTAACCACCAATGCCTTCTGGTCTATGTTCCTGTTTTAGCATGGGAAAATGGATGCCAGAGTTGATTAAAATTTTGTTTTTTATTTAAGAATAAATTTAATTGACTGCTTTATTGGGTTGCTGGAGATGCCTTAGTGTTCACTGGATGATTGAGGGATTCTTGCATGTCCCCTCAAAAGGAAGATGTCCTCTTGTAGTAGCATGGGTATTGGGGATGACAGGGGGACATTTCTTGCCCACCCTCCATCCCCAAAATGTCTGACCTGGTCCTATGATGTGTCCTCTTGGACTTTTTGCTGAATTATGTGTTTCCATTGTCATTGAATCCTATCTGGACTGTGAAGCTCAAGGCAAGGAGGTGTTAACTCAGATTATTGTTTGGAAAACACTTTAGTCCATCTCTTGGCCTTTTTACTATCTTTGAGTCAAGTTCTGTGGTTTAAGGGTATCTTGTTGAGTAGTCTTCTCTAAGAGAGAGGGTGGCAGAGGAGTGGGGAATGGGGTTGATGTAGGGCAATTATTGTCTCAGCCTCGACATGAGTAAAACATCCCCTTGTTTTTCTGTGTTACTCTTTGCAGAAATAAGACGGGATTTATCTGAAGATGAGTCAACTAAATTATGTATCTCTATTTTCTCAGAATCCTATCTGGACTATAAAGCTTAAGGCAATGAGGCAGTTGCCTAGATCATTTTTTGGACAATATTTGAGTCCATCTATCAGCCATTTCACTATCTTGAGTCCAGTTCTGTTGTTTAAGGTTATCTTGTTGAGCAATCTTTATCTAAGAGAATATGTTTGTTTCTTTGTACGGAAATACTTAACTAAATGGCTTTTCTCTTTATAGGAAAAGCATGCATTCACTTTGTCCAAGAAATGGACCCCCTACTTAACTGTATAACTTGGCCCAAATATGCCAATTTCTGAACATATCAGCTCATGTGAGGTTAGACTCTTAAAGTTGACATCTTACTAATAGAGTTCAAGAAGATGGTACTGAATCTAATGGTTATGTGATGAAGAAATAATCACAAAGTAGAATTAAAGAAATATGGTCCAGCTCACATAGGAAGGTGAATTATATTCAAACTCCCAGGATCAAAGAAAATTTCCAAGTTTGGAGGCAGGAAAGGTGGCCACAGTTAATACAAAATATGATATTGTAATATGATATTAGTATGGGAGTGCTTAAATAAACTGACTGAAAATGTATCTCCTCTTGATGCCCTAAATGGAGGGAATATTTCATTTCTAGGATACACATGTTTCCAAACCATTGCATTAGATATGGCTTCTGAGGAACTCCTCTAAGGAAAAAAATGACAGAATAATTTTGAAAATACCAATAGCTTTAAATGCGAAGATGGGCTAGGGATGGGTAACACACCCCTGTCTTGGAGTATAACATTCTGTTCCATTCCCAGTGTAGAGAGTAGAAACTACTTCTTCAGTGGAAGGATCTATCCACTGTTATCTTTAGCCATTTAGTTACCTGCAGATTTGCTTACTTGGAGAATCTTTTTCATTTCTACAAGAATTATACATTTTAGTCAAATTGTGATATGATCTTTTTCATGTGATAGGGCCCTATGCAGGCACTGTAGCAGTGGGATTACATAAAAACCAGAAAACACAATCAACATTTTTCCAATTAGTCATGTTAATGTGGATTCATGTCTTCCTAAATTTGAAGGGCACAATGTTTTGTACAATTTTATGATAAGTGGCCTTTGAAGGGTTGTGAGGAATTAACATTTGATCTCTGATTTCCATATAATAAAATGATATGTAATGGTAGCTTCATCCTTAGCTTCCAGAAATGTGGTCTTTTTCAACTATTGATTTGATATCTTCTTAATAATAAAGGTTGGCATACACATATTTGTGACTGGAGGAATTGGTGGTGTGCATCGACATGGGGAAACCAGTAAGATTTCACTTGCTTTGATTCTCTTTTAAACTAGTAATCAGAATGTATGGAAAATAAAATCTGACTGTAGTTTACAGAAATAAATTAGAGTGACACTGTTGAATTTGCAGGAAAAAATAGTATTGAGATATAAAGATTATCATAGTTTCCCATCAAATGAAAAATTAAAACTCTTGATATCTTATGCTAGTAGAATGAACTTGCATGAGGGGATTGTCAGAGTTTTGAACTGTGTAAGTGAATGATAGTGGTTGCAAGCTTTTTATTGTAAATCATGACTTCTGCAATTGAGAAACAGAAGCAAAGATGAGACACTGTGCTTAGCATTCTACCATTTGACTACTTGAATTTTAAGCTATTAAAAATATGAATCAACAGATATGCTGTTTTTGGACTATCTTAAGGATAGATATTTAGCACCTCCCATACAACATGCTTGTAATGATACTTGTACTTATGTTTGATAAAGAAAGAGTTTCCTTCGCATTTTCAGGGATTGACTTTATTCTCAACTGCTCAAAATAATCCTTTGTCTTTATGAAGTCTGCTGCAACAATTCCATGTTTGCATCTTTTTTTTTATTGGTTGTGGCAGGAAATTTTAAAGGTCAGAGTTCAAAGCTGCAAGTTTTGTAAAAGTTCATCCTTTGGATATATGAGTCTTCAAAAAGGGCCGGATAGAATTTTGTCACCTATGGACTAACTACAAAGGTCTGAGAGTCTTCTGGTTTTTCCTTTTCCCATATGAAACACTTGTATTTTCCTTTTCTTTGTAAAGCATAACTTGAGGACTCCCATGGACACCTAAAATGACTCTCAAGAGCCCTACACCACACTTTTCTGTCTACTTGTTAAGAGAACTCACTGTTTTAAACTTGAGCAAAACTTTTGGTTCTTCATGCATTTGTGCACAAGGATCAACAGTCCTATCAACCTGCTTTATCAATTGAAAATAAACCATCTGTGTGATTTGGGAACCAGAATTTTTTCCTTTTACGGATATCTTCATTCCCTCTTAAACTCCACCAGCCTGCTTCCAACCTCTATTCACTAAAATCCTTGCAAATGTTTTGGTGTTGCCTTATGTGAGCAGGACTTTGGATCTCTTCACAAAAGCCAAAGCTCCTTGCTCATTGCCAAATTCCCACTCAGGCCACCTTTTAGAAAAGGAATGGTTTAAAATAAAATAGTTGAGGTTTTTGTTTTCTCTATGGGGACCAAAATTCTCTGCCTACTTTAAAACATTGCTCACTCTAAACTCCTGCCAACAAAGCAAGTGGAAAACTGAATTCAAGACAAAGGATGGGTTGTGCAAGTGGCTGGTTATGTCATTTGGACTGACTAATGGACCAAGCACATTCATGAGATTAATGAACAAGGTGTTGAAGCCATTTCTTGGTAAGTTCATGATTGTATATTTAGATGGTATTTTGAGTTTTAGTAGAACAACAGAAGAGCATTTAATACATTTGAAGTTAGTCTTACAAAGATTGGAGAAAGAGAAGTTGCTGGTCAACTTGAAAACATGTAGTTTTATGAAGAAGGAATTATTGTATTTGGGCTTTTTGACATTTCTCAAAAACATTTGTGGATGGACCCAATGAAGGTAAGGGCTATTGTGGAATGGTCATCAGCTATGTCACAAGGTTCAAATTGGACAAGAATAAAATTTGGATTAAATTTGTCTAATATAAAGAAATTATTAATAAATTTAATTATTTAAAATATTTTAAATTTATTCATTAATTATTAAATATATTAACAATTAAAATTAAAAGTATAAATTAACTTTTAAATATATAAAAACATTAAATTTTAATATAATAATAATTGCAAATATTTATTACTGCTCAAGACCTCTATTTTTTTTAAAATAATAGCAAAACAAAAATAAAGGTGTGCATAGATAAAAGACTAAAAGTGATTCCTTTATCCCTGCCCTTTCCTGAAGGTGCTTCGATAGTGGATTGCCAGTTTGTCCTCGTGCTGTCCGCATCTCACAATTACGAATAACAAGGCTTGGACAATCTGAAAATAGCAGAATATCCAACCCCAAATTGATAAGAGTCACCCGAATAGTGCTGCAATGCATTATTAATGCCTTAAAATTTTAAATGGTTTCTTGGAAGGAAAGAAGACAAGTCGCTGCATGAGTGATCAGAAATGACCTGAAATGGGTGTGAATGATAGGGGCCTTCTCCGCAAACTCTAGAAATAAGTCACACAAACAAAAAACTCCTCGTGATTTTTATTTTCTCACAGAAAATAGTAAAGCTCAAGATTTTTGTTTTCTCATGCAAAATCCAAAACAATTAACCAAAAAAACATTTTTTAAAAAATATTTTAATTTAAAAAACCGTAAGCCCTTTTCCATACGAATTTTAGGGCGAATTTAAATGATATTTTTTGGATTCCTTTAAACTCGCTGAAATTCGAATTTTTAGCTTAAGATTTGCCGAATCCTGTGACATAGGTCATCAGCAAGCAGTACATTTGAAGCAAGATTTTTTCACAATTCAGTGAGCTTCAATAGAAAGTTCATTAGGAATTTTATTAGCATTTGTACACCTATCACGAAAACAATGAAGGACGGTAAAAGTGAGTTTCATTGGACAAATACAATAGAGAAAAGTTTTCAACTTTCAAAGGAGAAAATGATAGAGCAATTGGTTCTAGCATTGCCATATTTTAACCAAGCGTTTCAAGTGGATTGTGATTGAAGTTGAACAGCGATAGGAGTCTTGAGTTAAGAAGGTAAGACCGTTGCTTATATAAGTGAGAAGCTAAATGAAGCTAAGATAAAGTATTCGGTCTATAACCAAGAATTTTACGCGATAGTTCAAGCATTAAACAAAAGGAAGCACTCTTTGCTACCCAAAGAGTTTCTTGTATACACGGATCATCGTGAATTGCAATTTATTAATACAAGGTAATTTAAGTCAAAAGTGCATGAAGTGAGTTGAATTTCTTCAAAGCTATTCATTTCTTTTAAAGCATGAACAGATAGATCAAATAGGGTAACCAATGCATTAAGTTGAAGGTATCTTTTATTGAATGGAATAGGGGTAAAAGTAATTGGGTTTGATTCCATTTGAGCACTATATGAAGATGATTCAGATTTTAGAGAAGCATGGGTAGTGTGCAAGAACCCTATTAATAGGGACAAAACTCTATGATTGGAATATTTTATTCAAGAAGGCTTGTGGTTAAGGAACAATATTTATGCATACCTCAAGGTCCAATGAGAGAAAATTTAGTAAGAGAAAAACATAGTGAAGGTTTTGTTGAACATTTTGGTATGGATAAAACATTGGCATAGTTGTGTGAAGGGTAGTATTCACCAAGGATGAGTTCAGATGTGAAAAATATTGTGCAAAGTTGTAGAGTGTGTGAGCATACCAAAGGGAAGAGTCAAAAGAGAGATTTCATATCAATCATTGCCCATACTAAAGAGACCATTGGAAGATGTGAGCATGGACTTTGTTCTTGAGTTGCCAAGAAATCAGCGAGGTAATGATTGTTTTGTTCTAGTAGATAGATTTACAAATACAACACACTTTATACCTTGTAAGTTGATCTTTAGTTCAGCCTATCATCCACAAAGGGATGGGAAAATAGAGTTTGTCAATGGAATCCTCAGAAATTTGTTGAGATGTTTGACTAAAAAGAAGCTAAATGAATGGGATTTAATATTGTTACAAGTTGAATTTGCATATAATAACTCAGTAAATTGGAGTACAACAACAAGTCCTTATCAGATTGTGTATGGTTACAGCTCTAGAGGGGTAGATGAATTTGAAATACTACAGATTTGAGAAGGTGAAGTCCTATGGCTGAGGATTTTTCTGAATACATGTAGGAGTTATATCGTGAAGTAAGTAGAAATTTGGAGAACACCATGAGGTACAATCAGAATGCTAATCTCAAGAGGAGAGAACAAGAATTTTAGGTTTCAGATTTAATTTTATCCCATTTGTGGAAAGAGAGGTTTCTTCAAGGAACCTACAAGAAGTTAAAATGTAAAAAGATTGGACCATGTAAGGTCTTAAAGAAATTTATGTCAAATACTTATGAGATTGAACTTCCAGAAGGAGTGGACATTTTCTTCGATTTTTAATGTTGTTGATCTATACTATTACCATGAAGAACAAACAAGTGAAGAGGAAGGAACAATTTCAAGATTTCCAATGGAAGAATGGGTAACCGTATAGTAGATGCCAAAGTGAGAATGCAATGAAATTTACACAATAAGAAATTCTTGAGTGATCAAGAACACTAGGGGAAAAGAGTATAGAGAATACTTAGTGAAATAGAAGGACAAAACTGCAAATGAGGTAACATGGATGAGTGCATCAAAGGCTGCTGAGCATGGAATCTAATTTTCAGATTTTGTAAAATGTTCATAAGCCTCAAGCTTATGGTACATTTATCTTGCCCACTTTGTCTAATGCAATAGCATCCACGCGTCACCAAAAACAATAGTAATTTATGTTTTTCAAAATTTCCTTTAATTTTGTGTGTTTCTTGTTGTATGTTTCATGTTAACTTCCTTTCTTAGTGAGTGCTATAGGAAGGCTGTAGGGTTCTTATATGTTTCAGAGCATTTCTAGCTGTGCTACAGGCCATCTTCAAGTTGCTTTAGTCCTAAATCAAGTTGCTACAATTCAATCTTTAGTTAAAATGGGCTGCTGTAGGAAATGTGATAGGAAACATGTGTATAAAACTAAAAGGACTATGTATTATGCTATAGGAGTTGTGTCTCATGGTACAGGCCAACTGTGTATGTTTTAAATGCATTACCTTAGTAATAGGTTGCGTCAAGATGTGCTGAAGATGTTTATGATAAGTTATATGTGGGAAAAGTGGATAACACAATTATCATTGCTGTATGCAATTTAATTGCTTTTAAATAGATGCTCATGATCTTATGCAAACCCTAGCATTTGCTTTTCCTTTTTATTAACCACTAGTGATTGTCATGCAAATTAAAGGTGATTTTTGTATTTTTCTAACCTTGGCATCATTAGGTCAAGCGTCAGAAGTGACTATTATTGCTTTCAACAATTTTGTTGATATGCAAAGATTTCCTATGATTTGTTATGAACAGTTTATTCTTGGCAACTAATTTTGAGGGTCATCTTGTTTTGGCGAGTTCACATCATGCCTTGCCATGACCTATCACATTCCTTTTGTGTGTGGCATTTGACCTATTTCTTAATTGGATTGATTTTTGTTTAGTTAGATGTTTTCTTGGTGTATTCCTTTGGCAGTGTGTGTGTTCATCATTCCTTCTTGGGAATTTGAAAGCATCAGGGGTGTTTTCTTTGTTGGGGGCTGTGTGCTATGTCTTTGTTGGCTGTCGACAATATTTGCAAAAGAAAGAACAAGGGTTTTCTTGGCTGTGGCAATTATGTGGAAGTTGTGGGTTGATGACTCTAGTTTTAGGAAAAAGAAGAGAACAGGCTTGATGAAGAAGATGAGAATAAAGTGAGGTAAAAATAAGAACAAAATAAGGGAATGAATAGGGACAAGAGAAGAAAAGTAATAAAAGGGTCTGATATATATGTAAGATGCAGGCTATGTTGATGAATTGGTTTTGACTGGAAAGTCATAGGCTATATGGAATTTCCTATAGTCCATGAAGTACTATGTATCTCTATTAGCAAATTGATTCTGCTACAAAGAATTAAATAAATTCTGTCATTCAATTTTTCTGCTTCCATATTGCATGTGTATGTGTTAACCAAGTTTGGGCTGCTAGATTAGGTCATTTTTTAGTAGACTCCATAGTCTAGAGTCTCTAGACTACATTAGTCTTACAAGGAGTTTGAGTAATTTGTCCATCGATCGATCTACATTTTCACTACCAAGATATCCATAACACAATCTCTAGGCATTTGGTTTCTCTCAAAGTTTCAAACCCTTCTCTTAGGTGCTCATTTACCAAGAGATCCTCCATATACCTAGAATCTTGGGTATTTTCATCTTCTCTTTGTTTCTTAGTCTAGATTGGCTCTTTTGTTGGTATATCCATTCAGTCTTATGATTCCATTTTGTGTTGTTGTCAATGGTTATTGTCAATTGGCATTCACTCAACTTCAACTTGACTTGAATTCGCAAAGGCAATAGTGCAAGAATTGCTTGCTGTAAATTTGCTACACTACCAAACTACTGGTTGTACAAAATTATAATTCAAGCCATAGATCATGAAGAATGAACATCATATATAGTATTTAAAGAACAATGCTTACTTAGTTGATGACTCAATGACTCACTATCTAACACACAGACCCATAATGCTTTGACACCGAATGATAACTCATTCACACACAAAAATTTGCATTAACCAAATAACTCTGTCTTGCTGACGGGAACTACAGTAATAAACAACTCCATTAAAATATGCTTCATATGAAAGCCTGAAAAATAGACATTGTGGTCATTCATTAACCCAGAAAAAGATGCAAAGAAAGAATAAACATGCAACTGAAGGTCGATTCTGTTGCAGCTATGATGGTGCCCCTGTGCTAGCTCAAATCTCCACGCCCATTTATAACATTCTTCTTTACCATGCCTCTCTGTGTCTTTTTCCTTTCCTGCACCCAACAATCTGATTTCTCTCTTTTATGCGCTAACCTCAGCCACCTCTCCTTCATGTTAAAATCTGCTCTCCTTTCATTGCAAAGCAGCCATTTGCTTCCTGCGCCAAGAACCACAACTCTCTTCCTGACGATGCAACTTCTAAAACTCTCTTTGTAACTAATTCTTGTCTTCTTTTTAACTGTGTGGGTGTGCAGCCTATTTGAATTTCAATTTATTTCCTTATATCTCTGCCGTCCCTTAACCTCCTTCGCAGCCTTCTTAAATCTCTCTCCTATGCGCCCAATCTGCACTTTAACTTCTAGCTTCTAAGAGGTCTTCCTCTGATCAACAATGGTGCACTCTTCTTAGCTTCTCCCCACGCTGTTCCCTCTCTTCTGTCTTTGACAAACCACATCCGCCTTCTCGCAAGTACCGTCCCTTCCAAATCTGCCTCGATGCTTTCTTTTCCTTGCTCCAAAAACTGTTGCCTAACTGCCTTCCAACGTTTCTTTCTTTCTTCCCCTCCAAAGACAGTTCGCCCTCTCACACCCAAAACTTCAGAATCGGCTTCTTGCAAAATAAAAACCATCGATGCTCTCTCCTCACCATTCTAACTGTTTCTTGCAACTGCTACATAGACTGCGTGCTGAGTCAGAGTTCCTGTCCAATGATTACTCACAAAATGAGATTTTGTTTTTTTATGCATATCCAACATCCAAGAAAGTAAAACAAACATCAACAACAAAAGTATGCAAAACAAAATTCGATGCCCTTGCATCATTAGTATAGGGAAGGCCTATCACATTAGCGACCCTACCCTAACAATGGACATGCTACTTGCAAGATCAACAGTTGTCCACGAAGACACAACTGTTCAACCAACCATTCATAACTACGATTTAAAGTATGCTACTTAAGTTGACAATTTATAAACAACAAACTAAGTTGGCTACAGCCTACAAAACATGCAGTTTATTAATGAGAACATAGCATGATAACCGCTTGGGATACAAAATCAATAATAGGTCATTATATTGTCATGAATGCCCTCCAAAATATGCTAACATGATTGTCTTCCTAATGCTTTCAAAATAGTAATCTTCTTTCTTTTCAAGTTGCAGAATCTTTTGCTATGGTTGTAATGAACTTGTAAAGCTTAGGGAGATTAAATTTGTCCTATCTCTTATAGTGTGTGAGTCCAAAGTTGAAAATCATCTCACAAGCATAGCTGATGCTCCAACTACCATGTCTTCTGTTCACTTGTCTTATCCAAGCTTTATCTGCTTTGCTGGTAATTCCATGTGTAGTGAGATATGAAAAAGTCAATTGAAACATAGAAAATGTGCTGCATCTTTAATTTTTTAATACAGAGCTTCTACAAAATTGCCGATAATAATACTTTCTTAAGATGTAACTGCTTAAGATTACAAATCCAAAAATATATAATTGAAATCTAACTGTAATCAATAATTTTGATTGTTTTGAAAGGAGGGACTGTTGCTTTTCATAAAGAAACAAATTGGATAGTACAAGGGTTTGGATTGAGGCAATATGCTATCCTGCTCCTTTTCTTTTCAGATTGATTGCACTACTTCTGTTCCTCAATAATTTTAATGTTCATCAGAAATTGTAATTAACCATGGGATATTTCATTTTAAAGAAAAAAAATTCATTTTTTATGGCCTTGTTTTAAGTAAATTACTGTTTTAGGAATATACCATTTTTTTTTCATTTTCACATGATAGGACTAGTCTTTGTGACTCTTTGGAGCTAATGGTGTTCTTTTTCCTTTGTTTGTAGCAATGGATGTTTCATCTGATTTAACTGAGCTTGGGAAAACTCAAGTGGCTGTTATCTGTGCTGGTGTCAAGTCAATTTTGGACATTCCAAGGACCCTTGAATACTTGGTACTTTTTAAAGATATGTCAACTTGAGTGTATTTTCTCCATTCAATAAACATTTCTCTTTTGTCCATTCATTTTTGTTTGCACAGCGCTTCAGATTCTCTTTTCAGTAACATTTTCTAAAGAAGATAAAACATGAATTTGACAAATTTTGTTAACAAGACTGCTGGCATGGGCTCTCTTATAACTTCTTTTAGTACATGGGTCAAGAAATATAGTGTAGAAGGAAGTGAAAAAAAACATTATTGATTATTCCATAATGCAAAATAAGTGCAGTAGTACAATCAAATGGTAATAAGAAAATATGTAAGAACCCTTGTTCTCCTGCAATGAAATTTTTGCACTGCTGATGTGTTTAAGTAATTTTCTGCCTTGCTCAAATGTTTGTGGTTTCAAAGTTTTTGCTTGTTTAGGGTTTTAATGAGATAGATGCCAAGAAATATATACAGAAGTGCCAATAACATGTATTAATTGCAGATTATAGAAATATACTTAAAAAGAACATGAACCTTCAAATCTGATCTCAACATAGCTTGCATGTACAACAAATATTCAAATCAGATTGGTATTCATTTTATTACAAATATATTCAGTCATACCCAAACTTCAAACGATAAGCTGCTGGTCTGAAATAGCAACTAAAGACACCATGAAATGGACACCTAGCAACCAGTAAGGATTTCTCCACCCCAGAAGTGCTGAAGATTGATATTAGAAGCTTGGCCGCCCACAATAGAAGACTCAGCAACACTAATACTTAGGTGTTTCTACCAAGATCTCCAAATGCCACCCTCATGAAGCAGTACGGCCTGGCATTAATAGAATGTACGGCCTGGTTAAGACTGGAAGGTATGGCCAGGTAAGGATATGGCAGCCAATACAATCAGCTGTATACAATATTCTGGTTTCTAGTAGTAAACTCTCCAAACCCTTGAGACATTTGAGCAGATTCATCTTCACCAATCTGCTCAAATGTGATTCCCCATGCATCAAGAATGATATTCTTTATCAGCACAATAAATGATCAGCAATGAAAACCCTTGTGAAACTTCTATGATACTTCTCCAATAAAGCTCAATGTAGCTTCTGAAATAAAGCCACCAAAGAATGCAGCCTTAAGATGGTATTGCACACCCTCAGAATTGCTGACAAAGAAGAGATTACGTTCTCCAATGTCTGAATATTGCTTGAAATGCAGAAACCCTTGGTTTCTTCAACACCAAGCATAAACTCCTCCAAAAAAACACAAGCATCGAATGAATGAATTATTTGCTTCTAATGAGCTTTTATAAATATTTCTCAAGAGGGCCCAATTTCCAAGAAAATTAAATCATTAAAATATAATATATTTTACTCTTGTCGTGCCTTTCACCTTTTTATTAAATGAGGCGCCCAACATAATCATTTATGACTTTAGTTTATAATTTTTAATGACTTTTATAAAGTCTCATAATGAGGGCGCCAAAACCAAGATAAATAAATAACTTGTCTTTAATACATACTTGGCCCCCACTTTAATGAAGTCATAAAGTGACTTTATAACATGTGCATTTAAATACATTAATTATTATTAAAGTCAACTTTAATAATAATAAAAAATGCATAACTTCATTAATATTCATCATTTCTCTACCTCGTTTGAGCCAAGTGGTCATCCACTGCGTCAACTGCCCAACCAAGTGCCTTTCTACTTTTAGCAATACTGGACTCCAACCTCGAGGTGACTTACTATAAATAGTGTGTGTATAACTGAGTCCCAAAACACCAACAAAGGCCAAACCTGAACAATACCTTGCTCTGGAGAAGAGATTACCCTAACAACTTCCAAACAGGACCCTCTAACCAATTACGTTAGCCTATGAGGGCCAAATAATAGGCTAATCTACCAAGAAGCTGGAATGAGCTAAAAAGGGGACATTACAACCTGCCCTCCCTGGAATGGCTTGTCCGCAAGCAATCTCAACTGCCAAAAGAAAACCCTTTGAAGGATCACTCCACCTGGGTCCCAAGGGAAGAACTATGTAATGTCCCTGATATCACCAACCAACTCCTGCAACACTGGCATCAGAACAACTGACAAACCATTATGAACCCCGTCCACCTCAATATCAGGTGTCTCAGGAGCATGAATCTCAAGGGGAAGTGACTCAGAATGCTGACAAAGTTTGCTTCCCATATTTGTGCAAGGTAAGATATCATACAAACTGTCCACCACGTGCGCATCAGAACTGTGCATTTGAATCAGATCGTGTATAGGTGAATCAAAAACAAAACTGTAGGCACTCCTCACCATGTACACACTGTAAAACTCCTCAATGAGCCCTCCCTGAAATCCTGATGCACTAGAAGGATCCCAAACACTGCGATTATCGCCCAACACTGTATTGGTACCTGAAGGAAGATCAACATCAAGCTCAAAGAGTGGATTGTCATAAACTAATCTAGCATCAGCCTTGAATAATGGATTATTCACAAACTGCACAACTACTCCATGCTGACTTGAGTCATCCCTCTCCAAACCGTTGGAGCAACGAATAGAATAAAACTCTTGCACTGACTCGCACACCTCCTCCTGTACCATCTCCTTCTCTCCCCTTCCGCTCTTCTCTCTACAGAGAGAGATAGAATGCAAGCTCCCATCTGCAATTCCCCTCAACATGTAACCTCTACCATTCATTTTAAACTTCATCTCCATTTTAGGTACATTGAGGGTAAATTCCCCAATATCTTGGAGCCATTTCGTGCCTAACACTATGTTCATCTCACCCATGTTGACCACATAGAAGTTAGCCTGTAACTCATAGTCGTTCAACAACAGAGTGAGATTACATATCCGCCTGGTGCAAGTGAGGGTATATCCATCGACAACTCTAACTCTGAACCCAACGAAGTCCTCTGCCTAGAGTCTACAGCTGGCCACAAACCCCTCATCGATAAAATTATGTGTTGCTCTAGTGTCAAGCATAGCAATGCAACGTTGTCCATTAACCGTTCCCCTGATTTTGAATGAAGTCCCTTCCTGTATATTAGCAAAGAAGGCCAAAGGAGACAAATTTGCATCAGGTCCAAACTTTGTAGAGGATTTTCCCACCTCATCATCCTTTGGAGCAACTTGCTGATCTGAATTTTCAGAATCAAAATCCTCATAATAAACCCACATCATATAGTTGGCCTTGCCCTTAGGCCTCAAAGGATAGTCATGCTCTTTGCTGTAAGGCTCCTTGCACCAGTAACACAATTGCTTCTTCCTCAATTCCTCTCGTGACTCCTCATCCACCTTAGTTGCTGACTTCTTTTTCTTATCAGCAGATTGTTGAGGACTCTCATTGCTAGAAGAAGTAATATTTTTAGTAGACTGCTTTTTGGGAGCAGCCAACTCCATACTTCTCGCCTTCTTCATTGCCTCTTGTAATGAAGGGGGATCAAAAGCCTTGATCCATCCTCTCAATGGTCAGATAATCCTTTAGTAAACAAAATGACCAACCTTCTTTCAGATATGTTAGGGACCATGATTGAAAGCCTTTGAAATTCACTAATATACACCTCCAAACTCCCCACTTGCTAGAGTTGAGCAAGCTCTCTGAAATATAATTCTAGGTCTTTCCTGTCAAAGTGTTCAGTCAACCTATCAGTGAATTCCTGGTAAGTGGTGATGAGATGATGCTGCAAGGTGACCATCCCATGGTGCCACCAATCATGAGCTAACCCATCCAGGTGCAAAGTTGCAAACTTGATTGCATGATCCTCTGCCATAGGCCGAAGAGTCAAGAAGGTATCCAACTTGTGAATCCAAGCTCTTGTTGTGACTTTCCTGCTACCATCAAATGTTGGAAGTGTGAGCTTGCTTGTGGCATGTTGTATATCCCTGTTTTGGTTCCTTGGTCTCCTATCTTAACTTGTTTTGTTGTGCTCCCTCCTTTGACTCATGTATCAGTCAAATGTCAAATGCTCCTTTACTTGTGGTGGTAGCAAATCGCATTCATCGTGCATTATCATGACATTATCTGCGAATGATGCCTCTTCATTTTCTTTAGCATTTTTTTCTTGTGGCTCATTCCTCAAAAATGTAGGATGCAAAGGTCTATTGGTGGTACGAGTAGGTGCTTTGTGTGCCCTTGGAGTCCCAACAACACTTCCATTGCCTTCTTGTGTAATGTCCCCACTCTAATCAGTTTAGTAGTAGACGGGTTAGCCTATTATTTGGACACTCGTAGGCTAATATGTGTGGATAGGGGGTCTTAGTGGCCGTTTTTGGTGGGTATTGTCATTTCCACCCCTTCAGTTTAGTATTGGTTTCAGTGCAGGCGTTTGTAGTTCAGTGTTTGCTAGCTTCTGACGGCACGTCAAAATACTGAGTTTTGAGGGAGATATTACTATTTTAGTGGTAAAGTTATTTAATTAACTTTTGGGAATATTATAAAGTTATAATTTGACTTTATAAAAATAGAGCCACTCAAATATTATAAAGTGAGTTAAATCACTTTAGACAAATAAATGGTACGCCCAAGTGATAAAATATATTGCAAAGTTTATAAAGTGATTTAAATACATTTAAATGTATTTAAAATGACAAGTCGTCCTTTTTGGGGAATTGTGCCATTTTGGAGAATATAAGGAAAAAGAAGGCAAGTCAACCTCATTCAACTATGATTATTTGACATTGCTTCTTTTTGACTTCTCTGTGCATTTTTTTGAGACAAGGGTTACAGTGATTTTCTACCATTGCAGAACGAGAATTCTTCAATGATTTGCAATCTTGAAGCTGTGAAAGACCAGCTGAATCATTGCTACAGTGAGGGCTTCAATTTAGAAGTCTATTTGAGCTTCATCAGAGATTTACTGAATTGCAAACGCCTGCATTGAAACCAATACTTAACTGAAGGGGTTGAAATGACAATACCCACCAAAAATGGCCACTAAGACCCGCTATCCACACATATTAGCCTACGAGGGTCCAAGTAATAGGCTAACCCATTTGCTATTGAACTGACTAGAGTGGGGACATTACATCCTGCTCATGATTTTGTCTTCTAGAAGTATTCATTTGTTGTATAGCTATTGTAAGTTGCTGCAAAACATCTGCTACATGCTGCTGCCCTGTTGCAAGACCTCTCATGATTTCTCTTGCTTCTCTTTCTTCATTATTGGCTTCATTTCTCGGTGGACTGCCACCTCTTCTATCACCCATTATGTCCTGATGTGTATCTACAATTGGATTTTCTTGTTGTTCTGCCCTCTTATGAGTATAATACCTATGTGGACCAATCTTTGGTGGCTGCATATGATACTTTAACCCTCCAGGCTGGCAAGATCAATGCTCTGATACACCACTGTAAGAACCCTTGTTCTCCCACAATGAAATTTTTGCACTCCTGATGTGTTTAAGTAATTTTCTGCCTTGCTCAAATGTTTTTGGTTTCAAAGTTTTTTCTTGTTTAGGGTTTTAATGAGATAGATGCCAAGAAATATATATAGAAGTGCCAATAACATGTATTAATTGCAGATTATAGAAATATACTTAAAAAGAACATGAACCTTCAAATCTGATCTCAACATAGCTTGCATGTACAACAAATATTCAAATCAGATTGGTATTCATTTTATTACAAATATATGCAGTCATACCCGAACTGCAAACAATAAGCTGCTGGTCTGAAATAGCAACTGAAGACACCATGAAATGGACACCTAGCAACTAGTAAGGATTTCTCCACCCTAGAAGTGCTGAAGATTGATATTAGAATCTTGGACACCCACAATAGAAGACTCAACAACACTAATACTTAGGCATTTCTACCGAGATCTCCAAATGCCACCCTCATGAAGCAGTATGACCTCGCATTAATATAATGTACGACCTGGTTATGACTGGAAGGTACGGCCAGGCAAGGATATGGCAGCCAATACAATCAGCTGTATACAATATTCTGGTTTCTAGTAGTAAACTCTCCAAACCCTTGAGACATCTTTGCCAATCTGCTCAAATGTGATTCCCCACGCATCAAGAATGATATTCTTAATTCTTTATCAGCACAATAAATGACTTCACAGATTTCTGATCAGCAATGAAAACCCTTGTGAAATTTCTATGATACTTCTCCAATAAAGCTCAATGTAGCTTCTGAGATAAAGCCACCGAAGAATGCAGCCTTAAGATGGTATTGAACACCCTTAGAAAGTTAGAACTACTGACAAAGAAGAGATTATGTTCTCCAATGTTTGAATATTGCTGGAAATGCAGAAACCCTTGGTTTCTTCAACACCAAGCATAAACTCCTCCAAAAAAACACAAGCATTGAATGAATGAATTATTTGCTTCTAATGAGATTTTATAAATACTTCTCAAGAGGGCACGATTTCCAAGAAAATTAAATCATTAAAATATAATATATTTTACTCTTGTCGTGCCTTTCACCTTTTTATTAAATGAGGCGCCCAACACAATCATTTATGACTTAGTTTATAATTTTTTAATGACTTATAAAGTCTCATAATGAGGGCGCCAAAACCAAGATAAATAAATAATTTGTCTTTAATACATACTTGGCCCCCACTTTAATGAAGTCATAAAGTGACTTTATAACATGTGCATTTAAATACATTAATTATTATTAAAGTCAACTTTAATAATAATAAAAAATGCATAACTTCATTAATATTCATCATTTCTCTACCTTGTCTAAACCAGGTGGTCATCCACTACGTCAACTACCCAACTAGGTGCCTTTCTAGTTTTAGCAATAGTGGACTCCAACCTCGAGGTGACTTACTATAAATAGTAAGTGTGTATAACTAAGCCCCAAAACACCAATAGAGGCCAAACCTGAACGATACCTTGCTCTGGAGAAGAGATTACCCTGACAACTGCCAAACAAGACCCTCTAACCAACTGCGTTAGCTTACAAGGGCCAAATAATAGGCTAATCTACCAAGAAGCTGGAACGAGCTAAAAAGGGGACATTACAAAATATGTAAAGAATTCGTTATGAAAATTTAAGCCTGTCTTGAAACATCAAATTTCATGATTCAATTAATGCTGCAAAGCAATCTAGAAATGAGAACGAGTACTAGACTGACATACCTTGTCATTCAAGCCAGTTGGCAATCACTAAAAGTAAACATTGCTCTCAATTGGTATAAAGAGAATTTAAATTTTTAAACTATTGGGAATGATGGTGTTTTTATATATATAGCTATGAAATATTCCTAAAAAGATTCAATTGGTTTGGTTTCTTAATTTTTTGTTTCGTTCTTTTCAATATATTACTTTTATCTGCAATTTCCATTCAGTAGCATTTACTTTTTTTTCTCTTGCATTGGCTTTCACTGGCAGGAGACACAGGGGGTGGCAGTTGCAGCATATAATACTGAGGAGTTTCCAGCATTTTTTACCCAAAAAAGTGGCTGTAAGGTTGTAAAATAAAGGGCCCTGGTCTTGATTTGACCTTTGCGGATCATGTTTTTAGTTATTGGTTTTATTATTCCCAGGCTTCCAACAAGAAGACTTCCGATAATAATCATAGATGATGAAAAATTAAACAATTAAAGTGTACCTTTTACGTACATATTATCAATTTCCAAGCCAATTAAACATGCAGTAACTGAATTGGGCATGAACCCTGATAAATGTATCATCAATTTTCTCTTTAGTAGTCACATTATACAAATACAGAAAATAAAATTATGAATGAGGATTCAACATTCTCCTATCAATCTCTAGTCATGCCCATATAGAGTTAAGATATCTAAGAAATAGCAGAAATTTGCATTTGCATTGCAGAAATAAAATACATCACCTAAATAATGAAAATGAAACTTGTAAGGAGACACACAAAAACATATTGAAAGATATGATCAAAGAAGAAAATGTAAAGAAAGCCAATAATTAGTCTAGCCCCTTTCACCGTGCATGCTCTCATGTTGCCCACATTCGGATCTTGGTGATCAAAAGATGTTAAGGTTGCAAGTTTGATTATTGTGAAAGTGAACAATCGGAAACAAAATTGGTTGGAGACATGATAGTGGTATTAGAGTAGTGATCTGTAGTGATCTAGCCATCCTGTGTACAAGGTGACCATTTGATACAAAAAATCACACCAGATGTGTCCCAGTAACAAATAAATCAGATACTATCAAAGGGAAAGGAGAGCTCAGTCTCCTCATCTTTTTAACACTGAGACAGATTTTTCATGTCTGGAGTTTGAGATAGAGAATATTGATATGGAAGAAAGAGAAGGAGAATATAAAGTCCCCCACTAGTTTTTTTGTATTTCAACAAATGTTTGAAAAAGTGCATTGGAGTGTTTGCACAATGTATTGAATGGAAAATTAATACAAATATGGACAAGATTCTTCATATAAATGATATGCAAACTAGTGTTAACATTTAATAGTATATTAGAAATATTCAGTACTAACAACATGTATATGTTTGCCTTATTTCTTTGATTACACAGAGATAACGGCAGGTCTGAAATTCCAAATACAGCTGATAAGAATCAAAATATGGATAACACTAACCCTTATACAACTGAAATTTGCATCTGGACATTGATCCAAACTTTTCTGGTGATTGCTGGGACTGTTGTTAACACTTTTTAGCCTCTGAAATTAACAGAAATTATAGTATACTCAACCAAGATCAGTAGTATGAGCACTTCCTTTCCCTCCAAAATGTTGACCAACTTATTATGTAATGTTTCCCCTAATTATAGGGGTTGCTGGGTTTCTCGGGGTTCAAAACCCCTTCCAACAGCAGCGACTCGTGAAAGAGTCTCACCCACCTCTAAAAAAACTCTTTACCAAATGATGTGGCAGGTATGTGGGGTCCAAACTCAACTAATGTCCAAGTGCCTTCCTTGTTGGTGGATAGCTACCAACCAGCATACAAAGAAATATGACAGCAGCTCCTCGAAAACTTCAACGCAACCCTTGTAATTGTCTTTAGAATGTAATATATGGTATGGCCAATATATGGGCTATTCCTTGTGCAGTAAAATGGTACAACTGGTCTTATAAGGCGAAAAAATAAAATAAGCATAAATTTCAGTCATAAATCTGGAACAAATTATTGCATAAATTTTCTTGTAACCTGTAGCAAGAAACTGCAACTTGTAATCCACTATAAGTACAAATTCGACCCTTGTATGAAGCCAACCATGGGAACCAGAAAGTTTCCATCTTTTGATTCCTAAATAAATCGTGAGGGTTTTTGTCCTCAAGGTAAAAGCTGAACCAAAGATCAAAGCTCTCCGAAATGAGGGTTTCTGGAAATTGATGAAGAATAGAATGAATCTCTTTTCCAATAATTGTTTTATTAATTCTTTTCCATTCAACCCTAAAAGTAATTAAAATTACTTTTAATTAAATATTAAAAAAAAAAAAAACTTATTTGAATTTATTTTCTTTTATGAATAAAATATTCATATCATATTATTGAAAGCATAATTTAAATAATATTCAATACAATTCAAACAATATTAAGAATCTGATTGCAATGTTGTGTCCCCTTTAATTTTGTTGAAACCCCTTTGAAATGGAGTAGCTAAGGGAAATAGAGGATCCCACAATCCCTACACATCAACATCAACCATCTTTGATTGTCATGTCACCCCTCATGAATGCTGCAATTCCTATTGTGAAGTGTAATATTATCCAAAGAATAAAGGCAGTTGGCTTTGGTTGGGTCCCATCACCCCCTTTTCAACAACAATCATCCTGAAATGTCCTTAAAATTTCGGTTGCCCCTTACAAATCATGCTATGCTTGCCTTGACTCTCCACGCCCCACATATCCTAGCGCTAAGGTGATCTGAATCCACTATTTTGTTTGCTTCTATCTAATAAACTCAGTGCTTCCTTATGTAGTGTGACTGAGCTAGCTGACAATCTCCTCCCAAAAAAAGTGATTCATCTTTTCACAACTTCCATGCCCCTTGAAAAGGTATGGTGACCTCATGTAGGTCAGAATTAATATTTTTAAAATCCTCTTGAACTCCAACGCAGCCTCCCTATGTATTTGGACTTATTTGGAAGTGGCAGCCAGGTCCTTTATTTCCCACACCCTCCTTTATGGACATGGTACAACATCATATGTAAATAATAAAGCTGATATCAACTTATTTAGCCAGCAATAAAATAAAAATAAATTCCATTCGCAAATTTGTAATAAATTATTGTATAAATTTTTTTGTAACTTGTAGTTGGAACCTATAACTGTTGCCATTTCATGCCACCATTAGATGACCCATCATTTATAAAGTATAACTGATCTGAGAGAGCCTACATGGGCCATCTTGCATGAATTCTCCTTGAAGGGTCCTAAAATTAGCTAAGTCCTGGTGTTTCAGGCTTTTGGGTTTTCGCTTCCCTTCATTACTCACATGCCTTCTTCATCGTCCCTGATCCTCCATCACTTTCACTTCTTCTTTCCTTTGCTTGCCTAAGTGTTTCAGGTTTCAGCGTTTGGCCTTACCCCTTAACCCTTACTGCTCTCTCTTCACAAGCCTTAAGCTCGCCTTTCGACCTCCCAAACTCCAATGAAGCCTTCATCATTTTGCTTAAGTCTTCATTCTTCGGGCTTTCGGGTGTCGGTCTTTGCTCTTACCTTTTACCGCTTCCTTTCGATAGCACGTAACCCTTCCTCTTGACCCCCAACCCCCAATTTCACTTTCGATCTTCGGCGATCAGGTCTTTCTTCTTCTTCTTCTTCCTCTCAAAGTCTTAATCAAGTTTTCCTTGAAATTCGACTAAGGTTCAAATTGTCGGACTTCGGAGATGAGCCTTCCCTCTTACCGTTTGCATTCTTTTGGTAAGAAGTATCTCTTCCTCTCGACCCCCAATCCTCAAAATCTTGTCTCTGGCTTTCGGGCATCGGACTTTCATCTTTTGTCTTTCTTCCTTCTCGCCTTCACTTCTTCCTTCGAAAATTCGACTAAGTGTTGAGTTCTCAGACGTCCGGCTTCAGCCTTCTCCTTTACCTCTTACCTTTCTTCGATAAGAAGGTAACTCTTCTCTTCGACCTCTGATGGCTCCCTTTGGACTTTGACCTCCGGTCTTACCTTTACCCCTTTCCGCATTTGTGGAAAGAGGTAAGCCTTCTTCCTGACCTCCAAAGCCCAAAAAGGGCGATCTTTTCGGACTTTGCGGTTCGCTCTTTTTGCTTTCTCCTTGCTATCTTCTTCTAGCATGCGATATGGCGAATGCCTGGAGTTCGATCCCCGATGGTCCGATGCCAATATAATGCATAAAGTATGAAGCAGGCCCGACGCCTGATCTCCAACACGGTTGCCTTTTTTCGGCCCTCCAGACTATTTAATGCATAGTAAAGGTATTCTTTCGGGCCCGATGCCCCGACCTTTCAGCAGATTTGACGTGTTTTTGGGGGTGACACCATTAAAGCTCCAACAGCCTTCCCAACTACTTGTTTCCATTCTAGGGCTTCAAGGACATCATTTATTGCTTCTCCTTGACTTCTAGAGATGATCTTATGGGTGCCCATGCTCATTTATTGTCAATTATTGCCCTTCTTGACTTACTCCATGCCCAGATCATTGATTTCACAGGGGTATTTTGGAGGGATTTTTGGTTCAACATTTATTGTTGGGTATGGTGCACACATCTAGGCTCATTCCAACGCGAATTTCATGGAGGATCTCCTCAATCTTCCCTGATTGGACCTTGCTAACCCTAGTTAGGATTAGGGTTTGGCTTGGGGTTTTTAGTTATGCTTGCACTTTAAAAGCAACACTTGTAATCATTCCAAAGGGTTCTTCCTTTGGGTTCTGCCCAAGATTTTCTCTTGTAGACTATGTATTTAACATTTTTCTGCAACTGTAAGATTGGCTTTCATGCCTCTGTGTTAATAAATCATTCAATAGTTTGCCTCTTCTTAATGCTTGTATCTTGTGTAAGACTTGGTGCCTCTATGCATGCATGCAATTTCATTGATTCTATAGGTTGCTTGTTTGTGCTAATTGACTGTAAGTGCTGATTATGGGTAATCTCTACCCCTTTGATTTTTCAAACTCCTAGCCCCTTCATTCTCTCTTATAGATCTGGTGAAATAGAGAACTGTGTGAGTTTCCCGATGGTTTTATTGATACCTTGTGCAACAGGAAGTAGGAGGAAACACTTTAAAGCTAGGTGCATCACTGTTTAGTGTTTTCCCTATTTTTAGCATCCTCCTCCCTTTTCCTCTTGTAGTTCGTAGTTTAGGGTTAGTGTAGAGTTTTCCAATGCTGGGTTGGACCAATGTTGTCGCATCTGGTTTTGAAGAGGAAGCCAGCCATCTCCGGAGATTCAATCTCATACTGCAAAGGTCCCACACCTTGAGGTTGTTTCCATTGTGTCATTGGAATATTGAACGCCACGTTCAGCAAGGTGCAATTTCATGTGACAACAATAACTTGTAATTCATTGTAAGCACAAATTTGACCCTTGTATGAAGTTGACCATGGGAACCAAAAGGTTTCTATTTTTCAATTCCTGAATAAACTGTGAGGGTTTTCGTCCTTAGAGTAGAAGCTGAACCAAAGCTCAAAGCTCTCCAAAAGAAGGGTTTCTGAAAATTGATAAAGAATAAAATAATCTCTTTTCCGAATACTTTCTTTTTTAATTCTTTTCCATCTAGTGCTAAAAATAATTAAAATTACTTCTAATTAAATATTCACCTTTTTCCTCCAAACTCAATTAATTACCTTTTTGAATAATTAAATATAAGTTGTCTTTTAATGTTTCAATTTTCGACAACTTAAATATTTAACCATTTAATAATTTAATTATTTTTCGCACAACCACAAAAGTTACATAAAGTATTAAAAACCCCAAATATAAATTCTGACCAATCGACCAATACCTTAAGTGCATAGGATATTAGTCTATATAAAGATTGGTACCTCCCATGATGATAGACTTCTCCAAGAAGTGTGAAGTGTTCCCAAAATGTTGGATCCACATACAAAACGTACCATTGTACTCACCTTGACTCCATGAATTCTTTACCACTATCAAAATAGCCTTTTGATAAAGTTAATGCTCTCCAAGAAAGTTGGAGCTTCCAAAAATCATGGAATGGGCTAAAAAAGGGACATTACAGAGAATTTCCAATGAAGGAGAAAGAACCAATTTACAACTTATATCAATTACTCATAACAATGCTTAGTAGATACAGTATTCTTTCATTCATTGGGGAATTTCCAATGAAGGAGAAAGAACCAATTTACAACTTATATCAATTACTCATAACAATGCTTAGTAGATATGTCATGTATTCTTTCATTCATTGGGGAATTTCCAATGAAGGAGAAAGAACCAATTTACAACTTATATCAATTACTCATAACAATGCTCGGAAGATATGTCATGTATTCATTCATTCATTGGATATGCAATAATTACAAGATACAAATGCATGCAATCCCCAACTACAAGTACAAACAAGAAATATATAGCAAGCCGATGTTGGTTGAGAATTCCAACCGTCGGAAACTACTAAGTAACAACCAACCAATGGTTGGGGACTAACGACACATTAACTTATTTATTTGTTTCTTGCTGACTACATCAACCCCTCCAAAAAGAAAGTCGTTTTCCAAACGACAACAAACAAAATTAGGAGCTAAACAACCCAAACTACAACTACTGAGAAGGGGGGTGAAAAGACGTCCTTGGATGTACAAATGATGTAGGAGTGGACGTCGGTGAGTGTAGTTGCCGAAGCCTATAGACCTTGGTGTGCAGCCTCAACTAGTGATTTGCTACTATTTTGCGTTCTCTTGTTACCTTCACCATTTGCGCAACCTCCATCAACTGACGTTTGGTCTGTTCAATTTGTTTTTCCTTCTCAACCAACTTGGCCTTCGTGGTCATCACTCCATGCTCAGTCTCTTCCTTCGTTGCCATCTTGGCCTCCACGGCTGTCACTCTAGCCTGTTCATTGTTAGTGTGCTATGTTTGCTGAGCCAACTATTTTTGGAATTTCTATGTGTGCTCGGCCAACTCATCCCTTACCCTTCTTACTCTATGAAGGGCCTCATTCTTCTCTTGTATAAGCTCATTAATGGAGGTGATTTGATGCTTCATCTTGTAAAACACATCCTTGAAGGAAGCTTCTATACCAAATAGGGCTGAATCACTCTAGCATCCCTTCCCTCTACTGAAGAATTGGTAGAGTGCCAAGCAACTCCAGGCCATCCTCGAGAAGTAAAACAACAAGCAAATTCCCCTTTGCACTTTGTTTGTACAAATGCTAATATGCGTTGGACTTCTCTTGCCACCAATGGGGTTTTTCCTATGTCAAGTCGTTTGGATATGTCTCTAGCCTCCTGCGTCACTATCGCCATCGATTAGAGATCCTGTATGTATCATTGGACTATACCAAGTGGGTCTGTTACATCCCTCACATTGAGACTATATGTTTGGTTATGTATTTCGAATGCAGTGTTAGTTACAAATAACTGCTTTCATGTCATTATGACATTGAGAATGCAATAGTTGTTCTTTTATCATAACTGTAATGCTAACGAACTCTTTACTTTGCAAGTGAATTTATTGTTCACGTGAAGTTGAATGAGATCATGAGATTAATTTAAATACATATTATTTAGCCATTGAGAATGATCTAACCATAATCCTTGTTAGTGGATGCAGGATCGCCGACGCCACGAGAGAAAGGGAAATATCATCGGGGAGAGGACATGGTTAACAATGGATCAATTTTATTGTCTACCTCGAGCCGCTATATGACAAATATCTAAATCGTAACCTGGCCATAAATAATATAAAGTAATTAATTACTCTATAAGTTAATTTAAATATAAATATATTAATCTTTAATTATTTTTAAGGGATTGCAAAGGGTTATAAATTAATAAATTAAAATTATTGATATAATTAAGATATTTATTAATAAATATTCTCTTGTGATTGGAGCGAACAAGTCTTGTTATATATATAAGTTTATGCAATGGCTATCTAATATTAAATTAATAATCATGGATATAAATCAATGCCATCGATCTAAATTTAAACTTAAGTAAGGCTTAAATAAAAAATGAATTAATTTAATGTTGAGTCATCGGCGGTAGTCTTCCCTGTGCCTCTAGTCGAAACGGCCCAAGATGCGAGACGAGAGGTCTCAGGGAATTCAAGTAATCTTGGAGCGGAGGTTACTGGAAGGTATTCGCAATTAATTGGAGGCCTCTTCATTTCATTGGGGAACTTTTTGGCACACAGAGGCACTCTGTTTTGGGTTTGTAATGTTTGCAAACACATTGGCTTTCATGGTGGACCATAGACGATTATTTCCAGACAAATACCATTGAGTCTCAACCTTACTCCCAGACAAATATCATTGAGTCTCCACCTCATCTTCGTTTCTCTATTCTCCCGCTATTCTGGGGATTCTCACATTTTTCTTGAGTTACTCGTTGAGGAATTTTCTGTATTGACATTAAGGAGTTTCATAGACCTTAAGATAATTTAGCTTTGTTCTTTGAATTTGCATCCACCTTGCTCATAATTTCATGTTTGCCATCATTGGAAAGCCCTCTCTATAATTGCATTTGTTTCAACTTGAGCTTGCTCCATTCTTTTGTCCCTTTCCCAATCTTGTTGGCGACTACTTTAGATATCATTCTTGAGAAATCTCTGTGGATGTTGCACGCGTTGGAGTCTGGGAAATAATTTGCATTTCAATCTCTTGGGAGGTGGCAGAATCAAGTTCTTGGAATTGCGTCTCTATCTTTCTTGACTAGAAGTTGTTGTAGCTTCATAGCTTGTCGAGTGTTGCTAAGGAGAAAGCTAAGATCTCTCAGGAATCAAACTCTTTTTCTCAGGCAAGTTAACATATTAAATATTCAATGTATATTGCATCGTTGATATCATTTGTTGAGCATCTAATGTAGGAAAGAAACTATTGATATTCTAGTCTTTCAGTGAGAAGGAATCGGGTATACTAAATTATCATCTTGAGATGGTATGAAAGGGAAATTCCTGTAGGAGAATCAAAATCACTTCTCTTCTTGCTATCACAATTATCTCTGTCAATAATATAATTCTAATTTTGGTTTAGTTTGAACCATTCAAATTTTACCGTTGAATTAATTCCATCTGGCAAATGGAATTTCCTTTCCTGTAAACAGAAGTTGGATAAATACCCTATTTTTGCTCTTCCGAATCTTTTGGGGATATAAAAGAGAAACTTGAAATCCTGATTGATGTATCCATCATTCTCATCTTTTGTGTACAAATTCTTTGGTAAAGACTTGACCTGGAATGAGAAGATTTTGATATTCAAACCAGTCTTTATAAATTAAATTGGGACCAAAATATGAAGTTGTATGATAAATTCTGAAACACCATTTAACTGAATATGTCAATCATAAGTGTTTAATGAAAATAACCTTTGTTTAGAGAAGGCAGTTTTTTTTTTTGGAAAGTGGTAAATGTTGAATTGAGACTCTCTCTCTCTCTTTATGAAGAAATGCTTAATGGTATCAGCTTAACCCTAACTAAGAGAAAAGATTCTGAATCAAGTATGGTATTGAGAGCAACTACGTCTTAGCCGAGTTCATGTCATGTCTTACCTTTGCTAAGGGATTGAGGGTATCTCCTTCTCAGCAGATATCCATTTGTTTAGCTACCCTTGATTATAAAAGCAGTTGCTACCTAAGAGGTGAAAGATAAAGAGTCAATCTCCCTTAAAGGGTTTAAGGAAACAACTTTATCTTAAATAAAAATGGTTCCTAATCGGGTTATTGTAATGTTAAATTCTATGGTTAAGATATAACCTCGAACTAAGAAGAAATGACAAATAAACTGCTAATATTAAATTAGAACTTGATTTGAGAATTGTCATGTCGAGCAAGGGTGAGAATGCTGACGGCACAGGAGTGCCAGAGATATCGGCATAGGAGTGCTAGTAATATTAAAATCCTTGGCTAAGGTACGATGCTAGATTCAGCATCTGTCAGCTATCAAGTAATAGTTATACCACTGATCAGAATGGCCTTTCTAGTTGGGAGGTACCCTTAGTAAGGTCAATCAGGAGGTATAGGTCCTTGACACCAGGCTCAGAGGCATGATGATAATTTGATCCATGCTGATTACCCTTGTGAAGGGCGGGTTCTTCAGTTGAAGAAACTTGGGAGACCAGTAGGTCTTGGTTGGGCGGTAAAGCCCCTAATAATAATTCTCTTTGCCTCATTGATAAAGATTGCCCAAGTTTAACAGCGTGAAGATGATGTCAAGTGTATTCCTTTCTCGCTCGTAAATCCAGGTACATGCAATGTTCATTAAAGTTTACTCTCATTTATGCAATGAATGTTATTCTTTCATGTTAAATGCATGTTGTAAGATTTTGTAGTTAATTAGTTTGTCAGCTATTTGAATCATTCTGCTGAAATGGAAGATCTGAAAGTAGTTAATGGATAAAAAGAAATTATTTCTTTTCCTCTGTTCATTAATTGGTTAATGGAAGCTCTAGATGGTTTAGTTAGTTAGAATTGCCAGATGAAAACTGACAGTTGTTCCATATCTTAAACCCTTGAAGGACAGTTGTTGCATTTGTTTAATAGTTGTATTTGTTCGTTACTTTCTGGATGCAAAGAAAAGTAGTTATTATCCTTTTGTAGTATTTTGTATATGTTTATAGTTAATAGTTATCCTTCCAGTTGGAAATGGAAGTTTTAAAAGTTAGTTGATGAGCTGTATGATGTAACGACATCGGAATTGGTTTTCTTTTCCATCTCACTGCATAGGAAACCCTAGTTTGACAGTTATTTAGTTATTGACCTTCCGTGAAAAGGTTGGTGGAACAGTTAGTAGTTTCAATTCAGCTGAAACTGGAAACTTAGAAGTTAGTCGAAAATTTTAAATTGATTCAGTATGAAATCAATTTGGAAACTCTTGAACGGAAACAAGTTAGTTGAACTTCGACTGAACTGGTAGTTGGTTACAACTTTAAACTGTGGATCAAGTGGAGTTGTTATAGGGTCTGCCTCATCAGGCTTGGCGATCTCAATGATAATGTAATAACCTGTGATGGAGTATTTCTAATGTTTTGCAAATGTCATAAACAATCATGCATGCTCTGATACCATTGTAAGAACCCTACCCTATTTTTGCACTTAATTTTTCTAATTTGCGGGTGTTGACATTTTGTCAAACACTTGGAATGCACACTCTTTGTGATAGTTTTTGAGTTGTTTGTAATGTGGTTGAATTGTTTTGATGACTAGATTACCGAGCATTCTTTTTTGATACCCAAATTCTCATGAAATTGATAGACATTAAAACAAACAATTGGTTGATTTCCCTTATCAATGAAATACAAAGATAAATATATATATTTGAGTATAGCTAACAGCACCAAGGCCAATACATAGAAAAAATATTAATATATTCTTGACCTTTTATGTGACCTGCAACTGTGTAGAGCTTAAGCAAACATTGAAGAGCTGATGCACAAAAGTTTTGATGGTTGTAGAATGTCTTTGACAACATCAAATAACTTATACAGTTCGCAGCCCCAAACTCTTCCCAAAGTGGCATCCAACATTATGAAGAAATTCTACCTTATTGCAGCAGAAAACTTCCCAAACTCAACATTAAACCCAATGATATTCCCATGCCCAACATAAAATATGATGAATATACTCCATAGACTTTTCAATATTGGCATCCCCTCCTTGCCTACAAATATCTTCAATAATTTGTCTTGCCTGCAAGACTTCACAAATTGATCTTCAATCGTACCTACAATTCCTTTCCATAAATCACAACAATGAAGCACCGGCATAGACTTAGGATGAATCTATCAACAATCAACCAAAGAAGGTCTTTCACCACCGTGGCTAATCTTCTCCAAGAGGTTTTTCATCCTCAAGAAGGCTGAGATGAACCAAGTTCAATCCCACAAAACCACAAGGGTTTCACAAGAGAAAATCAAATAATCTACAAAATCCAAATGAGCTCACAAAATCTCCTTATATACTTTTCCCGCCAAACTTTTTGGAAGATACAATTTAAAATTCACTTTTTTAAATAAAAACTCTTTTTTGTTCCAAGAGACCTTTTTATCAAAATAATGATAATATTTGATAAATAAGGTCCCAATAGTATGTGTCCATGATTTAAAACTTTTCATCCTCTTTCACAAGCTATTATATTAAGGTGTGCATTAAATTGTTTAAATAAAATTAAGCAACCTTAGTAAAATAATTAAATTAAAGTCAATAATACACTCGAGTTGCGAAAACTGTCGAAAAGCAGTAGAATCAAAATTTGACTGCACTAGAATGATACTGATAATCAATAATGAAAATCAAGTCCGATCGGGTGACTTACTATAAATAGACACTCTCTCCAAGAATCTTGGAGAACCCACCAAAAGTCGAATTCACTTTGGAAAGTGGCATAAGCATCCTCTAGACCATTTGAGCTCATTGCCGACATCAAACATCCCCTCTGGCATGATTGATGGTCACCGAGAAAGCCGAAGCTAAGTACAATGTTGAGTTGATAAAAAATGGGGACATTACAAATTAGCCCCTAAGACTCACTCAACGCCTCTTCCTCATCCTCACTTGATGGGTTAGGCGGTGGCAACTCTTGTGCAACCGAAGGTAGTTGTGGTAGGTGAGGGCGTCCCCCACTCTCTTGAGTGTGCATAACCTATGGTGGGTTTGCTTGTGAAGTGCCACGTTCTGTACCCTCAACCACCATGACTAACTGATCGGTGTCCTACTGCTCGAGTCCCTTAGCTATGACTCCTGGAGAACTCAGTGAAGGAAATGTTGGAACTTGCACCAACATTCCAAGTAGATCTAACCAACAATCAATCTATGTGACATCAGTCAACATGGGGATATCCCTTGGCAAAGTAGTTGGCGGTGTTGACACTATGACTGGTGGTCTTGGCAGTGTGGTTGGCGGTCTTGGCAGTGTGGTTGGCAATCTTGGCAATGTGATTGGTAGTCCTGGTAGTGTGGCTAGTGGTCTTGGAAATGTCATTGGAAATCCTGGTAGTGAAGCTAGTGGTCCTGATAGTGTGATTGGTAGTCCTGGTTGTGTGATTGGTAGTCCTGGCTGTGTGATTGGCAATCCTAGTGGTGTGATTGGCAATCCTGGCGGTGTGACTAATAGTCCTAGTGATGTGACTGGCAGTATGGGTATTGTTGGAAATGTGGTTGGTGGTGGCGATGGTACTGTTGTAACGGTCTCACTGATTGGTATTGCCTCATCTATGTCATCTTTGGCAATGACTACGCATTGGTGGCAAGTGATACCTCCTTCGTCGGTGTAGTGGCCGATGTAGAGGACGACAATTCTATGGGTGCGTCATCTTCAACACTTTCTCCTCCGTCACCCGACACATCCCTTTGCTTCCTTTTCTTTTTTGTTGGTTGTGTTGTCTCCTCTCCCCTTGATGCCTGCATATCGAGGGTACTCCAATAGAATGCTATTGGCTATGAAGGATCCAATTGAGCTACTAGCTGAAACTTCCCCCACTTCTCGATGGGAACTTGACTATGGATGGTGTCAAGGAAGAGGGCGATGGCATGCTGCATCATATAAAATGCCTTATGATTTTGTGCCAGAAACTCTCTGATTCTTTCAGACAACAATCTTGCCCAGTTGTAGAATTTACCAATGCTCAACTTGATCATATAGTCAATCATCTAGATGGCTACATTGTATGCCCTACTTGTCCTTGTTAGTTTGCACTTGATTAAATCCATGATGCATTTCCATTCAGATGTAGCCAAAAACTTCTTCCTCAGACCCCTATTTCTTGCACTCCATATATTGTCCTTCTCCTACTGTGTCAAATTGGGTTGGCATACACTCTTGAGGGATGCTTCTTTATGTTGTTGGGTGAGTCTCCCCGTTGGCTTACACACGGTGGTACTTGTGGCAAGTATGTTGAACACTTTGCTAAAATTTGCTGGCCAAAAGGAAATGATTACCGGACAGCCTCGATAACCAATGACAAATATATGAGAATGCTTGCAATAATTTGTTACCATTGCCTTCAAGTAAGACTCAAATTCTCGGGAGTTAAAGAATGAAAGCTACAGGACTTTGTCTACCTATGCATGTCTCAATGCTACCTTCAATACATGGTTGTCTTGGATGCTTTACCACCATGTTCTGCATTCACTGTCCCATGTCAATGCATCAATTACTGTCTCATCCTCTTTTCCCTAGTTCATTTTTACTGTAGTAATGTGAGGCTTGTAGTATAATACTTTCTTCCCCTTATTGCTGCTAGTGTTTGTGGCTGAAAAAACTATTTGACAATAAGCTTCTTGCAGTTCATGACAAGGATTAAATAGGCAATACCTTTTTGAAAAAAAGGGTTATAATAACTGTCAATCCGTTTTTTTTAAAAGGTATTACTATTGCCTATTTAATCCTTGTTTGCATACAATTATGAGATCACCAAACAGTAGTTGACACCATTGTACAATTCTCTGTCTCCATGCCAATTGTACTACCTCAGGTCGTACAGTGTAAGGATGCCATATGATGCCAAACTTAGGCCGCATGGTATGAAATTTGAAAGGCCGTATGCTATAGGAATATGTTTGCATGCTAGAAGACCAAAAGTTTGACTATGCTTGTCTTGACCATATGCTACAAAACCACCAATTTGACCGTACGGTAGAAGTTGTTCTTGGTTGTAGATGATATGGTCATACGACTACGAACTGACATCGTTGTAAATTTCTTCGTTGTACGTTGAGAATATGAAACTCTTCTTGCCGCCATACAATTTGCTTCCAAGGCTGTACAATTTGCTGCCAAGGTTGTACGATGATGACCTTATAGTGGAAATTCCTTTGTACTTTGTAATTATTTCTCCTTTTCCTTTGCCTTCGTACGGTCTTAGGTCGTATTTTATAACTTGTAGGTGGAGTTTGTGCAATTTTCTCTATCTTCTTCCTTCATCGTACAGTATGAATTTGCTTTGTTTCTTCCTTTGTCATACAATATGAATGCTTCCCTTTGGTTGTACGATGGTCTTTGCAAATCCTTCTGACTGTACACTGAGGTGTGGGAGCCGTATCAAGGGTTGTACCGTGATATGGGGGTTTGGCCATACACTAAATAGACTAAGTGAATTTCCTTGTTTGCATAACTTACAAACACTGAGGTGTGGGAGCCATACCAAGGGCTGTACGGTGATATGGAGGTTTGGCCATACACTGAATAAACTAAGTTAATTTCCTTGTTAGCATAACTTATAAACTGGTTGTACATGTGCTAATCACACCTTTTTAATTCTTCTTGTTTGTTTAATAATAATTGATTTTCTTAACCTTGCTTTATAATGGGCATTTTTTTATAATGTTTTGGCCATTTTTTCCTTTATAATATCCACTTTATATTTCCTTACACCCTTCTTTTGTACCACATAATAATTAATTCCTCATACTTTATAATAATATTTTGGCCACACTTTATCATTTAATATTTTAATCTTTTTCCACTTTGAATTTTTAATAATTTTCAACTCCAACACTTTATTAATTTTTTGCTTTTTATTTTTGTCTTCTCTTTCATTTCCTTTTTGTTTTGTCTTGTTTGCTTGATTTTTTCTTTTAATTTTGTTTATGTGGCTTGGGGTTTCATACAAGTTTGCCATGGCTGTTTGAAGCATTCATACTCACAACAAGTTCTGACATTGTAAATCAAATAATTTTTCCAGTAAGGGTGGATTTTGCATACCTTTAGTACCGCATCTATCTTGAAATCATTTCACTTTATCCCCTTCGATTGTTGGGGTTGCTTTCGGATTGTGGACTACACGTCATAACATATTGGAAGTTGGTCACGAAGGTGGCTTAATGTTATGGTCTAATGCCCACTGGATAACGTCTTCATTATATCCAAAGTGTTTCACCACAAAGTAGTTCTCGACCATCAACACTAGCCATAGGTTAGGTCCTTCCTCTGAGTCTTCTAAATGTTCTTCTGTGTGCCATTCTTCGGCGGCCTTCCTCTCCATCTGGTCTTCGTCAAGTTCGTAGCTAATATATCCCCTCCTTGGTCCTGAATAAGATGCTTTGAGATGCCATCCACCATGTAGTTTGATCCATTATGTAGGTGGTCCAAAGAGTGCATTTGTTAAATGTTGATCAATTTTGGGTATTGCCACACCTTCCGGTTCTTGCAGAATAGGTTTTACTATTACGCCTTTCGATCCTTTTGGTTCTCTCATGACAAGTTTCTTTTCCTTTCCTGAATCACTCCCATTTGCCATCCAGTCCACCATGTTGATTGCAATTGTTCTCTCCTTGTATGGCTTTAATTTTGATTCATTAATACTATCTTTTAGTACAATGCCATCTAAATTCTCTAGTTTGATAGCCTCATTATCAGGGATTTCTCGAATTTTAAAGGGACTGAGACATCTCACTTTGAACTTACCTAGTTTAATTTCATTAAGACCATTATACTTCAGAACTAACTATCCAGGCTGAAAGTTGACTCGCCAGAGATGTTTGTTGTGCCAGTACTTCCTTCTTTTCCGCATCACCTCCGTGTCCAATTGGGCGAGTACTCTTTGTTCATCAAGTTTGTTTAATTGGAATAGTCATTCTTTTAGACTCTCTGTGTTGCCTAGACAGTTCTCGATGACAATCCTTAGGCTCAGTACCATATACTCAACAGGGACTACAACTTCCTGATCGTACATCAAGTGGAATAATGTGTGGCCTGTTGTCATTTTATGTCATACGGTATGTCCATAGTATGGTTGGCAGCTTCTCTTCCTAGTCAACTTCTTCAATGCTGCATGACTTATGGATGATAGAGACAAGTACTTTATTTGTTGACTTTACTTGTCCATTCGCTCTCGGGTAGTATGGGCTTGATAGGTTATGAAAAATCCGGAACTCCATCATCATCAGACGAATGACGTGGTTCACGAAATGCCCTCCCCTATCACTGGTGATCTATATTGGAATGTCATACCTCGTGACAGTCTGCTTGTATATGAATCTTTTCGTACTAATTGTAGTGTTGTCTGGCAGTGCTTGAGTCTCCGCCCATTTTGTTAGGTACTCCATGGCAACAACTATGTATCTATAGTGGTGTAGTTGGTTGACTTTTAAGTTTTAATAGACCAAGAAATCAAGTCCCCACCTCTCAAAGAGTTCTTGAGGTTGAGATGGGAACATCGACATGTAATCTCTCTTGAATGGTTTGCCAACTCTCTAGCAAGTGTCACATCCCACCACCCATTCTTGGGTGTCGGTGTGCAATGTCGGCCACCATAGACCCACCAATAGGATTTTACGAGTTGTAGCATCTGGTCCCATATGTTCTCCATCTAGCCCTTTGTGTGCTTCCTTAAGTACTCTTGGGATTTCCTCCATGACACATCGTCGTAGTACATGGTCTGACACCATTTTATATAATAGTTCCTGTTGATGTGATTTTTGTGACCGCACCAATCAGCAGAACAAAGTATCTGAAGGCTACTCCATTCTCTCTTGATCAAAGTATTCTGTACGCCAAGATTGTGAGAGAGATCGTACGTTCAACTCCAAGGTTCCGATAATGCAATGGAATACCCTCAGTTTGTTCATTGTGATTTGTTGTTTTCACGAGGGGACTTACACAATTGTTCAGAATGTTTGCAGCTGACAGCAGGTTAATGATGGAAGGGGATTTTCGTGAGTGATGCGAATGATTTGGCAACAAGGTACGAACTTCCTAAAACTAACTGGAAATGTACTGAGTTGAAATGAGTGCAGGGTTCTAGAAGATCTAGATTCTAGTCTAAGTGCAAGATGTGCGGAGCTTGTCTGCAGTGGACTTCAACCGGACTTTGCCTTGCCTCGCGTGGGACAGCTTCAACAAAGTCGGTGCAATCTTCAAGGGAACAACGAAAGGTATTCAAATTACAACTCAACATGCAAATACAATCAAGACGACCCATACAAACATGTGAATCGCAATCGAAGTTAAGTTTAATAAGTATTCCAGTTGACCACACAAGGAAAACTTGCCGTCAGCAAGCTGCTAGTGGTATGGATTGAAACGAAGCCACCTTGATTAAACACCACAATCCACAACTAACATCTACTTGCATGAAAATGAAAACTACTCTAATCAAACTACTTGAAGTAGAAGGGGTGAAGAAATCTTGCTAGCTGTTCATAACAAAAGACGAATTCACCATCAATGAAAGCTCTCTTTATTATGATAGTTTTCACAACAATATCTTACAAAGTTCTCAAGGGAAAACTTTCCTTCTCCAAACTATGCTATGCTAACAAGCTATACTAAGCTATCTCAACTATCAATCTCTTTGCTCTAGCCTCTAATCTGATCTAATCTAATGATATACAAATGAGGGGGGGATGCCCCTTTTATAGATAGCCCAGTCCAATGGACGACTCAGATTACAATCAAATGAAGGGCTCAGATTAAGCCACATCAGCCCTAACCCTAAAAACTGCCAGAATGTGGAGTGGTACAATAAATGAATCACAAGATTCCCACTCACTCCCAAAATAGCAAAGGCAATTAATGCCCACAATCAGTCATCTAGAAGGTCCTCATCCAGAAAGGCGTTTCCGTTCTCCTTCTCTTTGGCTACGAAATCAATGAATTTGGCTAGCATGACCTCAACCTCCTGAACTGAGATCGGCAGAATATGATCGAGCTCGAACTCTAATACCATAACTGCCTGCCCATGCCGCATACAAGACTTTCTCCAAGCAACTAGGGCATCCTGAGTGTTCTAAATAATGCTTGAGAAAGTCGAGGTGTTCTCAAAGTCATTCTGGACAAAAGTCTTCACTTCTGAAAAGAAAGGTGGCAGCCTACTCCTCAAGCCATCCGCAGTCACCTCATCAGAATTTAGCCTCCTAGCAAAGATAGCCTCTAAGGTGTTTAGGACTCCATCAATAATGTTCGTCATAGCCTTCCTGACTTTGGCCGAATCCGTCTGTGCTGCATCGAGGAATCCTCGGCCTGTGACAACTGAAGAGTACCAGCCGGCAAAATCATACCTATCTCCCTCCTGAATTACTCCATCAATCAACATCTGTAAGGGAGTATGCATCAAAGCCTCCAATCGCTGAATAACTTTGCTCTGTTAAATATGAGCATCACCCCAGGCCTGATCAACTGCATCCATTCGTGCTATAATGTTGGAAGCTTGCTGGTAAGCATGAGCAAGATCTTCCATAAACCTTTCCGTCTCAATACGAACGCTGGCCACCCACTTATCTGCCTCTCGTGCCATCTTTCTCAAATCCTCCAAGCCACTAACTGATTCTCTAGACAACTTGGCTGGAAGCTCAATTGCTAGATTCTCCTGTCCACAAGGACGAGATAAATGTTGCACGTAGCCTATCAATGTCTTGTGCTCTTTCTTCAATTTCTTGTATTTTCCTTCAGTCTTGAGCAATCTATCCTTGAGCACCTAATAGGAGTTATCACACTCTTCAATTATCTGTGCTCCTGTGGGGCGACCTAACTCCAAGGTGGTGATCATATAATTTTCTGGCACAGCCTCATCTCGATCACACTCAACCCTTGGCACAGCCACATGAAGGGTGTGAGAGCCATCCTCATCTGTTGAAATATTTTAGAACTTCCTAGCTCTCTTCTTTGTTGGAGGTGCACTGATCCTACTCAAGAATTCTTCCATCTCTACTGCTGGATCAACCTCTTCACTGGGGCTCCTCCTCATTCTGTCTCTGAGCCAATCTGGTACCACCTGTTGTATAACAAATGGCTGCTCATCCCTTGCTTCTTCTTCACGAACTTCTCTAATTTCATCTTAACGAGGCTCATTGGCTTCTATGGGTTGAGTATCTCCTGAAACTTGGGCCTCCTGTCTTGGAACTGTATCATCTTCTAGAGCTGCCTCAAGCTCACGTTGGAAGTGTGTATCTGTAGCAGTTTCCTCATCTTCTTCTTGCTGATTATCTCTGGTGGGTGCATTGACACTCTGGCCAACAAACTGTCTTCGCGGTGGCTGATTTGCTTCTTGTAACTCCTGTTCCTTATTCAACATATTTCTCTGATCAACAAATAGTGAAACTTCCTATATGCTTGGAGAACGTGTCTCCAATGGTGTAGGTGACTACCACAATTCTTGGAGGCTTTTGCTGAACTGGCTCTTTCCTTCAAGACTATGGAGCTCGAGCAACTTGTTTCTTCTTGGTAGCAGTTGGCGTCCTATGATCTCACATCAAATTGTAAGTCAAAGGAATTGACCTACTCTTAAGCCTATTTACATGCCGCTCAACCCATCCTTTGGGGAATGTCAGGACTGGTATGCACAGTGTGTCCAAATCGATAATCTCCAACTCCGACCAATTTGGAAGTGGGAGTGGTGTATCCCTCATAATCTGGATGAAGAACGTTCATGTCCTCATCCACCTGGTTTGGTACTGGAAAAATCTCACACTCCTTGATCATGCTCAAAGGTAGTCTTGAAAACATTCTCTTTCTAACTTCAGCCTCATCCAACGCACCAGCCCAGTAATCTTCAATATTTACTTTGTGCTTGAACTCTTCTGACAGTATCCATCTAATATTGTTGTGGGGGTCATAATGTTGCCTGCTGGTGTGATAAGAAAAGTGGAAAAACTGAACCTCATTTTCAGCTTCCTTGGTTACCTGTAGTGAAGGACACACTTCGTTTGAATTTCCCATGATGATTGGAAAGTCAAGTGCTCCCTTCTTCTTTTTCTTTTGAATCTTATCATAGGCGATGAGTTGCCTAGATATCTCTAACATCAAAATCCTGTTTGTAGGGTACTTGGGCAATCTATACAGATATGAAGAAAACCCTTGCAGCCTAATGTAAGTAAATTTTGGAAATTGGATAAACCAACAACCGTACCTTTCTATCAATTCTTGAGCTTCCTTCGAGATCTTGTGATGAGTCCTTTGTTGAAGTGATCTCGTTATGTGCATGGTGAAGGTGTCATTGACTCTCTTGTAATGGGATGTGCTTGTCAAGTGCAGCTGTGGACAAGCCTCATGGATCTTGAATTGATGAGAGCCACATCCAATTGGCTCCTTGTACGATATTCCCCTGTACTTCGTCATACAAGCCAACATGTGACGATGTATGAGCCCATATAGAATGTTTTCATCCTCCTCAAACTCCGGGGCTGCTCGTGCAAATTATCATTGATCATCATCGCTTAGTTAATATGCTCCTTTGTGATGTCCCCATCCTAGTCAGCGCAGCTGGTTATGTGGTTAGCCTATCATTTTGATCCTCGTAGGCTGACAGATGTGTGCAGAGGATCATCTGAGGCAGTTACTCAGTGTTTTGTAGCTTCAGTATTGCAGTTGTTTCAGGTTGGGCCTTCGCAGAATCTTCCAGAGTGGATTTTTAGAAACTTTCTATTTTTAGAAAGTTAGGTCAGGCGGAAGCTGCTATTTTGGGCAGGGCACCTGGTTCAGCTATTCAGCTCAGAGTCGACCCAGTTATTCAGTTTGGTGATCAGATGGCGAAATAAGGAGTATTTAATGATTATTGAATATTGAATATTTTGACTTTATATTAAAGTCACCTTATTAATATATTTAAATATTAATAATTAAATGATATATTATAAAGTATTTTAATACTTTATAATAAAGTGATATATTTGACATAATGAATAATTATTATTCATTAGTGAGACGTCATTTAATTAATTATTATTTCTCCTAAGTCTAAAAGACGAATTTAATCATTTTATTAAATGATTATTAAAAGAGCTATTGGGTCGAATTTCTCAAAGGAGGTATATAATCACAGGAAAGACAAAATCGAACCATTATGATATGTTATTCAACTTTTGTCTTATTTTTGCTCTGAGCATTGAAGTTTGCAAAACCTAGGGTTTCAGCAGACGATTCGTTTCTGGAGAACGATACCTCTTCAAGAATTGGTAGACTGAGACTGTGCAATACCAGTTGAAGCTTGCATCTTGGTGACTTCATTCAGAGGTTACAGATTGGGATTATTGATTGATTTATCAGGGTTTGACAGAGAATAATCATCTGGCAGTTGAGGCGACTTCATAGAGTTCTCATAGCAGAGATCTGGCATCATTCTTCATTGGGCCGTACAATAATCATTAAGGCTGCTGGTACAGGCCGTACCACTGCAGAAAAGCCGTACTTATCATTGGGAGTGACAACGCCTTGGATTCTTGGCATCTGACAGTTGCATTTGGTGCGCCTTGGGTTTCTGAAGATTCTTCTGGTGCCTGTGTTGAGAGATTTATGCTAGCCGTACCCCTTCATCATTTCTTCAGGCGGCTGCAAGGAGAATCAGGTTTTTATGAAATAAATTCATATTTAACTCATATGCCATATTTTGATATTGTAAATGCTCTGAATATTCAATAAAAATGTGCGCCTACCTTCTTTGAGCAAGATCAAAGCCTTTTCTTTGCATTTAGATTTATTTTGGATTTTTCAAGCATTTATTTTAGAAAATCGCAGCTTTCTGTTATTTATCAAAAACCACAAAAATTACAAAAGAACACAAAACTTGCAAAAACAATATTTTCAGTTAGGGTTTCGGGGTTGAGAACCACCAGGGTTCTTACAGTGGTATCAGAGCACAGATTTCCTGCCATCCTGTGCTTTTTCAGTTGCTTTTTCAGAATACAGTGTGCTTTTTGGGTGCTTTTTCATGAGCAGAGATACTATTCACTATATTAAAGGTGTAGGGACAGGTAGAGCCGAGGATTGGACAGGTCCACCGATTCCAGAAGGTGAGACAGTGTCAGGTGTATTAGGCATTCACAGATCCAGCTCTAACAGTAGTGAAAATAGTGTTGCAACCCTAATGGCAGACCGTGAGATTCCTACAGAGACAGTTAGGGATTCAGGGAAAGCACATGCAGAGGGCGACATTACCGATGAGGAGTTTAGACGCAGGCATGATAACATGATGGACATGATGTCCCAGTTGATGGGCACTATCAGATAGTATACGCCCACACAACCTCATTATATACAGATTGGACAGACGAGCGGGCCTACACCAGTAGATCAGCCTTTGGCATCAATACCACGACAGTCGTCACCGATCTATCAGGAGCTTAGGCCTGGACAGCCTACATTCTTACCTAGAGAGACTCCACCTCCGACCCTGGGGGCAGAGCAGCAGGGGCAGCATCAGGAGTTTTAGCCACATAACGGCATGTCAGTAGCAGATGTGACGAGGTTTCATGGTGAGTACCTATCATTGGCACTTGAGATCAGGCAGGCATTATCATTTCATGAGTTTATGGATGTACATAAACCCAGAGGAGGAGGCAGATTTGACCGTAGACCACCTCAGCATCAGCAGCCACAGCCACAGGTGAACAGGGACTTGCAGTATGCTGTTAGCAAGATCACCTTGCCATATTTTGATGGGTCTGATAAGACATCAGCGAGGTCTTGGGTCCAAAAATTGGACAATTACCTATCACTGAGGCCCATGCAGGAGGATGAGGCCATCAAGTTTGCGACCTTGCATCTTGATGGAATAGCGCATGATTGGTGGCATCACGGCATGTATACACTTGGCCATCATGCAGTCAATACTTACCAGGAGTTCACCAGCAGGCTTATAGAGCGCTTTGATAAGAAGGATCCGAAACTTTATTTCAGAGAGCTAGCTCAGCTCAGGCAGACAGGTAGTTTGGATTCGTATATTGGTGAGTTTCAGAGAGTTGCCGTCATGGTGACTGGTATTTCCGAACGAAGACTTATTATACTCTTCGTTGAGGGTTTGACAGAACCTATGAGAGGTTGGGTAAAGGCTTTTGACCCTCCTACCCTTCAGGAGGCCATGAGGAAGGCGCGAAACATGGAGCTTGCAGCACCTCGCAGCAAGTTCAATTCAGGGTCAACACCATACACTAGGCCTAATAGGCCTTTTGATAGAAATAATGACAGGAATAAGCCTTTTGACAGAAGGAAGGATCAACCGGATCCTAAGAGACAGAATGCACCACCCTTTGACAGAGAGACATTGAACGAATTGCGGAAGAAAAAGTTGTGTTTCTGGTGCAAGGCACCCTACGATGAAAAACATATATGCCCCCTTCGTCCTAAGGTCAAAAATAATCAGATGGAATGGTTTTATGAGGGCGAAGAGCAATCTGATCTGTCAGACCAGCAAGCTGATTCCGAGCATTCAGATGATGACAGGTCCGAAAATGAGGGTGAAAACGAAGGTGGAAGGAAGCTACAGGAAACTCATTTGACTAGCCTTTAGAGAGATGGTTCGTTTAGACTTCGCGGGCTCCTAGTAGGTTAGAAGGTGATCACATTACTGGATACTGGTGCTACGCACAATTTCATTGATGCACGTTTGGTGGAGAGGCGAGGCATCCAGACAGAGGCATTCGAGGGTATTCGAGTCAAGGTGGCTGATGGATATACTCTCAGATGTGACCGAAAGATTATTGATCTTCCGATGCGATTGAACAACTATGAATTCAAGATTGAATTCTATGTTGTTAACATGGGAGATACTGACGTGGTGTTAGGGATGGCATGGTTGCACGATTTGGGTGAGTTCACACTCAATTTGCATGACATGGAGATGAAGTTCAAGGTTGATGGGAGACCTCATGTCATCAAGGCTATTCGAGACAATAATCTGAGGATGGTTTCATTCAGACGGATGGAGAGGCTCATTCGTCACGATATGGTTGACTGGGCAGCAGAGTACATGTTGATGCCAGCCCAGCAGGAGCAGCAAAAGGGTGAGTACCACCCTGACATTCAGATCTTGAGGACTAAACACTCCAAAGTGTTTAGTGACATTCCACCTGGTAGACCTCCAGACAGAGGCACGGAGCATATCATTGAGTTGGAGGAGGGCGCAAAGCCCGTTATGATCACTCCCTACAGACATCCGAAACGACTCAAGGATGAGATAGAGAAGACCATCAACGAGTTGTTAGCTATGGGGCATATTAGACCTAGCAAGTCACCTTTTGCTTCATCGGTTGTATTGGTGAAGAAGAAGGATGGATCACTTCGGATGTGCATAGACTACAGGCAGCTCAACAAAAGGACAATTAAGAATAGGTACCCTATACCACGCATCGATGAGTTGATTGATGAGTTACACGGTGCTATCTTCTTCACGAAGATTGATTTGAGGTCCGGGTACCACCAGATTCAGATGAGGGAGCAGGATATTGAGAAAACCGCCTTCAGATGTCATTGCGGTCACTTCGAGTTCTTGGTTATGCCCTTCGGTTTAACCAATGCACCTGCCACCTTTCAGGCGACTATGAACAGGGTTTTCAGTTCTCAGTTGAGGAGATTTGTGTTGGTCTTCTTTGACGACATTCTGGTTTATAGCAGGTCATGGGAGGAGCATCTGGCTCACTTAGATGCAGTTTTGGGTATCTTAGCAGATGAGTCTTTCTATGCTAAGGAATCCAAGTGTGAGCTCGGTATGGAGGAGTTGTTATATTTGGGGCACATCATCAGTGCCAAAGGAGTGAGTATGGACCCTGAAAAGGTCCGGCTATAGTTGAGTGGCCGGTACCTGAGAACCTTACGCAGCTCAGAGGCTTCATCGGGTTGTGTTCTTCTACCGGAGATTCGTTAGCGGGTTCTCACGTCACGCCGCACCCCTTACTGATTTGACAAAGAAGGGGGCTTTTACTTGGTCACCACAGGCGCAGGAGTGCTTTGACAGGTTTAAGGTGATCATGACTTCATGTCCAGTGCTAGCATTGCCTGACTTTACGAAGTCATTTGATTTATTCTGCGATGCTTCAGGAGAGGGCATTGGTGCCGTTGATGCAGGAGCGACATCCTATAGCTTTCGAGAGCAGAAAGCTTAGGGGTCCTGAGAGGTTCTACAACATATACGACAAGGAGATGTTAGCCATTATGCATGCTTTGGCTAAGTTCAGGCAGTACCTGGTAGGCAGCAAATTCAGTGTTCGCACAGATCATAACAGCCTGAAACACTTCCTTGGACAGCGAGACTTGAATGAGAGGCAGCAAAAATGGGTCAGTAAACTGCAGTCATATGACTTTGATATTACCTTCATTAAGGGGAAGCAGAATGTTGTAGCTGACGCCTTGTCTCGTAGACCTCAGTTGAATGCCATGGCACAGATCACAGAGGATTGGAGGCATCGGATTATTGCTGAGTATGCTAAGAACCCATGGGCTTCTAGCATTGTTGACAGGACAGAGCAGGATGACAGGTATACTGTTGTAGATGACTTGATCATTTACAAGGGGCGGATTTTTCTGATTCCTGACTCAGAGGTGAGGGTTACAGTTTTTAGAGCCTTTCATGATCTTCCTATGGCGGGCCATCCCGGGTACTATAAGACATATAAAATGATTCGGGAACGGTTTACTTGGAAAGGGCTGAAAACTGATGTGTTACAGTATGTCCAAGAGTGTTCTGTTTGCCAGCGTGAGCACATGTACCCCCGCCGATTACCTACCCACTCCGACACCGACAGAAGTGAGGTTTATCGATGGACTTTATCACCGCATTGCCGAAAAGCCCAAGGTAAAGATTGCATCTACGTGAGGGTTGATCTGCTGACTAAATACGCCATTTCTTCTCGACATTACCACTTTCACAAGATCGCCAGACCGCAGAAGCTATTTTTCTCAGAGGTATTCCTATTGCATGGGTTGCCTCGATGATAGTCGTGATGAGACAAATGGCCTTGGCGAGCAACTTTGGGCGTGAGTTGTTCAGCTTTGTGTTCCGGAAATTTAATAATCGGTATAACAAATACCATCCGCATGAGGGCATGCAGATTACCACAAGGGTGGAAGGTTATTTATAATTATAGCCTGATAGCGTAGATGTGGGCGAGGTGGATCTATTTTATGCTATGTTGCTATAACTCACTCACCACATGATCTATATAGATGACACCTTTATGGCTCAGATGGGTATGAGGCTCAACCTTGGATTTGATATTGAGCCATAAGCAGAGTGCCGAGTGTGAATGATGCGAATGCCAGGACATTTTGAGGTCTCTTCGGCATAAATATCCGCCGGGCATGTGAATCGCCAGGCGTGATAAGCGACCGGTGCCGGGTTGAGCGTACTTTTGATGTGGGTGATATGGTGTACCTTATGTTGCAGCCGTATCGTCAGTCTACTCTGCAGAAGAGTGGGGCTGAGAAGCTGAAGCCTCGCTACTATGGTCCATTTCGTGTTGTTAGACGAGTGGGCGAGGTTGCTTATGAGTTGGACTTGCCAGCTGATAGCAAGGTCCATAATGTGTTTCACGTTTCTCGCCTGAAAAAGGCATTGGGTCAGCATGTGATACCCTCTCCAGTTTTGCCACCCCTTGATGACGAAGGGAAACTGATATTAGTACCTGAGGCCATCCTCGAGATGAGAGAGAGACACCTTCAGAGGCGGGTGATCAGGGAATATCTGATCAAGTGGAGAGATCTGCCAGTTGAGGATGCTACATGGGAGTCTGAGGAGATTTTACAGCATCCAGAGTTGAGATTGCTTGAGGACAAGCAATTTCAGGGAGGGCGGACTGTGATGTCCCCATCCTAGTCAGCGCAGCTGGTTATGTGGTTAGCCTATCATTTTGATCCTCAGAGGTCGCATTGCATGTGCGCAGAGGATCATCCGGCGCTACTCGTTTGTAGCTTCAAGATTGCGCTTGTTTCGTGCTGGGCCTTCGCATCTTCCGTGAGTGGATTTTAGAAACTTTCTATTATTTTAGAAAGTTAGGTCGGAATGCTATTTTGGGTGGCACCGGTTCGCCTATTCACTGCAGAGTCGTCCCACTCCAGCTTATTCACTTTGGTGATCGATGGCAAAATAAGGAGTATTAATGATTATTGAATATTTAATATTTTGACTTTATATTAAAGTTACTTTATTAATATATTTAAATATTAATAATTAAATGATATATTATAAAGTATTTTTAATACTTTATAATAAAGTGATATATTTGACATAATGAATAATTATTATTCATTAGTGAGACGTCATTTAATTAATTATTATTTCTCCTAAGTTTACAAGGCGAATTTAATCATTTCATTAAATGATTATTAAAAAGAGCTATTGGGTCGAATTTCTCAAGAAGCATATATAATCACAGGAAAGACAAAATCGAACCATTATGATATGTTATTCAACTTTTGTCTTATTTTTGCTCTGAGCATTGAAGTTTGCAAAACCTAGGGTTTCAGCAGACGATTCGTTTCTGGAGAACGATACCTCTTCAAGAATTAGACTGAGACTGTGCAATACCAGTTGAAGCTTGCATCTTGGTGACTTCATTCAGAGGTTACAGATTGGGATTATTGATTGATTTATCAGGGTTTGACAGAGAATAATCATCTGGCAGTTGAGGCGACTTCATAGAGTTCTCATAGCAGAGATCTGGCATCATTCTTCATTGGGCCGTACAATAATCATTAAGGCTGCTGGTACAGGCCGTACCACTGCAGAAAAGCCGTACTTATCATTGGGAGTGACAACGCCTTGGATTCTTGGCATCTGACAGTTGCATTTGGTGCGCCTTGGGTTTCTGAAGATTCTTCTGGTGCCTGTGTTGAGAGATTTATGCTAGCCGTACCCCTTCATCATTTCTTCAGGCGGCTGCAAGGAGAATCAGGTTTTTATGAAATAAATTCATATTTAACTCATATGCCATATTTTGATATTGTAAATGCTCTGAATATTCAATAAAAATGTGCGCCTACCTTCTTTGAGCAAGATCAAAGCCTTTTCTTTGCATTTAGATTTATTTTGGATTTTTCAAGCATTTATTTTAGAAAATCGCAGCTTTCTGTTATTTATCAAAAACCACAAAAATTACAAAAGAACACAAAACTTGCAAAAACAATATTTTCAGTTAGGGTTTCGGGGTTGAGAACCACCAGGGTTCTTACATCCTTCCCTTCCAGCACTAGGTTGATATAGTAAAACATCCAAGGTTTGAAGATGAACACCTAGGGATAGCCTCCAACCCTGCTGAGCATCATAATCAAATCACAATACTCTTGCTTCAAATCATCCGATATTATCTGCTTTGGCAACTTCGTGAGAGAGGGCTTGGGCTTGTTCATCCAACGAGAGTTAATCATATCAGCACATCTTTCAAATGTTGAAGCATACATCCGCTTAGCACGTTCTCTCGTCTTGTAAATCATCTTCTCGTATGATGAAATTCCAAATGCTTCGCTGATAGCTATAGGTGTGAGGTTGGCGAACAACTTGCTATCCGGTGAAGTGATAGTCCTTCAGTCTGGATTGTAGCAGTTAGCACACTCCATAATCAGCTCCGGACACTGAATTGCTGGTGGAAAACCAGCAGCTGCATATAATCCACTCTTGACAATATTATGAGAAGTGATCGAAGGACAATGGCCTCCAATTCCCATCATTCGACTTCTGAAAGCTTCCATGTTGAAAGAACCCAAGTTTGTATTAGCCAACTTGCCCAGTTTCAAAGAGAATTTTGACTCCGGTAGGAATGACTTGCTCAGCTTTTTGATCACTGCCTTTTTGGATGCGTTTGCCTTGCTGGATTCAACATTGTTCTCCTTGCCAGTTGCTCTTACTTAAGCCATTCTGCAAAAACAAAAGACAGTCATCATTTTCGAAAATGAGGAGCTTCAACACTGAATTTTATCTTCAAACCTCAACACTTCCTGTAGCAACTTCGAACTTTCAATGCTTAGAAAATTTTCCAAGCTAGTTTCAACAACTTCAACACTTAGAGAAAATCGGCCAACTTTACTTCAGCCACTCCTCAGCTTCAATTTTATTTCACACCTAGAGCTCAACTTCAGCTTCAACAATCTCTCAACTAGAGCTCAAGTTCGAATTTCTTCACCAAGTTTTAGCTTGCACTGCAATCTTCTTCTACTTCAAGTCGAACTTCTTCAGCTTGCACTTCAACAACTGATAAAGAAAATGACAGTCATTTGAATTCTTATAGCCAAGTCGATTTCTAGAAGAGGCCAATTTTAGCAAGAATTTGAATTTCCCTCGTTAGGCAGCTGCAACACTTGGCACCTGGCGTTTGGAATATTTGACCTTCTAGAATTTCAAGAAGATTCATCTTCACTAGTCAAGGCGTACTTAGCATTTTTAACTCATTTTTTGAAAATATTAACTTCAACTACATTCTCTTAAGAAATTCATTCCATCAGTTGAGGCATTAACAGTTTGATTTCATCCATCTCAGGCTCGAGAAAATTCATCGTCATGAAGAACTTAATCAAATTCATCTAGGCAATTAACTTCAATTTCACCATCCAAGGCATTTTATTTCAACATCTTTTATTCCTTGCCTTAGAAATTTTTAAAATTTTTACCCCTAGGAAATTCATTAGTCAAGCGTCCATGAAAAATCATCTCAAACTTCTTGGCGAGTTGTGGAAGACTTTAAGATCAATTCCTCTTCGAAGATGTTCAATACCCAGAAGAAAATTCCCTTCAGAAAGCGTCGAATTCATGTGTCTACAAACGAAGGGGTACATTTAATTTTTGAATTTTAACCTTAGAAAAATATTTTTCAATCAAAATTTATTCTTCATTCATCTCTAGGCGTATTTTCTTGCTTGGCCTTGACAATTTTTATCAACCTCATGAAGCTGGTATATTTTGACTCCTCAACTGCCAATTTTATTCATGCCTTAACAAATTTCACCACCTTCTCAAACTTGGGCGTATTTTCCTCTAGAGGTGGAATTTTGTGCCTTAGAATTTTTTTAAATAATATCATTAGCATGGGCGCATATGAGGGGTCCAGAGGAATTTCACATGCCTTAGACAATTTTCACATAGCTAACACCTTCAATATCCTTGGGCGCATTTTACATACTGAGGAGGATTTAGCTTCCAACGCCTTAACCATTTCATCACCATCACTTATTTCCTTGGGCGCATTTAGGGAGTCTAGAAGGATTTTCAACACTTAGCATATTTTTCTTCACTCTTCATTGCCTAGTAAGTTGGGCACATATGGGACCCTTAGGAGGAATTTTACACTTTTGTCTTTTCCTAGCTCACTTGGGCGCATTTAGCACATCTAGCAAGAATAACTCAATGCCTTGGTAACTTTTTCATCCATCTTCACCTTGCACTTGGGCGCATTTTACATACTGAGGAGGATTTACCCACGCCTTAGCTACTTTTACTCCACCCACCTTGTACTTTGGGCGCATTTTGGGGGTGGTGAAGGAAGTTTGACTTAAACACCTTTTGTCTTTTCCTAGCTCACTTGGGCACATTTAGGGGGTCAAGGAGGATTTAACTTTGGCTTAGAAACTTTTTATATGTCTTCATGAAGAGTGGGCGCATTTTGGGGGTCATGCAGGAATAAGCCAACACTTAACTAGTTTCCACACTCCATCTTGAGATGAGGGCGCATTTAGGGGTAGGAGGAGGATTTATCAATGCCTTGGAAACTTGTCTTGGCCTCACACCAGAATAGGGCGCATTTGGCATGCTGAGGAGGATTTAACTTCAGACTTAGAAAATTTTTCATGGCTTCTTCTCCTTGAGGGCCCATTTTGGGGGCTGAGCAGGATTTATCAACATTTGAAATTTTCCATCCTTCTGCCAGCTTTACCTTGGGCGCATTTCATAGGGGGTGAAGGAAATTTCTCAGACTTGGGCATTTTTAGCTTGCTCGCCCTCGTTTACTATATTTAGTAAGTCCCCTGATTTTCATACCTCTGAAGCTTGGATTAATTTGAAATTTTTGCCACAGGACCTTCATGATCTAGTTAATTTGCTCACACTGCCATCTCGTGCTGACTTGCTATTTATAGCATGTTTCTGGAGGTGATTTACTATTTATAGTAACTGCTCAGTTTCATGACTTCCCCAACTCTGTTTGACTTGAAATTTGAATGGTGTGACCCTCATGGGATGACTTGTGTGTTCATACTGGCGCCTGCTGCTGACTTACTATTTATAGCCTGTTTCAGAAGTGGCTTACTATAAATAGTAAGTGCTCCAATTGCCTTCAAATTTTATTAGTGGATAGCTCGAAAGATATTGATCGCAGTGGGATACACTGGTTTTCAAAAATTCTGGCATCTGACCCCTCATTTTGGGTCCCAAAGCTGGAAACCCTAATCTGACTTGCATGTCGATCAAATGACCTTCGTTTGACCTCGTTTCTGTTGCGCTTTGCTCTGTTCGTGATACTGAGGTGTCGGGCAGTTGCCGGAATGATCCTGCTAAAAATAGCAAGTCTCTAAAAAGTGATCATCTTTGCTTGCATGTCACATCACTGCGTAGCTCTTGAAAAACCCATAAAGAATAACCTGACATGCGTTGAAAAGTCCTGCATGCAAACCCTAAAAATAGCCTTTGAAGACAGCTCCTGAAAAAAGTCCTGATCCTGGTTTGCATGTTATACCACTGTGAAGCTTTCGAAAAACCCACAAGGAATGTCCAGACATGCGTAGAAAATTCCAACATGCAAACCCTAAAAATAGCCTTCGAAGGCTGAGTACTGAAAGTAATCGTCTCATTTTGCATGTTACATCATCGCGTAGGTTTCAAAAACCCAGAAGGAATCTCCAAACATGCACTGAAAAACTTCGCATATAAACCCTAAAAACAGTTCCTGAAGGTGAACTTGCTAAAAATAGAAAGTTGTTAGTTCTGGCTCAAATTTTGCAGACAAGTAGCCTAACGTGCTTTGGATGCAGTGTAATGATCGGAATTTCAAAAGTGCTGAGAAAAATGTCCCAAATTAGGTACTTACTAAAAATAATAAGTTGTCGGAGTTCAACAAAATTTTGCTGGGAACCTGTTGAAAGCATGCTGACCGCAATGCCAAACTCATATTTCAACTTATTCACTCCATTTGACTTCAAACTGTTCAGAAAAAAGCAAACCCTAATTCTTAGACTTAGCCAAAATCTCACGTTTAAGCTCAAAGGCGGGCACATCCTTGGAAAGGGAGATAGTAGAAAAGAGACAGAGACAGAGACAGAGAGACAAAACCAAAGCCAAAAGACCAGAATGGAGCAAAAATTAGGGGGTCCCCATTTTGAATGGGGTGATGTGTGAAAAGGTCACAACAAGTTCGTTGATGAATTGGAAGGTTTTACTCTTCAAAACTAGTTTCCTTCTCTCTCAGTGGCATTTCCTTGGGAAACATAGAGGTGGAAAGGTATTCTCCAATGCTCTCATACCATGGAGGTAGTGCTGCAATTTGAAATAAGTGGCCATTTGGGAAGTCTTCATTTACTCCCTCTGGAGATTTACCTGACTTGATCCTTGACAGTTGATCAGCGATGACATGGCTCTTCCCCAACCGAACAATAATTGTGAATGTGAATTCTTGTAATAGTAGGAGCCATCTACTCACTCGTTCTTGGATTATTGGCTTGTTCACCAGGTACATAAGGGCTTGGTGATCGATGTAGAATGTGAAGGGTGTTGCCAACAAATAATGTTTGAACTTTTGTACGTCATAGAACATTCCCATTGCTTCCCTCTCTGTCGTACTATAGTTCTTCTCTGCCTTTGACAATAACTAGCTGGCGAAGAATATTGGCTGGTTTAACCCTTGTGGTCCCACTTGTGCCAATGTTGATTCGATTGCATAGTTTGATGCGTCAATGTGTATGTGGAACTCTTTATTCCAGTCCGGGTATGCAAGGATCGGTGAACTTATTAATCGTACCTTCAATTCATTGAAGGCCTTCTCCTGGTCTTCTATCCATGTGAATGGTTGGCCCTTGTGAGTACATCAAGTGGGTAGGATATTTGGGCAAAGTTCTTGATAAAACGTCTATAGTAACCGACATGACCCAGGAATGACTTTACTTTGGTGATGTTCTGAGGTGCTTCCATCTATACAATCACCTGTATTTTGTTTGGTTCGGTCTTCGGTCCAGCTTTGCAAACTATGTGATTGAGTAGTTTCCCCTAAGGCACCATGAAACGACACTTCTTTGGATTCAATGCAATCATGCTGCTCTGCATCGTTCCATACATTCTCAGAGAGCCTTCAGATGTGTCTTGGTCACTATAATCGACCAGTCGTCCAAGAATGCAATATGGAAACTTTTAAGCATGTGTTCCTATTAGTAAGAAGCCCATGACTTAGGCAGTAAAGAAATGAAACTTTATGGCATGTCGAATGGTTGCATATTGTGCCATTCTCAAAGACTTTTTCTGAAGTTTCAATCTGCATTATAGCAATACTTTAACATGCCATCTGTGGCAGTACAAGGAAGAGATCAAATTGATTTGGAAGACTATTTCAAACTGAATTTGAATTGCAAAGTAACAACATAGCGAAGTCATGGATTTTGGAATAGTATTGACTTAGTCCAAAGACTAGTCATGGTGCTTGGATTAGCTACGTAAGCATTCAAAATAAACTGTATTCTGCACTGATGTAAATATCTTAGCAAATTGTGGCAGTTTTGGTGAGGGTTGAACCTCCATGTGAGGTGATAAATCTCTATTTCTGAGCAAAATTAATAGATGTGATGGGCAATCCGTTTAGGAAAAGAAATAAGTAAGTTTGCTGGTGTTAATGATATAGCAGCTTCGGTAGCTCCTTCCAGCTCAGCTCCTTCATGAAAATAAATTTGAATGATAGCCATTGGCTATTCAAATTATACTTATTATTGTTATTGTTTATCTTCTTAGCCGACATAAGAAGATATGAATTTATCTTGAGCCATTTAATGCGTGGTTATGATTTGAGGCTGACCTCTTGTGAAGAGGCATGCATAATATTTATCTAGGCCGACATTCTTTATGTTTGACTATGGCCGACATAAGAAGATACGAAGTCATCTTGTTAATAAAATCTGTTGAGGCCGACTTTCATTTTATGAATTGTATTTGTGGCCGACCTCATGATATGAAGAGGTGCGACCTCTCCAAATTGAATATAAGAACATTCGTCCATTGTAATGAAGATATACAGTTCGGCCATTCACATAAGTGCGAACATATTTTTGAGTTCAGCAGTGCAAAGATCATCTTGCGAGCAGAAAAAGGAAAATGCGAATTACCCTATCTCCTAGTGCGAATTCTTGATAGCAGATTGCGTACATATCATCATGTGCGAATATGTTAAGTGCGAATTTAAGATTCAGGGTGATCATCTACAGCGCTATGACTCTACTCAATGTGAACTTTATAAAGCGAAGAGTTCATTCAGTTTGAAGACACTCCAGCACTAAGCTTCATGACAGTGTGAACTCCTTACAGCAGGTTGTGAACCATTGGTGAATGTGAATATTGACAGATCTGTGTACTGTCATTCCCAGGTGCGATTTAGCAGATTGCTATCTGCTGTACATTGGTCTTGTGTTAGACCTCATTGTGATTTGTAAACTTGCCACTGTTCATCAAATATAAGAGAGATCTTTGTTGCTGGGTTTTTCTCCCTCAAGTGGAGGGTTTTCCCAGGGTACATGCTGTGTCATTTTGTCTGATTTCGAATTATTTTCTGTACATTTACATCTGATCACCTAAAAACAACATGGTATCAGAGCCAAGTTTATGGAAAGATCCGATCAGATCTTGGAAAGCAATTCGAAGTCAGATCTAGCGCATTCTACTTGAGCCAGTAGAGTACTTCTGTGCAGGGTGCAGTCTTTGGTCCTTCCATTTCAGAAAAGTCCAGTGTTGTCATCTACGAAAGGAGCACATCAATCTTGGCTCTCTTCATGAGTTTACTTGAGTCGTACTGTTAGCAATCTAAGATCAGATGATTCCAAGAGAGTTATATGATGCGGCGATCTCACCTTCCGGGATCTGTTGAAGAGATCTAAAAGCACATGATTATGGAAGGTTCTGAAGTAGTCATGTATTCTGAGAGAATTCTATGATGTCATTATCTGGAATGGACGTCAAGTCAAAGAGCTCAACTATGTCAGATCGTGTTGCTAAGGGTTGATGTTTGAAATCAAATGGCTGCAATCAAATAGAGATAAGTATTTGGTTCCCTTTTTTTTTTGTTGTTTATATTCTTTTATGTGAATCTCAGTCTGCTAAGTCGTGCAGATCTGATAAAGTCTTTCAAGTGATGATCCTATCTATCTCTATCACTTTGGGTATTGCTAGTAAGCATGTTGCATAACCTAGTGGATTGCAGTTGGAAACAGAGTGCATTGTAAATTTGAGCAGTCATAGGCCTTGTTCAAATTCAAACTTGCCATGAGTCTGTGTTCGAGTCATGAAGGTTGTGGATTGATCTGAGTATAAGAACAGCATACTGTGAATATTAAAGAAGATAAGTATTCTGTGTTTTGTTGAAACCACCTTTCTAGTTTGACTTTCAGTTACTTCATTTAGTTGGATCTTAGGAAAGAGAGTTAGTGATTTCTCTTGAGTTGTGATCTCTAGCATAAAGATCCTTTGAAGATTTCAAATTATCTATCGTGAGTTGATTCATGCTAATCATGTAGATCCTTGAGTAAAAAGGAAGAGAATTGTATTTTCGTTGTGATAGGTTGATCACATCGATATCATTCTCCAATGCATGCTCTGAGATAGAACCTTGAACTCTTGGAGAGAGTTGGTTCTACATGCTAACCGCATAATGCATTCAAGAAATCTGTAGTTGTGCAGATTGTTTTTGTTGTGCTGAGTTTGACACTCTCGAGAGGAGTAAAAGATGAAAGAAAGAGTTATATCAAAATTATATAAAGATAAGTTTCTTTATCCCTCTAGTTTGATCTTTTGATATATTTCTCTTTGATTTATTCATGTTCTAACATTGTGCATAAATTCTTATGTATTCATGTTATAACCTGTGATTGTAAACTTTGTATGATTCCAGTCTTGTTATTTCTTTGGGTAATTATAAACTGTTAGTAATCTCTCTCTAAAATGCTTGCAGTTCAATGATCTAGGAGCAAGAAGGTGATGAGAGATTGCTTAGTGATGAAAAGCTTGAGGCATCTGACCAAAGAAATAATCAAGCAGCCTTGGGACCGAGCTGGTGGCCAGAGGGAGCTCACTTCCAGAAGTCTTCTTTGCAATCTCTGATGCAAGGATCAAGAGGGAGTTTTGTAACTCACTGAGAAGAAGTGAAGATTGTTGTATTGAAAGGCCAGGTGCTAAACCCTTAGAGGATCCCTTCAGTTGTTGAGATCATAATTGCTCAAGATTGCCTTCTGGATTTGTCATTGGTAGCTCCGCAAACCTATTCAGAATAGTGAGATCTGAGATGAGGTCGAGGAGGACTATTCTGAACTCCCTTCAGTACCGAAGGTGTGCACTGAAAAACATTTATCTAAGTCAAAGTGTTGCAGGCAATCTTGGACGAAGAGGTCAGAAGGTTGATGCAAGTGTCTGAAGATTTAGAGGGAGCCTGCTGAACCTGAAGATGGTAATATTGCTGCAGATAGTTCAGATTTGGTGGATCCTACGTTGTACAGATAGCTGATTGGATCCTTGATGTATCTAGTTAACACTAGACCTGATATTTGCTATGCAGTGAGTGCACTTAGCCAGTTTATGTGTGATCCGAGACAGATACATCTTGTTGCAGCTAAACATATTCTGAGATACTTGCGTGGCACAGTTGGATATGGGTGGTATATACCGATGACTTGGCTTCTTGGTTTCATTGATTCGATTGGGTGGGTGTGTCACACGAGAGAGAGCACCTCCTCTTGTTTTCAGTTTGGGTTACTGCTGATTTCTTGGTGCAGCTGAAGCATCATCTGTCGCATTACATTGTACATTACGCTTGCATGGCAGCTCGGGAAGCATGTGGCTTCGTAAGCTCCTTGCAGGATTATTTGGACAATCAATGGAGCCTACTATCATTCATTGTGATAATCAGAGTTGTGTGAAGCTTCTGTCAATCATGTGTTTCATGACAGACCAAGCATGTTGAGATCAAGTACCACTATATATAGGAGATATGGTGCGAAGGTTATACAGTTGAGGTACATAGCAGTGAGCAAGCGGCAGATATTCTCACCTCCTCTCGGGGTAAAGTTTGTATACTTTTGAGACAAAGCTTGGTATGGTGAATCAAACTTGCTGAGAGTATGAGTCCAGATGTCCTGCCTTGTTTCGTTCTTCTCAGAGAAAGTTCAGTGAAATCCCTTGTTAATGCATTTTCTTACAGGACGGAAGAATTTGAGGTGAAAGCCCTTGTTTCCACCCTCGAGAGAGTCATGGTGGATGTCATGTGTGCGACTCCATGACATATGTTGTACTTGTGTTTCACCCTCTGGGAGAGCCATGGTGAAAGTCGCTTGAGGTGACACATCACGCAAGTGATGAACACTTGTACTTACTATTGCACTTTCTTCTGTGACGGAAGAACTTGAGGTGAAAGCCCTCGTTTCCACCCTCTGAGCTGAGTCATGGTGGATGTCATGTGTGTGACTCCATGACAACATCACGTGAGAGAGTCCGTGATGATCTTTATGTACTTGTGTTTCACCCTCTGGGAGAGCCATGGTGAAAGTCACGTTGAGGTGACACCATCACGCAAGTGATGAACACTAGTACTTAACCATGTGATGGTTGATATCACATTGAGGTGATATATCTCTCTTTATATCTGATTGCAGGCAACGGTGGCAGATGAACTTCATATGGAGATGATTTGTTGCAGCTGGAAGTTCTCTCCCTAGCTGAGAGGGAGTGTTAATGATATAGCAGCTTCGGTAGCTCCTTCCAGCTCAGCTCCTTCGTGAAAATAAATTTGAATGATAGCCATTGGCTATTCAAATTATACTTATTATTGTTATTGTTTATCTTCTTAGCTGACATAAGAAGATATGAATTTATCTTGAGCCATTTAATGCGTGGTTATGATTTGAGGCCGACCTCTTGTGAAGAGGCATGCATAATATTTATCTAGGCCGACATTCTTTATGTTTGACTATGGCCGACATAAGAAGATACGAAGTCATCTTGTTAATAAAATCTGTTGAGGCCGACTTTCATTTTATGAATTGTATTTGTGGCCGACCTCATGATATGAAGAGGTGCGATCTCTCCAAATTGAATATAAGAACATTCGTCCATTGTAATGAAGATATACAGTTCGGCCATTCACATAAGTGCGAACATATTTTTGAGTTCAGCAGTGCAAAGATCATCTTGCGAGCAGAAAAAGGAAAATGCGAATTACCCTATCTCCTAGTGCGAATTCTTGATAGCAGATTGCGTACATATCATCATGTGCGAATATGTTAAGTGCGAATTTAAGATTCAGGGTGATCATCTACAGCGCTATGACTCTACTCAATGTGAACTTTATAAAGCGAAGAGTTCATTCAGTTTGAAGACACTCCAGCACTAAGCTTCATGACAGTGTGAACTCCTTACAGCAGGTTGTGAACCACTGGTGAATGCGAATATTGACAGATCTGTGTACTGTCATTCCCAGGTGCGATTTAGCAGATTGCTATCTGCTGTACATTGGTCTTGTGTTAGACCTCATTGTGATTTGTAAACTTGCCACTGTTCATCAAATATAAGAGAGATCTTTGTTGCTGGGTTTTTCTCCCTCAAGTGGAGGGTTTTCCCAGGGTACATGCTGTGTTATTTTGTCTGATTTCGAATTATTTTCTGTACATTTACATCTGATCACCTAAAAACAAACAACAGCTGGCTGCTTATTTTTGGGGCACACGGTGAGAAGAATAATGGCAGAGAGAGCTATACGTGAGTTTAGAAGAGAAGTGAGAATTGTTTGAAGAGCATTTTTCAATCTGCAAAACACTAAGCCATATAGAGTGATTGGCTCAACTGAATCTGAAATCAGGGTGCTTATTAGATATAGACCATTGGTATTAGACTCAAGAAACTAGTTGCAAAAGTTGGTGCTGTATGTGGAGCTTGAAAAGTAGAGAAGTTCTGAGTTGAGTTGCAGAATTTTGAAGCAAGAGATAACAATTGCGAAGCCCGGATAATTTTTTCCAGGCATTTTTTAAATTTCTTCTTTTCCTCTTAAATCTGAAAAGAGTTCTTCTATATTTCTGAATATGAATATGCCAGTATTATATGCAATTTTATGGCTGTTTGCAAACGTATATGAATGCATGTTCAAACATGTAAAATATAGATTATTTATGAGAAAGTATTTGAGGTAACAAGAATTAGAATAACCAAATGGTTAGATCGAATTATCTTACTTTTAAAAACACTGTTAAAATTGTGCAAGTTATACATGATATTGAGTTAAATTATTCGGAAGAGCTTAAAGAGAAAAGTTATGACTCTCAAGCCATGTTTTACCAAACGAACCAGCTTAAAAAAACTGAAGTGGTGAAGAGTTGCTAAAGACATGATTATGATATTTATTCCATTAAGGATACATCTTTATATACAATTATTAACACAAGTTTATATTGGATTTTCAGTGATAAGGTCTGAACATAATAGGAAGATAAAGTCCTTATGATCATTGAAAGTTATTACTTATTAGACCAAGAGTCATTATTACTATCTATTGATTTGAAATCAAGTAAGTTGAGTAAAGGACGTTATGTTCTCGTTATAAAACAAAGGCCATGAAGCTAGGAGATTTTAAGGTGCAGGAGCCCAGATATTCCACAAATAGAAAATATTCTCCAAATTTGGAAATAAACTTATCATGCATTTATATGTGAGTATATATTTGTCATGTGAAAGGATAAATATATGAATAAGTATATACCTACAAACATAGGTATTTTATATAATTATATAAAAGATAACTTGGGAGAAACCTGTGAAGAATCGGGAGATTAGTTGGATGGTTTCTCAGTCGAGTTGTCAGAGGTTAAATAGATTAATATACTGAATTATTAAAGGATATTACAATGGATATACAGTTTTATCTTGAATCAATTTAAATGATATTTAATATCATAATTAACCAGATCGGTTATGGAGTTCTAGAAGTATGAAACCATACTTGGTACAACAACGAAGAGTCTGAATCATTATTTAAGCAGAAGACAATTGACTATTTATGTTCACTTCAAGGTTAATCGTATTCAGTATGGAGTTCTTTAGGAACGGAACCATAAGAATAAATGTTGGACATCTGAAACTTTAATACGAAGAAGTAATCATGAATTTAAGTTTAATAATAGATTATAATACTTATCGACATATTGTCAATACTTTTAGATTGAGACCAGGCGTGTCTATTTGATGACATTGTGTCATCAGTAGTAACTAATTGTGCATAAAATAGGAGAGTAGTCACTCTCGTGGTTAAAACTAAGGACTCGAATAAGAGGCAGTTGGTTAGACCCAAAATGTTGCAAGAACGTAACTTGGAAGATCCACTCAGACACCAAGTAAGAAAAAATGAAGTTTTATATCTTGCCAATTACAAATTATAATTATTAATAGAATATTGTTTATTTACAAACTCTTGAACATAGTTTACATACTCGGAATCGGAGAGTACTCGGCAAGCCCAAAAATTTTGACTCGGGAAATACTCGGGAAATACTCGGCAAATACTCGGCAAATACTCGGCAACTTTAAAAGTAGCAAAATTTCATATAAAAACACATTTTTTTGCAAAATTCAATTCTAGAATGCATCAAATGAGTCTAAAAACCATGAGGGAGTGTTTTATATAAAATTTCATTGTTCAATACATATGGATAACAAAATGGCATCATTATACGAAGCCGCATAGTAAAACTACCAATAACTATAATGAATTTATGATGATTGTATTTGAAAATCATCATCATAAATTTCATATCTAGGAAATTACAATTTCCTCTTCCCCAACCTAGAGAAAAATTGGGGGGTAGAGGGTATGGTCCTTGCACTCGATTCTGGCTCCCTGCTTGCCGTAGAAGATCGTGGAAGTGGCTCCACCATGTTGGTAGGTGGCAATGGCTCCTCCTCCACCACATCAATGTCATCCACTCCAATCTCCCCTGCTTCTGCTGCAGGCAAATCCTCCATAGCTTGCCTCTCGAAATCAGCAATCTCATCCTCGGTAAACAAGGAGGCCTCATCATCCTGCACGGTCCAATCACTGTATGGATCAATCTCATCCAAATCAATGAGCTCTTCTGACTGGTCTTGCACCTTTCTTGTGCGAAGCCGAAGGTTATATTGAACAAAAACAAGATCATTGAGGCGTTGTTGAGTCAACTTATTACGCTTCTTCGTGTGAATGGCATCAAACAAACTCCAATTCCGTTCACAGCCAGAAGAACTACAAGGTTGAGACAAAATTCGAAGGGCTAGCCTTTGCAAATTTGGGGTTCTTCCACCCCAATCTTCCCACCAAGAACCTACAATAAGATATTCAAGTTTTTGTAAATATTAATAAAATTATAAAACAATAGTAATAAGTAATAATAATTATAATTCATAACTTGCAAGATATAAGGCTTCACTTTTTCTTACTTGGTGTTTGGATCTCTCTTCCTCGTTCACATAATTTGGAAGAAAACAAAGGCCCCCTAGCTTCCTTATATTTTTGCAACTCTAGAAGGATGAGGTCTTTCACTTCAGAATTAGGTGTCATCCTTTCAATACATGTGAATAGACCCTCCATAACCTCCCCATTAGCATCCGTGAAGCCATCAGAGAAGTAGAACTTGGGGTTGAGAAAGTAGCCTGCTGCATGAATGGGTTGGTGGAGTTGATTGTTCCACCTTCGATCAATGATCTCCCAAATAGGGGTAAATCTATTTGCATCCCCCATGTAATAGTGTTGGATGGCCTCTTTGGCCCTATCCATTGCCTCATAAAGATATCCCATCACATTTTTCTCACTGTCCACCAAGCGCAAGACCCTCACCAATGGCTCAGTCACCTATAAAGTACAAAGTAGAACCAAATTTAAATTACACCTTACAATGAAACACAATACTTATAGAATTTTAAATTAAGAATAAAAGATTCAATCTGAAAATTCATTAGAGTTGAAGTTACCTTGACAATCTCTAATGCTCTAGTTCCAAATTGACTATCAAAGATTATTGCTTGAATCTTTTCTCCATCAGCCTTCTTTGAGTAAGTTGAGTCTACCCATGGTTGACTCACAAACATCTGCTTCAAGGAAGTCAATAAACCAGTGATACTTTGCAATGTTAGAAAATTAGTTGCAAACCTTGTAGCACCTGATCGCACAAGCTCTTTCCCCTTGGTGTGATCTCTCATCAATTGAAGAACCCATGGGTGATTATATATATATTTTGTTATGTCTCTTGCTTGTTCTACAATTGGTTTCACCCAATCAATTTTGCCTATATCCTCCAAAAGAAGGTCAAGGCAATGAGCTGCACAAGGGGTCCACAAAACTGTTGGATGCCTCGCTTGAAGCAATCTACCAGCTGCCACGTATGCTGCTGCATTGTCAGTAACAACTTGGACAACATTTTCTATGCCCACCTCTAAAACAACCTGCTCCAACATCAAGCTCAAATTTTCTGCATTCTTTATTATGTTGGAGGCATCAATTGACTTTAGAAAAACCATCACACCATTGGAAGCCACTATAAAATTGATAAGTGTGCGGTTTCTTCCATCTGTCCAGCCATCTGAAAGAATTGAACATCCAAACTTTTGCCATTTCTTCTTTTCTTCTTCCACAATTCCTTTTGCATCTACAATAGCATCTTCAAGTAACTTGCCACTTAGATCTCTTGGAGTAGGGGCCTTGTACCCTTTGCCTGCAACTGTCAATGCTGTCACCAAACACTCCCAATATGGACTCCTTGCCACATTGAAGGGAAGATTGTTATAAAACCAAAACTTTGCACAAGCCTTGTCTGCCTCTTTGTGCACCTCCTTATTCCACCCAGTTGCTTCCAATGAAGGTTGTGATCCTTGAATATTTCTAGGCACAAAAAACTGGAATTTGCTCGAAGCAGCAGAAGTGGATGGGGTATTGCGACCAGCACGTATACGTGGACCACGACTAGAGCCCGCAATGGTTTGAGTTTGCATAAGCTCTTCAGAATCTTCAGCCAAATTAGGAGCAATGGCTGCTTGCATGGCTGCTTTTGCTTTTTCCCTCTCAATTTTTTTTTCTTCAAGTGCTGCAAGAACAGCTAACATCTCGTGTTTCACCTCTAAAGTGGCTTTTTCACATTCCTTTGAATCACGACAAGGAATACCAGCAAGATGGTATTTGAGGCGATTGATGCCTCCACTAATCTTCTTCTTGCAATGAGTACAAATAACACTGCCTGGTACTGGCCCGTAATAACCATGTTTCCAAGTAGGATCACGGCTACCAGGGGTCTCCTTTCAATGACACTTGTGCCAACTGAGTCTGAAGCAGATGCAGAGGCGGATGCCATTGTGATTATAAATTAACCTACAATATTAGAAGTTGAACAATAAATATATTAGAAGTTGTAAGTTGTAACAAATCCATTACAAAGGAACAATCAACTAATTGTTTAACTTTATTCAATCATTATCTAATTTCAGTTTTTGCATTCTTATATTTGTATTTTTTGTTGAATGCACATTGATTTAATTTACTTATATGCAAATTGGCATTGCAATCCTAACTCCTAACTCCTAACCTTATTCACTATTGCAAATTTGCAGGTGGGAGCAGCGCTGCAGCAGATTATCATTATGAACAATTAAAAATTTAACTTTACATACAATGTGATAATGTGCATAGTGCATACTGCATAGTGCAAAAGCATACATATGTGATAATTGATATGATCATATGAGTAAATATGCTAAAATTTCAACTTTTAAAATGTTGATGAAATATGATGATATGAGTTCTGTTTTTGCTTATTAAACCCTTGTTTCAGCACTACTTCATTTCAAATTTTCATCATTCATGGCCATGCATAGAAATTTTATAATTGGATATTTGTATGCCTGGATATTTGGCAGTTGGCAGTTGGCAGTTGGTAGAGTATGTAACCAATAACCGTAAAGTAAAAATGAAATCTTATAACTTAATAGAGTAAAGATTAAGTTATAAAATTCCATTGTTACTTTACTGTTACTGGTTACATACGCTGCCAAGTGCCAACTACCAGATATCCAATCTGATCCCATTTAAAATTCAAAGATCCAGTTATGAAATTTCTATGCATGAATGATGAATCATGAAAGTTTGAAACAAAGGAGACTTTAATAAGCAGAACTAGGAGTCTATTAAGTTATAAACTTTCAAGTTTCATTGTTACTTTGAGTTTGAATCATCATATTCAGTATTCACAGCCAGTGTTTTCAATCTCATATCTGATTTCATGGCTACATTATAAATGGAAATCATATAAAATCATGTTTTTTTTGCAGAGTATGTACATTGTAAAGTTAAAATAAATATTACAATCTCATCTTAGCAAGCCAAAAGCCAAAATATAAACATTATTAATAATAAATATATTACTATGTATAATATTTTTTTGTTTTGATTCATAATATATTAAATAATAAATTCTATAATTTTGAATCAAAAAAAAATATTATAAATAGTAATATATTTATTTTTTATTCATAATATATTGAATTTTAATATATTATGAATTAAAAAATATATATTGTAGATATAATATAATTATATATCTATTATGAATAATGTATCATTGTATATAAATAAATAATAAACAAGTACACTATTATTATTTATTTATATACATTATTATAGTGTATATAAATAAATAATAATAATATATTTGTTTATTATTTATTTATAATATATATACACTATTAATAATGGATTATAATATTATATTATATCTATAATATATTAAAATTCAATATATTATGATTTATCAATTATGAATAAAAAATATACGTTTACTATTGTAGAGATAAATTATACTTCTACAGAAAAAATGTGTTGATTAATTATAAATTTACATATCATCAATGGAAGGCAAAGAAATCTGAAAGAATACTGATTACGTCAAAAGAAAAAGGCCGAATAAATACGTCTGAGAACAAATTATGAAAACCCTAACCTGTAGCCGTCGCACTTCTGCAAATCGTGATGCCAAACCTGCAAGTCGCGCGGATTTCGAAGCCAGAAACGCGCTAAAATTGATGGTAAAAACGCGGGTGTGAAAGAATAAGTGAAAACGAGGGTTTAAATAAGAAAAACGTGAAAAAAACGGGTGAAATGACAGCCGGCGCGTAAATTAGCCAGAAAAAACGCGTTTTACATTTATTACGATTATTGACAAAAAACCGACGATTAATCGCCATTTTTCCACGGCAAGTAAGCACAGCAAACTGGCGATTATTTGTACTGTTCATTTTGGCGAGTAAAGGCAGGATTTACTCGTTTTCATGCAAATCTAGCGATTAATCGTCTACTCGCCGATTAACTGGCGATTATGTAAACTATGCTCTTGAATATCTTATTTGCAGGTTCTTAGTGGGAAGATTTGGGTGGAAATGCCCCACATCTACAAAACCTATCCTACTGAATTTTGTCTCAACCTTGTTGTGCTTTCGGCTATGAGTGCACCTAGAGTTTGTTTGATGTCATTCCAATGAAGAAGTGCAATAAGTTCACTCAACAACACCTCAATGAACTAGTCTTTATGCAATACACCTTTGGCTTCATGCAAGAAAGGTGGAGGAAAAATCAGAATAGCCTATTGATTTAGATGAGATTGATCCCTACAATGACTGGACCACGTAGAATGATGAAGCCTCCTTGTTTACAAAGGGTGAGATTGTTGATTTCGAGAGGGAAGCTATGGAGGATGTGGTTGAAATAGAAGCAAGTGAGATAGATTGTCATTGGATAACATTGATATGGTAGAGGAGTCTTTAGTATAGTGGAGCCATAAGCACAGTCTTCTAGGCCAACTAGAGAGCCACAATCAAGTATAAGGACCATACCCTCTATTACTCAATTTTTCATTAGAACAGTGAAGAAGAAATTGTAAAAAAAATGTAAGTTTTTACTTGCCTAGATTTACAATATATGATGATGATTTTCAAAGACAATCATCATGTATTCATAATAGTTATAAGTCAATAGCTAGCTATTGCATTGATCTTCACATGATGATGCAATTTTGTAATCTATATTTATTCGAGGATCAAATCTAATAGAAAACACTTTGTCATGGTTTCTTATACTCATTTGATACATTTTGCAATTAAATTTTGCAAATGTATTGTGTTTCCTAATAAATTTAGTATTTTTTAAAGTTGCCTATAGAAGTCTCTGCCAATGCCTCAAACTTCAAGAATGCACCAAAGCAATCTGGCAGCTTCAAGAAATAAGCCCACATCTTCTTAGAGAAATCATCCACCAACAACAAAAAATACCTTGAATTGAGGATGTGGGTGACATCTATGAAGGCTTACATAAATTTTCATGAATGAGATCCAATGGCCTCTTAGCATGTCATGCACCTTTTATAGGAAATAGCTTCCTCTTCTGCTTTCTAGCCAAACACCTAGCACAAAAATCCTGTTTTTCTTGTATGGGGAGTAACCCTTGAATCATACGAGCTTTGCTGAGTTTGGTCAAATATTGAAAATTTAGATGATCATATCTTTCATGCCAAAGAACACTAACATTCTCTTTGACAACTAATGCATGCAGGTTAGTTGTAACAGGATTGAAAAGTTTGTATAGGCCACCTTGCCCAATGCTTAGGGCAACAACTCTTTCCTATTTCACATTAGATACAATGCACTTCTTCCCACTAAACTTGACTTGAATGTTATGCTTTTCAATTACTTGGTTAATGGATAATAGAGTTTTTTCATAGTAGGAACATATCAAACACTTTCTTCTAAAGATTGGAGTGAATCCTTTAGTATAATTGTAACATCTCCTATCCATTCAACCACATGCGATCTACCATCACCAAGTGAAATTGAATCCATATGACTAGAAATAGAAGTAAATTTGACATATGAGTCTTTTTGACACATGAAGTGCTTGGATGTTCCTAAATAAAAATACCAACAATTGTTGTCCATGTTATATGAAAGATATGCCATGAGTGCAAACTTGCCATTTGAACAATGCTTTGATATCGATGTTAGGACAAGTGAAGAAAAGAGATGAGAGATGTGTGTGTCTCACGGAGAGAGTACCACATTATATAGATATAGGAAATGACAATTACAACAACCTCATTAATGACCTACAACAAGCTCAATGATAACCATGATGAGCACACGACTATACTGAGAGGGGATGGGAGGGGAGGGTGAATCAGTATAAATTAAAACCAACACTAAACTTATTGAACACACTTAAACACAATCAAAGTAATGCACACGTGGAAACCCTTGTGGGAAAAAACCATGGTACAAAATAATGCACTTATATAATGATTACTGATTACAACTTTTGTAGGCACCAACCTACAGGAGACACCAATCCCCTAGACTGAGCACCAACTTAGTGAGAGTCACCAAACTCTTCTTTAGCAAGGCACCAACCTTGACCAATTTGAGGCACCAACCTCTATTTGATTTGTGAGCACCAACCCACTAGATCTCTCTTTAAAAATTCTGCTATAACTCTCTTCCCAATTTGCTACAATTCTCTTCTTGAATATGCTGTAATCTGGTCATAAGTTTGCGACAAAAATATGACCTCTATCTCCTTGTAAATCTGCACATAATCTTCTCACAATCTACTCATAAGTCAGCAAATAATCTTCTTCATGAACCTGGTGTATATGATGTATTTGTCTTTCTTTTATTCCACACACACTCCATCATCAAAAAAAACTTATTCCTTTTATACTTTTATGTCTCCATGAGTAGAGACACCCTTTTGGAAAGGTGATATCCTTCCAAACAAACATGACTCTTCTTTGTCCTAATCACAGCCCCTTGTTAAGTATAATCGCTGCCTTATAGTCTTCAAATATAATCTGTCTCTTTATGGATGTTAATTGCTGACTCTTTATGGATGTTAATTGCTCCTTTTCTAATTGCCACTTTCCATTTTTTTGTTTGTTTATTATATATGTTTGCTGTTATCGCTGCCATATTAATCATTGTTCTTCATTTAATTGTTGTTTATTTGCTGTCTTAATAATATTAATATTATCGCCTGTCTTTGAAATAATCATCTTGTGGTCAGCTCAAAGCTCTGATTGCCTTTGTCTTGTGTGTCAAAAAAAAACAATATGGGTCGGCCTCAATCAATGTTCTCATTATATTTCTTAGTCGACCAAAATAAAGTATAATGAATATCCTTAGCAATCCTTTCAAATCTTCAAGCCTTCCAAATCTTATAAGTGCTAGATAATATGGATCATGCATTGGAATGCTTGGTGTTGATGATACGGTCTTAGTGCTCCTGAATTGGATCATCAAACCAAACTGAAGTGATTATGCTAAATGATTAATAACATTAATTTCCCTTTGACATCAATCAATTCATCTTTGAATTTCTTGTTCAATAACCTCTTTGACAATCTCGTCTTATCTTTGACATCAATGACAATTTTTCCAACAAACCATTCACCACTTATTATATAACAATGTAAACATAACAATTTATGATATCAGTATTCTCATAGTTTGCAGACTTGACAAGTCACCAAGTACTAGGGAGTTTTTGAACACCGTGAGTACTCACAAAGTTAACTCGTGGATTGTTTTTGCCATTTTTGCTGAAAACTCAGTGAGTTCATGCGAAAAACTCGCCACAAATTGTGGATATGATCAAACTCAATAAAAATGCCGTTTTGACACTTTTAAAATGTGAATTTTGGTTTTTAAAACCCCAATTCACCCTTCTTCACCACACAGCAACAAACAAGCATTCTAGAGCAAATTGGGAATATTTTTTAGGGGATTTGAAGAAAAAATTCTTGGAATTTTAAATTTGCATTAGGTTAGTTCAATTTTTTTTTTCAAGCATTTAAATTTGTAATTTTTCCAACATGTCAAATTTACATATTTTATTTGATTGAATTGATTCAATGTCTAAAATTGTGGGTTGATTAAAATTTAAATGATCTACACTAATTTTTTTCTTTTCTTTTTTTTTTTAACATAGGGTTCATATTTTGGGGTTGAAAGATGATATTTTTGTCAAATTTGTTAATTCAATTACCATATTACAATTCAATTTTTTAAATCCATTTAAATTTTACATGATATTTTAAAAAAATTCATGTTCAAATTGCTATATTTTTTTTTAATCACTATTTTTTTGTTCTTATCATTATTGCAAGTTAATACATAACCACAATGGCATTCATTTTTGCACCAAGTTCGAATTCAACAAGTGGAAACCATCCCATTGGAATTAGACCCCCTAGAAGCCATGACCTCTCTTGGAAACATGCTATAATGGGATTGGTAGCAGGATTCATGATTTGTAACTAGTGCATGGAGAAGCTTAGTGGAGGCATCAATCACCTCAAATACTATCTTGCAAGCATTCCTAAACATGATTCCAAGCCATGCCCAACAACCCTAGAAGAGGTGAAATGAGAGATGATGGCCCTTCTTGCATCATTGTATAAAAAAAATTGTAGAGGGCTAGAGCACAAAAAACCATTCCTTCTAACATTGTGGGTTCTAGTCGTGGTCCACACATGTGTAGCACATCCACATCATCTAACTCAAGTAGAGCTTAGTAACAAAGTTTTGTGCCTAGAAATGTATTGGGAGCACAACCTTCATTGGAAGCTATAGGGTGGAACAAGGAGGCACACAAAGAAGTACTTAAGGCATGCACAAATTTTTGTAATACAACAAGCTTCCTTTTAATGTGTCAAGGAGTCCATATTGGGAGTATTTAGTGACAATATTGATAGTTGTAGGAAAAGGGTACAATGTACCCTCTCCAAAAGAGTTAAGTGGCAAGTTGCTCCAAGATGCTATTATAGATGCAAAACAAATTATGGAAGATCAAAAGAAGCAATGACACAAGTTTGGATGCACAATTTTTTAGATGGGTGGACAAATGGAAGGGACCACACCTTTGTTGACGTTTTAGTGGCTTCAAATGGTGAAATATATTTTTTGAAGTCAATTGATGCCTCCAACAAAATAAAGAATGTAGAAAATTTGAGCTCGATGTTGGAGAATGTTGTTTTAGAGGTGGGCATACCAAATGTTGTCCAAGTTGTTACTGAAAATGCAACAACATATGTGGTGGCTAGAAGATTACTTCAAGAGAGGCATCCAACACCTTTTTGGACCCATTGTTGGAGGATGATGTTTTAGAGGTGGGCATACCAAATGTTGTCGAAGCTACTGAAAATGCAACAACATATGTGGTGGATGGAAGATTACTTCAAGAGAGGCATCCAACACCTTTTTGGACCCCTTGTGTAGCTCATTGCCTTGACTTTTTTTTTGAGGACATAGACAAAATTGATTAAGTGAGTCTGGTTGTAGAATATATAAACAATATAACAAAATATATTTATAATCACTCATGGGTTCTTAACTTGATGATAGATCGTACCAAGGGGAAAGAGCTTGTGTGATTGAGTTCTACAAGGTTTGCAACTAATTTTTAACACTATAGAGTATTTTTGGTTTATTGACTCCCTTGAAGTAGATGTTTGTGAGTTAAGCAAGGCTAGACTCAATTTATTCAAAGAATGTTGATGGAGAGAGGATCAAAAAAATAATTTACAATGGTACATGGGGACACGTCCTCGACATTTTTTGCCATGTCCCCACACTGGGGACATTTCCTAGCCGTCCCCAAAAATTCAAAATGGGGAGGGCGGGGAGGACGTTTCCGAAATAGAGGGATGGTGTGGGGATGGTTGGCCATCCCTGGGACGTTCGAGAATGTCTGAGACGTCCTCAACCGTCCCAAGGCGGCCGGCCATCCCCACCACTTTTAAAAAAAAAAACACCCAGCTTTTTAAAAAAACATTTTTAATTGCTTTGTGTGTGCCCTATACCCCTCTAAACCCTAAAACACTTAAATACTATCCCCTATTGTCACTTATGTTCATTTTTACATGAAAAAAAATTGCAGCCAAGTTAGAAAGACAAAAAGGAGGGTTTGAAGGTGTTGTGGAAAAACCAGCATTGGTGAGGAGTGAGGTGAAGAGTGAAAGTAACAACCAGCAAGAGAAGTAAAAGAGGTATGTTAATCTTCCATTTGTTTTTTTTTTCAATTTTTTTCAAAGTTTCAAAGATGGAATGTATGATTTTTGTTTTTTTTTTAATTTTCAGTGTGTAAATTCCAAAACAAAACATGAGCAGCAATAGTGAGAGTAGTGGGCATGTTGAGAGGGAAGAAGAAAATTAAAGTGGAATGGGTGAAATGGGACAGCCTCAAAAAAATCCATTTGAATGCCCTTCTGAAAGTCTAAAAACTTATGCGAAAGGCCCCTTTAATTCTAAAATACCTCATCTTCAATTGGTGATAGCCGTAGACAAAGACAAAAAAAAAAATTCAGGGGTAACTAGATTGTGGAGGTGTCACATTTGCCATGATCATTTTAATGGAGCTACACAAGGGTGTATTCTCATCTATTAGACTTTAAAGCCAAAGGGGTGAAGGTTTGTGAAAATGTAGAGGATGAGAGGGTGGAGTATTATAGATTGCATATGGAGGCAAAATCAAAGTTTAAGGGGTTGCCAATGCCAACACAATCTGCACAATCAGCTATGCATATGCCCTCTATAGTTGGTAGTGCTAGTGATGATATTCATATTTCCACAAGAGGGAAGAGGAAGACTATTACTAGTGAGCAGCTAAATACAGTTGCAAGTTTGTTCAATGTGCATGCACGAGATGTGGCAGAGTCCTCCATTGCCAAGTTTTTCTATGCCCATGCCATCCCATTCCATGTAGCACGTTCTCCTTACTTCAAACAAATGTTCAAAGATGTAATTGTTGTTGGTTCCTTATTCACCCCTCCTGGAGAACATAAACTCTCTACACTCCTTGACAAAGAATATTCCAAGGTGAATTTGGTGATGAAGGACATTAGATAGTGTTGGATTAGGATGGGCTGCTCTATTGTCATGGATGGGTGGACCGATATTAGACATCAACCACTTATCAACATCATAGTCACATGTTCAGCTGGCTCATATTTTCTTAGAGCTATTGATTGTTCTGGGAAGCACAAGGATGCAAAATTTCAGTTTCATATTTTGAGAGATGCTATAGAGGAGATTGGGGCCTCCAATGTTGTGTAGGTGGTTACTAATTCAACACGTGTGTGCAAATTAGTTGGCATGATGGTGGAGAGTGCTTACAAGCACATCTTTTGTACTCTTTGTTGTGTTCATGCATTGAACAACACATTGAAAGACATAAGGAAAATAGAATGGGTGCAATAGGTGGTGATAGAAGTTAGAGATATTCAGATGTTTATTGGAAATCATCACACCTCACTTGCTCTCTTCAGGACATTTTCAAAGAAGGAATTCCTCAAGCCCATGGAGACAAGATATGCCAGTTATTTTATTTTGTTAGAGAGGATGCTTGAGGTGCAAGAGCTTCTACAATTGATGATGGTTAATTCAGAGTGGAGTAGATGGTCTACTTCAAACACTGCAGAAGGAAAAGGCATCAAACAAAAAGTTTTTAATGATGAATGGTGGTCCAATGTGAGGTAAAAAATTGTTATTTTATTAACTTTTTGATTTTCATTTTATTTATAAATTTATAATTTGATTGCTGATTTTATAAAAAAATTCTGATTTTAATTTTCTAACTTGTCTTTTTTCAAATTTTTGTTTGCACTTGCAGATATATTTGCTCCTTCATTTCACCAGTTGCGGATTTCATTAGATATGCTGATATGGAATCTCCTAGTCTTGGAGAGATTTATGAGACATTTGACAGCATGCTTGGAAAAATGAAATAAGCAATTTCTAACAGGGATCCTAATTTGGGATTGTATGAGCAACACCTTAAGCCCATTGTGATGCAGCGTTGGAACACTATGAACACCCCGCTTCATATGGCAGCCTTTGCTCTCAATCCCAAATGGTATGCACCAAAAGCTGGTAGGTTGCCTCCTTGTGATGACGAAGAGGTAAAAAAGATGTATTCAATTGAGGAGTCGAGTTTACTACACACATTTGGAAAAATAGAGGCGAAAGAAGATAAAGCTACATTAGCTCAAACAGATCCTATTGAATGGTGGACATGGCATGGCAAAGATGCACTAGAGTTGAGGACGCTTGCTATTCGCCTCCTTTCACAAGTTGCTAGTTCCTTTGCTATAGAGAGGAATTGGTCCACATACAGCTTTATTTACTCTATCAAGAGGAATAGGTTGACCTCTAGATGTGCAGAGAAGTTGGTGGTCGTGCATAGTGCTTTGCAACTCCAGGATCGTCAAACTTTAGGGTATTGACAACTCCATCTTTATAGTGGGATGTTGATCCAGAGGATGTCACGCAGATTGATGAGGACACACAGGAGGGATTAGTTGGAGTCCCATTAGATGAGCCAATCCCTCATACTCATAGTGGCAGTGACTTAGAGTCAGACTCTAATTTTGATGCAGTGTTGGGAGATCCTGATTAGAGGGAGCCTCATACTTTCCATCACTATGTTTTACAATTTGACATTTGTGACTGTCATTTGGATTTTTGTAGTGCAAACTTGTAGCCTTTGGGCATTTTGGTGTATGTAGTATTACATTTTAGTTTTTTCTAATTTTATATTAAATCATATATGCACATTGACAATGAATTATGGAAGCAATTAAAATTTAAATATTAATTTGTTCGACTCTCATGTGAACTCTATTGTTGTGTTTTAAGGATTCTATAATGTATATGTCAATATGATGAATATCTTATCAATGTTATCATATGAATATTTGAAACTTCCCTATATTTTAAAAAATTTCTATAATTTTATATAGTCGTCCCCTTTGCCGTCCCCAAAAAAGAGGCTAAAAACAATCCGTCCCCGAAACTTGTTCCCCCATCCCCACGTCCCCCCCATCTCAGAGACTTGGTGGAACATAGATAATTTATGATGGTGTTTTTGCGAAGAGAGCTTTAGAGATTGTCAAGGTAACTTCATACTTCAATTTAAATTTCAAATTGAATCCTTTATTTTTTAACCTTAAAAATATTTAGTTTCATTGTAGTACTAAGTTGTAACTTAAATTTGTTTTTACTTTGTATTTTGTAGG
>VDFB02270651.1:341532785-341606780 GCA_007258455.2 Sequoia sempervirens | reverse complement strand
GCTCTCTACCTTTTCTATAATAAATCGCAACTTGTTATCAATTAAAGATCAACAAACTGGAGATCTTTATTCCCATTATGGTGATGTAACTAAAGATGGATTTCCAGAATGGGTTGGAGCTAGAGACAGAAATTTATTGCAATCGTCAAGCCTGGTGGATCAAGCGAACGTGGTGGTTGCTAAAGATGGTTCTGGCAACTACCAAACAATTACAGAAGCAGTGAATGTCGCGCCACAGCAGAGCAGCGAGAGATACGTGATCTACATTAAAGCTGGAATTTATGAGGAGAACATCGACATACCCAGCCAGAAAACAAATTTGATGTTCGTTGGCGAGGGAAAAGATGTGAAAATTTTTATTGTAGTTACTGATTATTAATCTCCTATCTATATAGATTATTTGATTACCAAAAATTAATTCATAGTAAATATTGAAAAATAACAAAACTGTAACTTCACAAAAAATCACAGGAATAGAGAAGAAAATATGCAAAACAATGAACACAATACTTTTGGACAAATTTTCCCTCAAAAAACCTTGAAGGGAATACCAGTTCAGTAGAGGAGGAATTTTATTGAACTTCAGCAAATCAAGAGATATATAAACTGTTTGCTTCTTACTGGCAGAGTTCTGACAATATTCTTCTCTAAAAATTCTTCCCTCAATTTCTCCTGTTGAAATTCCACCGGTGATGTCTCCAATGCTATCACTACGCCCTTACTATCACTGCAAAACTATTTGTTATTACTGCAAATCTATTTTCTATCACTGCAAATCTATTTGCTATGACTGTAGATCTATTTGCTATCACTGCAAATCTATTTTCTCAAGTGTGTGTTCTCCAAATGCCCATTGATCCCCTTTTATAATATCTTCATTGAAAAACCAATGGCCACAATTTAATTTAATCAATGGCTAAGATTAACTAGTCTCTAAAAAATCCTAACTAGCTGGTTTCTAGAAGTCTCTAGAGGAATCAAATAATTAACTAATTAATTATTCTTGGGTTTGGAGACATCTGTCCAAGCTACATAAATTAACACTCCCTCTTAGCAAGGAAGGTGTTCTGCATGACACCCAACATGTCTTTGAAGAAGATGAATTTCGCCTTGCTTAATGCCTTTGTCAAAATGTCTACTACTTATTGATCTATAGGTATATACTGTAGCTAAATAATCCTCTGTTGTATACAATCTCTGATGAAGTGATACCTGATGTCTATATGTCTAGACCTATTAAGAAACACCAGATTCTCAAACAACCTGATGCAACTCTGATTGTCACAGTGTATCACCATAGTCTCAACCCTCTAACTAAACAAGGCTACCCAAAACTTTTGGAGCCATATATCCTCACACATCGCCATACTAGTTGCTATGTATTCTGCTTCTACAGAACTCAGAGCCATGGACTTTTGCTTCCTATTGTACCAAGAGACAACTCCTGATCTCAAACTAAAGCAGCACTCTGAAGTTATTTTCTTGTTTGTTGTACTTCCTGCCCAATCTACGTCAATATAGCTTATCAACCTGATACCATTACCTTGAGCATATTTGATCCCATACTCAATTGTACCATGCAAATACTGCAACACATGATTTGTAAATGTCTAATGCAGTCTCTTTGACTCAATTGTGAACTGACTAAGAGAGTTTACTACAAAGGATATATCTAGCCTGCTATTGACCAAATACATGAGAGATCCAAACAATTGTTTGTATAAGGTGGGATCTACATCCTTCTCCCTAGATGAGTCTACCTTCTTCCAATTTGTGATCAAAGGAGTAGACATGGCTCTACAATCCTCCATCTTGAACATCCTCAATATTTCAATGCAGTATTTCCCTTGTCCAAGGAAAATCTCTCCATCTATCTACCAACCTCCATGCCTAGAAAGTAGTGCATAAGCCCTAAATCCTTCATCTCAAACTCTGTTACAAGGTCCCTCTTACACTCCTCTATGAGCCCCAGTGAACCTATTAAAAATAAGTCATCCAAATATAGGATAAGAATGAGAACCTCACCCCCAACCACCAAGTAGTAGAGGTTAGCATCTGCCTCACTCTTCACGAAGCCCATTCCCTACAAGTATCTATCAATGTGCTCATACCATGCCCTGGGAGCCTGCTTGAGTCTGTACAAAGCTCTCTTCAATCTACACATGTGGGTTTCACTATTGTGTGCTACAAAGCCCTCAGGTTGTTCTATGTATACCTCCTCTACCAATTCACCATTAAGAAATGTCGTCTTGACATCCATTTGATGGATCTGGCATCCCATCTTGTAAATGAGATCACGGCTCGTATAGAAGTATAACTAGGCACTAGATCGAATGTCTCCTCTTAGTCTATTCCCTCCTTCTAAGAGAACCCCTTGGCCATGAACCTTGCCTTGTATTTCTTGATGCTACCATCTACGCTATGCTTGATCATATAGATCCAGCGTGATCCAACCACCTCTCTATTTGTTGGTCTAGGCACAACCTCCCACACATCATTTTGCACTATTGAGGTATATTCCTCAACGATCGCATCTTGCCACACCTATTGTTGTGTGGCCTCTTCGTAGCTGAAAGGCTCGCTATCTACCAACTAACTAACTGATTCCATGATATAGTCATTTTACCTAGTTGGTTGTCTTCGTTGTCTACTTCTTGTCCTAGGAGCTCCCACAAACTCCTAAATATCCCTATGTGTCTATTGAACCTCATGGTTCCTGCTGCCAACTATAAAAGATGAAATATCAACCTCCATGTCTTCCTGATGCATCTCTTGGATTTTTTGTGCATCTATTTCTCCATACTCTGTGAACTCTCAGCATCTAAGCCTGTGCTTGTACTAGTAACTATATGTGTGTTTCATTGCCCCTAATCTGGTTGAATGATCCTTGGAGCTTCTACTGGCTAGTCACTCTAATCATCTACTAGAAAATATTTGGACCTCCTAAATACCTTTTCTTCCATGAATTTGACATCACACCTAACTATAATTCTCCTGGCCCTTGAAATAAATATCTAATATGCCTTTGAGATTTCATTGTACCCCACAAAGTACCCTCTTTCTGTAATCTGATCTAACTTGGAACGTGTAGGCCCTGGAATGTGACAAAATGTCAAACTCCCAAATACGCATCTTAGTATTTACATTTGGCTTCCCTCTTCTCCCCTGAGAACACCGTCATCTCTCCTATTCTTTGCCACCGGGCCCAATCTTCGCCACGCCCTCGTCCTCATCACGGCCATCCCAGTCGCCACATAACCTCCCCTGCAAGCCACCGGTTACAGACGATTCCCTTACCTCAACCCTAAAACTCTTTGTCGATTTAAAGACCTCTACTTCCTATCTTCAAGAAATATATCCAAGTCTTCCTAGAGAAATCATCAATAAAAGTAACAAAGTACTTGTATCTTCTAAGAGACTTCATCGTCATTCGTCCACATATGTCTAAATATACTAGATCAAGAACACCCTTGGATCTGGTCTCACTCCTTAGAAAAGCTTCTTTCACAAAATTCCCCAACACACATCCCTTACATACATCATCATGTTATGTGCTTACCTCTGGAACACCTGTCACTGTCTCACAAAGCAATTTAAATGCTTCATGATGTATATGACCCATCCTCCTATGTCATAGCTCTCCTTGATCTCTGGTATTACTGCTACTCACGAGTGCCTTATGAGTGTCAAACTGCAAACTCTAAATTCAACCACTCATAACTCCAATAGATATGGGCGATTTCTAATCCTTATGCTTGATTAATGCATGTTCCCCTCTAAAGAGTACATTGTAGCATTTTGTTCCCTCAAATTAGCTCTGATACCATGTGAAAAATTCTATTGTAGTTACTAATTATTAATCTCTTATCTATATAGATTATTTGACTATTGAAAATTAATTCATTGCAAATATTGAAAAATAACACAACTGCAACTTCACAAAATATCACAGGAATAGAGAAGAAAATATGCAAAACTATGAACACAATATTTTTGGACAAATTGTTCCTAAAAAAAACCGAAGGAAAAACCAGTTTAGCAGATGAGGAATTTTATTAAACTTCAACAAATCAAGAGATACATAAACTGCGTGCCTCTTACTAGCAGAGCTCCGGCAATATTCTTCTCCAAAAATTCTTCCCTCAATTTCTCTTGCTGAAAATCCATTGTTGTTGTCTCCAATGCTATCACTATGCCCTTTCTATCACTGCAAAACTATTTTCTATTACTGCAAGTCTATTTGCTATCACTTCAAATCTTTCTCAAGTGTGTGTTCTCCAGATGCCCATTGATCCCCTTTTATAATCTCCTCTTTGAAAAACCAATGGCCATGATTTAATCTCAATTGATTGCTAAGATTAACTAGACTCTAACAAACCCTAACTAACGAGTTTCTAGAAGTCTCTAGAGGAATCAAATAATTAATTATTTATTTATTTTTGGGTTTGGAGACACGTGTCCAAACTACATAAATTAACAAAAGACATAACTGTTGTAAGTGGAAATAAAATCATAGGAGACGGTGTCCCTACCTTCAAAACCACAACTATGGGTAAGGATTTTTATTTAACTTGAAAAAGTGTTCAGTATTAAAAAATGTGAAAATTAAATCAAGTGATTGGTTGTATGTCTATAGTTGTTTTTGCTAAAGGATTCATCGCAAGAGATATGACGTTCAAGAACACAGCAAGGCCTCAGAAGTCCCAAGCCAATGCACTTTGAGTTTCCTTTGACTACTTGGTGGTTTACGATTGCAGCATCAAATGCTATCAAGACACTTTGTATGTCTTCTGCTCACACCAATTCTATAGCAAAGTTGATATCTACGACACTGTGTATTTCATCTTTAGCAAAGCAACGGAGGTCATTCAGAACAACAATAGCTTTTTCAGATGCCCTTTGAGCTACCAAAAGAACACCTTAACTTCCCGTGGAAGATCGCATCCATAGGAAAAATACTAGAATTTCCATCCACGGTTGGAGAATAAGTGTTTCCCTCGATCTACAACCCATGATAGCATCCATCAACACTTGGGAAGACCGTGGGGGGAATACACTCACATTGTGTTCATGCAATTTGTTCTCGATGATTTGGTCGCTCCTGCTGGTTGGTTAGAATACAGGGGAAACATTGCTATGGAGACATTATAGTTTTCCGAATATGTGAACAATGGAGTTGGTGCAGCCACGTCAAGGCGGGTGAATTGACCTAGTTATCATGTCATAACCAGTGCAAGTGAAGCCTCCAAGTTTATTGCTGGCCAATTCATCTATGGAGATGAGTGGATACCAGCTATGGGAGTTGGCTTTGAAGATAATTGATGCTGACTTGGCGGATCCCTATTTAGAAGAAGATTGATTTAAAGAAGATCTTTATTTTTTTCCTGCATGGCTATTCTTAGCTGCTTGTTTTGTTTTTAAAGTTGTTTTTTCTGCTTTATTCAAATAAAGCATGCAACGCATGCTTAGCTTAGGAAAAACTCAGCAATTTTCTGTTTTTATGTGCTTTTCTTTGTGGGCAGTGGACTGTCTTAGATGCTGCATCTTATTTTTATAAGCATTATCCTGTATTCTTTGTGCGTGGCAATAACAGAACAGTTCTGTTTTCAAAACAGAACACATAATTATATTTATGATAAAAACAGAGCACTTTGTTATTTTTATGAATTCTTGGTATAGTTAATATAGTTTAATGTTAATTGATATTCAATTGCAGCTGTATGTAATTGTCTGGTTTCATTTGTTTTCTATTTGAGTTTATCAGCTGGTTGTGGGAAATAGGGGATTCTTTTTTGAATCTACATTTGGTATCAGAGCAGGTATTTTGTTTTGGGTTTAAGATCTAGTTGTTCAAATTTTGCCAAAGATTATCATGTCGAATTCTAACAGCTTGCCCATTCCAGAATTTGATGGAAATGAGTATGATTATTGGTGTATAAAAATGATGACTTTTTTAATAGGAAAAGACTTGTGGGAGATTGTTGAATCAGGTTACCAGGAGCCAGCTGATTGGAATGCCCTCCCAGTCAATGAAAGAACAGCAAGGAAAGAAGCTAAGAAGAAGAATTTTCAAGCATTGTTTCATATTCAAATAGCTCTAGACAAGAGTTTATTTCCAAGAATTGCAGGTGCAAAGACAGCTGAGGATGCCTGGAAGACTCTAAAAGAAGCTTACCAAGGCAGTGATCAGGTCCAAGTTGTTAAGTTACAGACATTGAAAAGAGAATTTGAGAATTTAAAAATGCAAGAAGGAGAAAGTGTGAGTGAGTATTGTGTCAGAGTAAAAGATGTGGTCAATAAGATGGCTACACTTGGAGAAACTGTGAACACAGAAGTTCTGATAAAAAAGGTGTTGAGATCTCTCACACCAAGATGGAATCACGTTGCCATAATAATGGAAGAAAGTAAGGATTTGACAACCCTTCAATTCGATCACCTTGTTGGATCGTTGATCTCACATGAAGAAAGATTAAAAGATTATTTTGGAGAAAGTGTTGAGAAAGCCTTTTCCTCCAAAGTACAAATCACAAAGAATGATGATGGCAGCAGTAGTAGCAAAAGCAATCAAAGCCAAGGTAAAAGTCAAAATCAGAATAATTCAAGAGGTAGAGGCAGAAGTTTTTCAAGAGGAAGAGGTGGTTCAAGAGGCAGAGGTAGAGGAAGATTTGATAAAAGGAATGTTCAATGTTACCATTGTAATAGGTATGGACATTTTGAAAGAGAATGTAGACTAAAAGAAGGTAAGAATGTTAATTATGCTCAAGAAAGTTATGAAAATCCTCCAGATAATTTATTCTTATCTTATTCTAAAAGTGAAAATACTAGTAAAGATGTTTTGGTACCTAGATTCTGGATGCTCTAACCATATGTCAGGAAATGGGAAGTTGTTTTCAACAAAGGATGAAAGTTTCAAGTCAAAGATTCAGCTCGGTGATGATAAATCATTGATGGTTGCTGCAAAAGGAATTATGGAGGTCCACACAAAAGAAGGTATGAAGAGTGTTAAAGATATTTATTACACTCCTGAGTTAAAACATAATTTGTTAAGTGTTGGACAATTATGTGAGAAGAACTATAGAGTTGTCTTTGAAAATAAGAAATGTACAATTTTTGATAAGAGTCAGGGAAACAGAGTAGTCACAGTTGTTCCTATGACGAAAAATAGGATGTTTCCATTGAGATTTGGTGAAAATAACAGCAGCCTTGCCAATATGGCATTTGAGGATACAAGTTGGCTATGGCATCTAAGGTATGGCCATTTAAACTTTCACAGTTTGAAGCTTTTGACCTCACAAGCATTAGTTGCTGGTTTGCCCAAGGTTGAAGAGCACAAGGAGGTTTGTGAAGGATGTGCAAAAGGAAAGCATGCAAGGGAAAGGTTTCCAAAAGGCACTGCATGGAGGGCCCATTACCCCCTTCAACTTGTTCATTCAGATATCTGTGGACCGATGCAAACAAAGAGTTTGGGTAAGTCATCATATTTTCTCACTTTTATTGATGATTACTCACGAAAATGTTGGGTATATTTTTTGAAGGCTAAGGATGAAGCCCTTGATACATTCAAGAGGTTTAAAGCACTTGTGGAAAATGAGAAAGGGTGCAAAATCAAATGTTTAAGAACTGATCGTGGAGGAGAATTTTGTTCAAGAGCCTTTCAAGATTATTGTGATATGAATGGCATCAAGAGGCAGCTCACCACTCCATACACACCTCAACAGAATGGGGTAGCTGAAAGGAAAAACCGCACTGTGGTAGAAATGGCAAGGAGCATGTTACAAACCAAGGGATTGAGTAACTCTTATTGGGGAGATGCAGTTGCTACAGCAGTGTATATTCTCAATCGAAGTCCCACTAGTGCACTTGAGAAGATGACTCCTTATGAAGCATGGTATGAGAAAAGGCCTAATGTTAATCATTTTAGAGTTTTTGGATGTTTAGCTTATGTTCATGTACCTGATCAGAATAGACAAAAGTTAGATGCTAAAAGTGAGTCATGTATTTTTGTTGGGTATAGTGAGGAAAGCAAAGCTTACAGGTTATATAATCCTCTCACTAATAAGCTTATTGTTTCAAGAGATGTGATTTTTGATGAAGGGGGAGTTTTTGGTCATCAAAAAGGCCAAATGGAGAAGTCAAAATCTGTTTTGAATGATGATATTGATCATGAGCAGCCCACTAATGTTGCTGTCCCAATTGCTATAAATCCACCAAGCAGCCCCTCATCTAATTCTTCAAGTCCATCTTCAACTCCAAGTTCTAGAAGGAAGGTAAAAAGTTTGAGTGATATTTATCAAAGGAGTGCCAATCAAGCACATGAAGAAAATCCAATAGGTGAGACAGTTAATTTTGCTTTATTTACCAAGGCTGATTTTGAACCATCATGTTTTGAAGAAGCATGTACTAATGAGGTTTGGATGCAAGCAATGAAAGAAGAAATGGATTCCATTCATAGGAATGATACTTGGGAGCTTACAGAGCTTCCACATGACAAGAAGAAGATTGGCACCAAATGGATCTACAAGACTAAGCATAACAGTGATGGAAGTGTTGAAAGGCATAAGGCAAGATTAGTTGCTAAAGGCTTCACACAGAAGTATGGGATTGACTATGAAGAGACGTTTGCACCAGTTGCAAGACAAGAGACCATTAGAATGCTGATTTCATTAGCAGCTCAAAAGAATTGGAGCATACAACATATGGATGTGAAAAGTGCCTTCTTGAATGGGTACTTAGAAGAGGAAGTATATGTGGAACAGCCACAAGGTTTTCAAGTGGAAGGAAAAGAGAATCATGTCTACAAATTGAAGAAGGCTTTGTATGGCCTCAAGCAAGCACCAAGGGCATGGTATGCAAGAATTGATGGATACTTTCAGGAGAATGGCTTCAAGAGAAGCAAGAGTGAACCTACCCTTTACTACAAACAAGAAGGTAATGATATTCTTATTATAAGTTTGTATGTTGATGATTTGTTGTATATGGGTAGCAGTTCTAAGATGAAAGATGAGTTCAAAATTGCTATGATGAAAGAATTTGAAATGAAAGATCTTGGTCTCATGAAATATTTTTTAGGAATGGAGGTTTATCAATGTAAAAACGAAATTTTCATTTACCAAACCAAATATGCAAAAGATATGTTAAAGAAGTTTGACATGGTTGATTGTAAACCATACTCCACTCCAAGTGCTCATGGAGTTGTGTTGAGTAGGAATGATGGTGCTGAATTAGTTGATGAGACTGCTTACAGAAGTATTATTGGGAGTTTGATGTTTCTGACCCACACAAGACCTGATATAGCATATTCAGTTTCACTTGTTTCAAGGTATATGACAAATCCATCAGAAATACACATGAAGGCAGCTAAAAGAATTTTGAGGTATGTGAAAGGCACTCTAAATTATGGTATTCATTACTATTCTTCTAAAAGATTCAATCTTGTTGGCTTTAGTGATTCAGATTGGGGAGGTAGTATGGATGATCGTAAGTCTACATCTGGAAATTGTTTCTCTTTTGGTTCTGGTTTGATTACTTGGAGTTCCAAGAAACAAAGCATGGTTGCTCTCTCATCCACAGAAGCAGAGTATGTTGCAGTTACCTCAGCAGGTACACAAGCTCTTTGGCTTCGAAAAGTTTTAGAAGAAATTGGAGAGAAGCAGATTCAACCTACAGTGGTTTATTGTGACAATGTAAGTGCCATCAAGTTAGCAAAGAATCCGGTTCATCACAGTAGAACAAAGCATTTTGATTTGAAGTATCACTTCATCCGTGATTTAGTACAGAAGAAGGAAGTTGAATTGAAGCACATCAGCACTAAGGATCAGTTAGCAGATATCTTCACTAAAGCAGTTGCAACAAATCAGTTTTTGTCACTTCGAGATCAGATCGTGAGCCCTCTTAGCATCAAGGGGGAGTATGAAGATAATTGATGCTGACTTGGCGGATCCCTATTTAGAAGAAGTTTGATTTGAAGAAGATCTTTATTATTTTCCTGCGTGGCTATTCTTAGCTGCTTGTTTTGTTTTTAAAGTAGTTTATTCTTTTAAAGTTGTTTTTTCTGCTTTATTCAAATAAAGCATGCAACGCATGCTTTGCTTAGGAAAAACTCAGCAATTTTCTGTTTTTATATGCTTTTCTTTGTGGGCAGCGGGCTGTCTTAGATGCTGCATCTTATCTTTTTATAAGCATTATCCTGTATTCTTTGTGCGTTGCAATAATAGAACAGTTATGTTTTCAAAACGGAACATATAATTATATTTCTGATAAAAATAGAGCACTCTGTTATTTTAATGAATTCTTGGTATGGTTAATATAGTTTAATGTTAATTGATATTCAATTGCAGCTGTATGTAATTGTCTGGTTTCATTTGTTTTCTATTTGAGTTTATCAGCTGGCTGTGGGAAACAGGGGATTCTTTTTTGAATCTACAATATTTATGAAAGCTTCAAAGGCCAATTATTTGGTACAAATCCAACTATCATTTGGATTCCTCGAAACCATATTTCTTTAAAACAATCTATTAAACAATTCGCCTGACTTGTCTATGCTTCCACATTTTGCATAAATGCATGTTAGAGTAGCTACGACCACATCTGCAAACGTGTGAAGATACCCATATTTTTTTATGTTGTAGTAGCTATTTTCCAAGAGACATGTGATCAAATAGTTTAGCGGCATTACTAAATCTTCTACAACATGGGATATTTGGCAGTGTTATGTATGTGTGAGTAGGAGAAATAAGTCCAAATCGTGCTAGAACAATTTGAAAATTTAACAGCAAACGGAAATAGAGAAAAAGCTAGACAAGTCAAGTACGCCCCACATCAGCCACGTAAGGGGTCACAACGCTTAGAGTGTGTTGGTTAAGCCAGCCCCTGCTGTCAAGTCTACGCATCCGTCTTGGGGAGTCAATAAATTTGTGGCATGTGGATCTGTGCTCTGACTAAAGAACTAAATACATTGGCAGTTTCATTTAAGATGCTGAGACACCTGCAATATCTGGATTTATCAGGTTGTAAGAAGCTCCGGATCCCAATTGACATTCTTGAAAACATGACAAAGTTGTAGAAATTGGACTTTTTAGGATGTCGTTGATTGTTTGAGCTTCCTTCTCATATCACAAAATAGGCACACTTGAGAGAGCTACATTTTCGAGATACCTATTTAAAGGTTGTACCAGGTACCATCCTTCAACTTCGCAAATTGGAAAAGTTAAGGATTGGGAGTCTGTTGCTGAAATACTTGCCAATCTCTATTGGAGACTTGTCCTATTTGACTTGTTTGGAAATCGATGGCTGCTTAAACTTGAAAGAATTACCCGAGTCTCTAGGCCTTCTAAATCAATTATCAAAGTTGTCAGCCATCATGTTTTTGCCAAAATCAACTTGCCAATTAAAAATATCCTCAGTCACTGGAGATTTCTGACTGCCCAATAAGTGAATAGGATTTGGTGTCTGGAAATGCTTGTTTCATGCCTAACCTCAAGGAAATATCTCTAACAAAAACATCTTTATCCAGGATATCGATTTCTGAACAATGCTGCCCAAACAACAAAATGATAATTTAGTTGAGATCAAAATCCTGCTAGGGTATTTTCCGTCAGATCAAGCTTCACAACTTCCAAATATCTACCTTCCGAGTCAAAACTGTCAGACTGAAAATTTATCTTGGTCCAACTTCCAAAAAGGTTTGGATTTGCTTAAATACTCTACCAATATTGTTGTCGAAGATCAAGGGAATCACGATGTCTACTATTGTATAAGTTTGTATTAGGAATACAATTTATTTTATTTATAGCTTTCTTTCAAAATAAGGTTTATCTTAGAAAATTTAAATAAAGACCTTCATAACTTTTGCTGGCAAATGAAGGAGAAAAATTGTTTAAAATTTTATCTTTTTCTAAAATATTAAGTGATGGTCAATTTATTCTATCATGGTCTTTTGGTTGGAGGTTTAAATAATTATTGACGACTTGATATTATAAGTCAAATTTATTTCTTAAATTCACAAAATAATTTCCCACTCTTAGATCCCTTCTATAGGGGATCTCTTTGGTTAAGAACATACCCAAATTATGACTGATTTCAACTTAGGATTTCATTTTTAGTATATGTGCAAAAGAATATAGATAGCTTAAAATGCATTCCATAGAGCTCAAAGTACATATATACAAGGAAAAAACTAAGCTCCATACTAAATATGCCATGTAACATGCCTCTAACATATCATCACACGATTAAAATGAATACACCATGCTAGACATATCATTAATCATGTTGAACATCAATAGGGAACCTTATTATGGAACTTTGAATCTCATAAATATCATGAGACATCTAGTCCTTGTTGGTGTGTCTAGTCAGATAATCGACATTTCATTGCTAGAATTATCACATTATGTCACACCTCACAAAACCAAAATAATAATTTCAACATGTCTATGTGGGTGGGTTACTACTAATAAAGGAATTATTCCACTTCATGTGAGACCCCTCTTGTTTGTGATCCTATTATGTCTAAGTCTCTCTATGATTGTTCCTATACATCAATGAAGTTTGTATGCTTGATTATTATGGGTAACTGAATAATTTTATCTACTATTATCAACATTTCTCTATGATAACCAGATAAGTACCTTTGATTGATTATGTACAAGTATGTGTTGAACGAGATGTTTAGTCATGATGAGTTAATGACTAACTACTAGTAGTGGCGTTATGCATATCAAATGTAAATTAAGTTATAAGGGTTGTTGGTGACTGGTATTTGGCTTACTTATGGATGATATATTTTATGATTGATTATTCAGTTTCATATGATATCCTTTGATGTGGTCTTTTGGTGACTATGGATACATTTTGGATGATTACGAGACTCACTGGTATCTTGATGATCCACATTTATTGATGGTGGATGGTATTTGATACGATAGTAGATTTCATGATTGATGAGTAGGTTGGTGCATATTTTGGATGGTATTTGGATAAAAGATTTCATGAATATTAGATTTTATGTGATGGTTATTTATGTGATCATTTTTATTATTAATATGAGAGTGGAATTTATATGTTATTCTATGATTATTTAATTTGTTATTTTACATAATTGATATGATTTGGCTATATGACTTGGATATGATATTAATACTGTGTTGAGTGTATAGGTAGATTTTGATGCAATTGGTTGATGGGAACAACTTAGCCACTTGAAGTCTTACCTATGTTATGTTGGACCTAGTCCTAAGGTCCATTCGCCATGTGAAAATTGTGATTTTCATGTTATGCGATAATGTGGAGTTGAATTATTGTTGTGTCTTGTGTAAATTTTAATCGTGTGCTTTAAAATGGGTTTATAAGTGACTTAAATGAGTTTAGGATGTGTTTTATGTTTAAAATAATAGTCTAGGTCTAAGGTATAGGGGTTAGAAGGTTATTTTTACCATTTGTAGCTTTATAAAAAGTATTTAGGTCCTCCTTAATATCCCACTTTTAAAAGTGGCGAAAATAGAGAGGTGGTTGGATGGTTGAGGAAGTTTTGGGAGGAAGTTACTTATCCCTTCCCTTTAAAAATATCCTTTCATGGAGGGGAGAGGGGGTTACTTGCTCATTTTATGTTTTGGAAATTTTGTGATTTTGTTTTGGAGTTCTTGAGAGGGAAAGAGGGAGAGTGTGTAGGAAAGAGGAGGAGGGCATAGTGAAGGCTTGGAGCAGGAGGATTCCCATCCAAGAAGCCTACCATTAGTGTGATACTACAATTTGAGGTGGGACACTCTCTTCCTTTGATTTTATGTGATAATGTGTAAGCTTAATTTTATAGGGTTTTGTTGGGGGTTCTTGAAGTTATGTGCTTTGTTGTGTGTTGTGTTGCCCTTTTCTTGTGTGATTTTTAGGGGAGCTGGCCCCCTCTTGTGAAGAGGTAGAATTTGGTCCTCCATGTGCAAGGGGTTCAAGTGGGTGTGGCTCCCACAAATAGGGGCATGTTTATATTTTGGGATATGAGTATCCCTTGTAAATATTGGCCATTTTCATGGTGTGAATATCCTTTCTTATTTAGGGATATGAATATCCAATATCTTTATACAAATGGGTTTTTCTTTTGGAGGGATAAGGGTGTTGATGTGGTGTTTGATGTGGAGTTTGATTTTTCCATAACCCAATTTTATTACATATTTATTATAATATGGTAAATTGAATTATTAAAGAAATTCAATATATATTAAATGGAAAATTTGAAATTCTTGAAATATATTGAAAGAAGTTGACTGATGTTGACTATGCGATCCTTTGAAATTATCTTATATGTTAACTAGAATTGACCGTTACTAATGAATTTTGCAAGTGCAAGTGTGTGCAGTTGTAGGGTGACAGGGTGAAGGACGAGAACATGGTTGAAGTAGGATTGTTTAGCTAGATCAAATGGTAAGCCAAATGGAATCTAAGTGCACACACCACAAATGGCATGATGACATGAATTTAAACTACTTTGCATATATAGAAGAATGTAATTACATGATTTGAATTGTCTTAATGATTAGAAATAAATGGCTTGTAGATTAAAATGTATACCTAAATTCTATGTTTTGAGAATTTGGAAGAAAACGAAAGTGTGTATTTTAAAGTATGATTAAAAAAAACATAAGAGTTTCATTATGTGAAATTAAGTAAAAATTCCTTTTAGTTCAAATATATGGATGCTCGAAGTGCAATAAAAGTACTTTATTTAATTCAATGATAGTATATGGAACTCATAAACTCCTTCAAACAAACAATCTATACATATATATATAAATGTGAATATATATATATAAGATGAAGAACAAATCTAGTAATTATGAATGAAATTCATATAAATACATATAAATATATGCATAGACATATTTATATTTATTTTGAAATGGAATTTGATAATCGATATTATCCATATCAGACTGTTTGAAATCAAATGAAAATAATGAAGGCATCCCACGAAGGACGTGGTCTACCATAAGCATTATGGAAATATTTGAATCAAGATAGTGGCCGACGGTAATGGCAATAATGCCATAATGGTAACTCCCAACAACATGCAAAAACAATGTTTCCATTTTGAATTCATACCCGAGGAAAAGCATAGTGAATAGAATCGATTGGCTTGAAGGCAAAACCAAGGAAAAGAGCTTGTGGAAGTGGAAAAATTAGAGGGAAGCTTCACAAAAAGCTTGAATTTTAAGGTAAATCAATTTCTTTTAGAAATAAGCTCGATTTTATTATCATTTATGTAACATGCTAGTGGTATTCCTTTCATTCTATCGAATGATTCAATAGCACAGTACTAGATGTAATTCTCTATCTGTAATTGTATGACATTGAGTCAAGTGTATGTGTAATATCGACCACCTTTTGGGTTGCATGGCCAAATGACCTGCCTTGCATGAATATTATTTAAGTTTAGAGCCTTATCAAATAGCTACAGAGCTAGGCCAAGGCTTAGAACCATTAATGATCTGGTTTTCACTTGATCTTGCATGATGGTGCTAGCCATACTAAGGCTATCAAAATTTCATACCGATTGACTATGTATTTTAGCATAGTTAAACCTTGTAGAGGATCAACTATCGATCCTATGGGAGGGGCATAATACTCTATGTTTCATTTTCAATGTATCGATACTCAATATCAGTCAGGTCGATAATGGTAAAGGGCTAAAACAAATGCTATAATAATATGTCATATGTATGTATAATGTTGTCTTATGATGTTGAAATCATTCAATAGGAAAAATGGAGTAATTTAAGTCTGAGATTCCTTAAGCCCTTGTATGGTTCGATTTACATGATCGGCAGGTTATTTCTTTAAAATATTACAGATATAATTTTGCATGTCGAATATGTATGGTGTAAAACCAACAAGCCTATATGGGAATTCTCGAATATGACCTTGTTTTGCTAAGGAAGAAATGTAGCAGTCATATCAAGAGTAGTCACTCCTAGAGCAACTGGTTAATGCTTTTCTTATAACCATGAAAGCACGAGTTTTGTCAAGAACCTTGAAATTATCTGAGTTTTGTTTCATAACCAAAATATTGCTCATATTTCACAGCGATGAGCATGTCGGACTAGTTTCATTTTATTCATATATAGTGGACTAATAAATTTTTAGTATTGATTATGTATTCGAAGTGTCGAATAATGGACATTCTATTTTCATGAATGAAGCTAGGTTAGCCTGATTTGTTATTGAAATTTTAATGGCTTTGCCTTGATATTGACAATTGGGTTAGTTGTAGACAATAATTGTTAATGACATATAAACAACATTGCTCATTGTAGAAAACCCCATTCTGTTAAAAATAGTGAACATTAAATTGTAATGTTACCACGTACTGTAACTATTTAGCTAGAAACAACATGCATAATCATCATTTTACAAAGTTGAGATAAGAAAAAAATATGCAAATCATTCTAGCACTTTGACAATTAGAACACTATGAACTATGGACATACCTGAATATCATCATTGAAGACAAGGTGAGATGAAGAGTACTTATCCAACAAGGTAAAGGCATTGTGATTAGCAAAGTCTTCAAACTGTCACAAGAGCACACATTTCTTCAGTTTCCTTAAGATTTTGTAAGCTAAAGCAATAAATAGCATAATATGGATTAATGCTCTGAAAATCACAAATAATGGATTGACGAATATTTTGCATTTATTATTGCTTCCAACAACAAAACATTGTAGATTAGGTATTAATTGAAGATGCAATTAAATTACAGAAAAATTGTGTTAGGTATTCACTATCAGTTACAATAGGGAAAATTCTACAGGAAAACTTAGACCATATTCTTAACCCAATTTGACAAAGGAATCTCAAGTTAAAGATCCATTTCAATTAAAAGCAGGGGCTCCTCCTGACCTGGATAAGGACTTTCTCTCCATAAGCTTGTTTGACAGCAGACATGAACTCATGAAGAAGTTCGCCATATTCCTTGAGCACATAATATAGTTAGAAACTTGTACTATGTAGACTTGGGCCATAGGACAAATTAGAAAAGTAAAGACAGAAAGATTTTCTAGTCAAGAACAAAACCTGGCCTATAACACATCTCTGTCTAAGCCCTATATAGAATTCATCATTCAACAATGTTCCATTGTTGGTCCTAACATCAACAATTACTGGAAGGAACTGCTCACATACAAATTATTAGACCAGAATCAATGTCATATATGGCTCAGGCTATCATATAGCATAATTCAGATCCAGATTACCCAAAATACGTTTTACTCCAGAACTTAGTGCCAACCTTTTGAAACATACACAAGAAAAGGGAAAAACATTGATACCTTTTACATGGTATCTTACTAGCTAAGTTCCATTTAATGAACTAAGATTATGCAAGTTTGTGCATGAGAAGCAATGTAGGAAGTACTTTGATAATCAATAGAAACAAGGTGGTCTATGCAACTTAATAATGTTCTAAGTCAAGTTTTATGTTGTACCAATTTTCCAGAATCAACCAGAAATAAGTTACCACTAATAGCCACAGTCATTTGATATATTTAAATGCTCAAATATAGAAGGAAAAAGGTCAAAAACCACTAAGTAACCAAAGTAGAAATTGAAAACATTTTAAATCTTTGGTTTGCATTCCTTTTACAATGGAAATTATCCATGCACCTAAATAGATATTTTGAAAATGCAATACAAAAACTTTGAGGTAAGTGGATTGAAGTGGATGAGGTCCAAGCTGAAAATCTATTAATTGACAGTTCACTTGTTTACAACTTTCAGACACACCTTGAAAATACCAAATGCCTAGTTGTGACCTAAATTCTCACTACATCAGAAGAAGATATATCTAATAGGTGAAAAAACTAAGATATGAAAGTCCTCACCACACAGTGAGAGACCAAGTAACATGCACTAAAATCTAAATGTCCTTGCAGCATAACAAGTTTATCAGAACATTAAGAAAAAAATCACGATAATTAAAAATTGAAAGAAATGCTTGATATAAAATTAATCAATCCCAAAACATATCAATGAAAACTTTTGAAATATTAGATCTTTTTATAGTGATTCTTTAAGAAAAAATCAACTAAAATATTGTATTACATTGTCACCTAGATGGAAATTGCTAGTTTACTAATGAAACAAAAAGATGAGAGAAAACCATTAAGTAAAAATACCTAATGATCTAGGCAAGTGCCATCAAAAGGGACTTCTAATCATCGTTGAAGATTTCATAACCTTTCTTCCTAGGATTTGATCAGATATCATTAGAAACTCTAAAATATAATATATATAGGCAATTGTGATTGTTATTAGCTATTTAACAAGAAAATAAATTTTGCACTTAAGTTCTCTGGATCCTGAATCTTTCATTTAGTAAAAAATATAGACAATAATTCCACAATTGTAACAAATTTATTAAATCAGATATGGCATTCATGTTGAGCATTACATCATGTGAAAATGCAAAATAATATCTTATTCATAGTAGCTACTTATGCAAATGTGAGAAACAAAATGTGCCACCAAACCAAACACAAACTAAAATATTGCATAATGATCTACATAAATTAAAAAAAAGTTGTCTTAATGAATGTAATGACAACTATAAATTTCAACAAGATCATATTTTGAAGGCACCCACATGGTTTAACCTACTTCAGGAACTTACTATAGGCCTTTTTCTTTCAAGAGATGATTTTTTTGCTTACATACTATCAAATTTTCTATTATGCAAGCATTTATAAACTACTAAAAAATGAAGAGATTTTAGTTAAATTTGCATACCTGAAGAGGACTAAGATTGAGTGCAACAACCTTCTAGTTGTTCCCTTGATGGCCTGTGAGAGAATGGAAAATAAAACTTCCCAACCATGTTCCTGATCCCAACACAACATTTTTTGTAGCCACAACCAAAATAACTAGAAATTAAGGCTCTAAATAATGAAACTCAAAATAAGGTTGGATGCTAATTACATGCTTGCAATTGTAGAAGTAGGAGTGTGAGTTCAAAGAAAAAAGACTCTTTACTATATGCAGGATAACATAAAATATATCATGATGAATAAAAATATTAACAATGATTAAATTACCTTTAAAATGATTATGATTTATCTTGATATAAGGTTTTCGTACTGTTCCATCTTAATCAGCCATACACAATGACTAATTTATTAATTATTTTTTCTTGAAGAACTGTGTATATAAAAAAAAAATCTCTTGAGATGCTCCATCCTTTAACATTAAATTGCTTCTTCTATTGATGAATCTAGACAAAAGTCATCAATGTTCTACTATTGTTTTGTTCATCTCAGAAAAGTCTTTGATTGGGTCCCAAGCCACTTTCTACATCATTTGCTTCTTATTGACATAATTTTTGATACTTTCACAGGGGATATTCATACAACTCAAGGATTATTAGACTACATTATAAATACAATTGATGAAATAGGCACGCCTGCTTTACCTTACACTTTTTGGCATCTATCTTCAAATGTTAATGCTTGTTCCATTTCTACATCATCTTATCTTAACTTATTTTTTTAGATGATGTGATCCTTATAATCTTCAGGACATTGGAAAACTAATGGTGACTTTTCAAAAAAAAATTATGGGTTTTAACTTTTTACTTCCACTCAATAAGCCCTTTCTAAGTTTCAATTTTTTTTCAAAACACAGTTGAGTGTAATCACTACATACTCTGCATAATAGGTTTCTTTTCTTTACTTCTAGAAACTTGGTTTCTCTCCTTGCAAAAATCTTCCAAGGTTCTCTCCTTACTGAAGTTTGGAACTTATTCAAAGAAAACTAATTGGACACTTGGTTAGCCATCCAATTTTTCCAAACCTAATTTTAGCATAAGATTTATGACAAACACATTTCTGGAGATAGCATGCATCACTAGTTGTGCTTCAAATAGTATTTCTAGCTCTATTTTCATGCATTACCTTTCCATTGGGAAAACCCTCAGATCTGGGTCTGGTTAGTTCTCAATCTAGGTTTGGTGCAAGTATAATTGAGGTATAAACCAAGCATTTTTTCACTTTTTTGTTTCTTCTTGTTATTTACTAAGTAGCCCATTTGCCCAGTGCAAACCCCAGTTTCGAGTCTACCTCAAATCTAGTTTGGGATCCAGGTCAATTCAGATGGGGATTCAAACAAGGGGGTGTGCTTTTAATTGTGAGTTCATCTTGGATGAACTCGAGCAAACCCACTCACAACAAACACCTAAAGATTCCAAAAAATAAAATTCACTGAAACCATGGAAAGTGACTTACCTAAAAATTCTACACAAATTGCATTGTGGTGTCGAAGATGCTGATGATACATACTCTAAAACCCTCATCAAAACCTTATTTTCAGGTTGTAGCTCACCAAATTGGAGAAGTGAAAGGTCAATACCAACGAGGAAGAGTTTGGAGGACTGAGAAACCAATAGTGGAGGGGAAAGTAGCAAAAAACTATGAAAAACATCCGAAAAAATGGCAAAAATTTATGAATGGCTAAGATTCATTTAATCATCTTGCATTGATATGGACACAACTTTATTAGTTAATTTCTATGATTAATATTTTTTTTTAAAATATTGATGGAATGTCATAATTTTTAGATTTTAGTCTATGGTATAATTTAATAGTTTCAATTTAGTATATGTAAATGAAATGAGTGGTATTAATAGCATATGTAGTTGAATAATACAATTCTATATCTTTATATGTGGCAAATGGTTTGAAGCAATGGTAAATGAATTGGAATTTTAGAGAAGCAACTCTTCTAAAATAACAAATGTAATGTGTTTCACATTCATTCATAGAAGCTTCAAATTTAATGCACTTCTAGCCAATGCTAAGTGGCAATGGTAGTAATATATACCTGGGAAATTTCTTTTTAATTTATATATGTGTTCATTTAAATTATGTATGTTAATATGTTAGAGAGTATGTGTTGAAGTTAGGACTCCCTAACATAATGAGTAATAAAAGTTAAAGAATGTAAATGTTAATTTTTTTTATAAAATATGTGAAGGCCTTAAGACTGTACCGAAAGGCAATGCCTTCTATGCAATAGGTATTTTTGGTGCACCAAGCAACCTAGGCGCCCAAATGGCCTGCTTAGGTAGGGGTCCCATGAGGGGGGCTTAAGCTCTATGGATTATGATCAAATTTGAAAGAAAAAAGAATAGAGAAGTAATAGTCATTTATTTAGTCATTTTTATTTGTCAAATATTAGTCATTTATTTAGTGATTTTTATTTGTCTAATATTAGTCATTTTTATTTGTTTGATATTAGTCATTTATTTAGTCATTTAGTTGTGATTTTACCTAATGACCAAATTAGTCACTTAATGACCAAATTAGTCATTTATTTTCCAAATTCTACTAGTGTTAGTCATGTGACTAAAATTTTTAGTCACGTAGTCATTTATTTTCCAAATTCTACTAGTGATAGTATCATTATAAACAGTGAATGTTCTATTGGAAATGGTTTTTTTTTGTCATAAATTGTAACTATTTAGTTGGAAACAACATGGTATAATCGTAAACAATGAATGTTCTATTGGAATGGCATTGTTTCGTTGTGAAAGTGTATGTTTAGTTGAAAATAGTCTTATTCAATTACTGTTTGAATGAAACAGCATTGTGATGATTCAAACTATGAATGCTCTTTAAGAAATAGCTTGTTCTGTAACTGTTTAGTTGGAAACAATATTGTTCTATTATAAGTAGAAAAAGTGTTCATAGGTAAACTGCATGGTTGAATATTACAATTTGTATGAAACAAACGAAATAGTAGCATGTGAGAAACTGATAGAGCATATATAATTAGATAGATTTAATTATTCCTTGAATATTGACAAATAGAAACGTCAAAATGGAACTGTATTAAGTGATAGCACTTTGATTTAATGGTTTTAATTCAAAATGTATGCACAAACCAAAAACATGAGTAGGCACATATATGTGTATGCACATAGACTTCATCTATGTACATACACATACTTGTGACATGCCTTCTTTTGTTCTTTTTAATTAATTCATTTTTAAATGGATGCTTATGTTGAAAGTAAACGTGGGTCATGTGAATGATATGACTAATTAATTGTATTGCTCTATTTGAATCATGTATTTTATTTCTATTTACGGGGGAAATTAGTAATTTGATTCTTCTTTTTCTGTAGACATATGTGAGAAGAATATTCTTTTACTTGAATAGAACAATGATACCTAAGTAAACTAGAGAACCTCATGGTAGATGTTGCTAGAGGGTAGATAGTTGTTATGAAATGTTGTATTGTAGAAAGTTACCTTCTGGTATGAGTGCCAAAATGGAGTTCAGAGAGTATAGGTTTTCTTTACCAGAAACTATTATTTTTTGTGGTTGCAACATAGTTTTTATGCTTGGCCAAGAAATATAATTCATTTTTTATGTATGAACTCTATGATATCACTCTCTACCATTCCTAGCATAGATATTACATTTTATTTTCTAACTTGTAGATAGAAATTGCATGTTGATGTATGGGCACGCACCAAAATCCACCTTGCAGATTATTCTCTTGCAAAAAAATTCATGTAGGGTTGGGTATTCTTCAAGTTAGAAGAATTCTGGGGAAGTGTAAGCTTCATGGTTGGGCGGTAAAGTGCTTCAACCATGTTCTTGTCCACCACTAGTGGAGGCAAGTGTCAAGAGGAACTGTAGATAAAAAAAGACTATTTAATCTAAAATTGTAACTTGATGTAATACTTGATGTACCTTGATGTACAGTTGTACAATGTAGTGACTTTGTGGCCTTGTGAGCCAAGTCAAACCTGATATTGTAATTTGACTTTTGAATTGAATATACAAATATTTGACTCATTTTAAATGTACATGTGTTGCTATGATTCAGTATAGATACTTAATTATGTCTTTTTAATTTGACTATATTCATGTGTCATTTACAATAATATTAATTAAGTAATAATTTAGCATGGGTTATTACATTTGGTATCAGAGATTAGGGTTCAACTCTAGGACTTTTGAGTCTACCATAGTTTTGACTAGGAATAGTTGACCCTTAACCAAAATTTAGTTGTCTTGAGAATTGACCGAACCTGGATTAAATGCAGGTATGGGAAGGTCAAAGGGAGGATGAAGGAAAGAGAAAACTGTTAGAACCTCATGTAAGAATGATGTAAAGGAAGAAAACACCAAGACAGAGGTTCAACCTAAAATTCTTGATGACGAAACTCTAGCTTAGGCCCTTACATGACTTAAGCTAGAAAGAGGCTTGAAGATTAAGGAGAAGCGAACACCTAAGATCAAAAAGTTTTCCGCAATTCGGGATTGGCCTCTAGGGTGTGGACCCAATAGACCCTTGTTGACTAAAGAGGAAAAGAAGAGCCTGTGTGTTCAACCATCCTCTTTTGTAAAGTTTGATGTAAATTTAGAAGAGGACCTAGAGGAATGTCCTCTTTCTAATGATGAGAAAACAAAATAATGTAACATGAAGCCTTTTGTAAATAAGGGTCTATTGTCTAACCTTTAATATAAATAAAATCAAATAATATTTTTAGTGTGTTCAAATGAAGGACTCCAAAATATGTTTATTTTCCATGAATGTGTATGTCTTCTATGAGTAAGGGATATATGCATATGTAAATTATGTCATGTAGAAAAAGAATGTTTATTCATAGAACCTAGTCTTGAGATGTGATAAACATGAATGTGTTACAGGTTATGTGTGAGTCAACATGGTGAATACTAGGAAAGAAGTGGGTGGTAGTGGTTCTGATAATGGACCTAACAAGAGGCTGGAACAAATTATAGAGCTTTTGAATCAAAAAAAGTCTCACATGGATCACATAGAACAAGAAGTCTGAGTGGCAGGTGAGGACTAGGACTGCAGGAATGCAAAAGTCAATCAAGGAGATGGTGATCTAGGGGAAGGTCCGTGAGGACAAACTAGGGATGATCTTGGAAAGGATATCAAAAGAGTAGCATCGCCCAAGTTCGATGGTAAGGCTATCGAAGTAGGAGAAAAGGCTTGGATTATAGAGATGGAAAAATACTTTGGGCTCTGTAACCTTTCTGAACAGACTAGGGTAGCATGGGCTACCTATCAGCTTTCTGGTGAAGCAGCAACTTGGTGGGATAATGAGAAGTTAGATTGAAATATTCAGCTTGCTAAGATCACCTGGGAACTCTTCCTCCAGTCTTTCAGGAAGAAATGGTTACTGTAGTTACTTTTCTTTGACAAGAAAGTGACAAAATTTTAGAATTTGACCCAGGGAAACATGACTATGATCTAGTATTGGGAAAAGTTCACCAACCTATTGAAATATGTGCCTTAGTATCAGGGAGATGAATGTTTCTGCATCTATAAATTCATAATGGGACTAAGACCCCACATAGGAGCTGAAGTGGATATGCATGATCCTCTTACCATGAATGAATTCTTCCAAAAATCCACCAAACAGGAATAGAAACTACAGCAGTTATCCAATCTCCATAACGGCTTGAATCCTAAGTCATGGTATAGGAAAAAGAAATTTCATAAAGGAGACAAGAGTCACCAGATCCGTAATCTCAAGAGGGGAAGTGAGTCATAGGAGAAGGGTGAAGATGGTAACAATCGAAAGAACAAGACGCAAAATAAAAAATAAGGGTAAAGATGACCAAAAGAAGAAGGGCTTCAAAGAGGACAAGTCAGGAGGTTGCAAGGGGCCTCATGATGGATGATATACTTGTGGAGGCGATTATTATGCCTCAAATTATCCTTGGCGGTCAAAGTCACGGAAGGAAGGAAGTTATCAGTGGACTCAACATCACCAGATCGACATTGCAATGGATAACAAACATGAAGAGTGTCAGGCTTCACCAATTCAGTTGACAGGTAAGCTCTATGGCCAATTTGTCTCTATTTTGATTGATACTAGAGCTATTGAGTGTTTTATGGATCCTAGAAAAATATCCAAGATACCTATTAGGCCTGGATATATGGCATACTCATGGAAATTCCAATATGGTAATCGAGCAAAGTGGAGGGTAGATACATGTCTCCTTTGCAGCGAGTTAGAGCTTCCAACCTTTCAAACTCAGGTCAACTTGTGAAGATAAGGTAGTCAACTATCTGGATGATTATGGAAACTCAATCAAGATTTGTGGAATGCAAAGACCCTTGGAGCTTAGATAGATTTTTGGAATGCAACTCAAGTAGGCTTGTCAGAAGGGATGTGCAATTTATGTTGTGCATGTCAGTAACCCTAACAAGAAGGAGCCCTATTTAGATGACCACCCTATTCTCAAGGAGTTCCAAGATGTATTTCCTGGGGAACTTACAGAGTTTCCTCCAAAGCAATAATTTTACTTTTCTATTGAACTTGTCCCAGAAGCTAAGCCTCAATCCAAGGAACCTTACCAGATGACCACCACCAAACTCTATGAGTTGAAGGGCCAGTTAATGGAATTATTGAAAAAAGGGCTTATAAGACCTAGTGTGTCTCCTTGGGGAGCACCGGTTATCTTTTTGAAGAAGAAGGATGGAACCTTGCTTCTATGTATAGATTATCAAATGTTGAACAAGGTGACCATCAAGAACCAATATCCACTCTCGAGGATTGACGAGTTGTTTGACCAAATGAAGGGGGCGACAATGTTCTCCAAAATTGATCTCAGCCCTAGGTACCATCAGTTGAGAATTAAGGAAGAAGATATTTTGAAGACTACATTTAAAACTCGATATGGAAATTACAAGTTCTGAGTGATACCTTTAGGGTTGACTAAATCACCAACAACTTTTATGAACCTCATAAATAGTGTATTCAAAGACTGTGTGGACTATTTTGTTTTGATCTTCATTGACGACATCTTAGTTTACTCTAAGACTATTGAAGAGCATGATAGGAACTTGAGGATAGTTCTGCAGTGGCTAAGAGAAAGGAAAATTTTTGGGAAGCTATCCAAGTGTTCAGTCTATCAATACAGGGTGCACTATCAAGGCCATATCATTTCAGTTGAAGGAGTCTCTATAGAGCCCAAGAAGACCAAGGTGATCATGCAATGGCTAGTGCCTTAGAATGTGTCAGAAGTCTGTAGCTTCATGGGCCTCATTGGATACTATAGGAATTTTGTGCAACGTTTCTCCCAAATTGCATCTCCTATCACCTCACTCCAAACAAAGGGAACGCAGTTTGAATGGACCAAGAAATACGAGTAGGAATTCCAACCCCTGAAGGAGAGGCTCACGACAACACCAGTGTTGACCATCCTTGATCCTAATGGGAGATTCATAGTAATCACAAATGCTTCAGGAGATGGATTGGGAGTAGTATTAATGCAAGACGGACAAGTGGTAGCATATGAATCAAGGAAGCTCAAGCAGCATGAGTTGAACTGTGTACCTCATGATTTAGAATTGGCCGCAATAGTTCATGCCTTACATATGTGGAGATGTTATCTTTTGGGGAAGCCATTTGAACTCAATACAGACCACTTGGGATTGAGATACATATTTAGTCAACCAAACCTTAATGCATGACAAAGATGGTGATTAGAATTCCTTAGTGAGTATGACTTTGGAATTGAGTATATAAAAGGAGAAGAGAACAAAGTGGTTGATGCTCTTGGTAGATGAAGATATCTTGCGGCCATGCTCTGGACAAGGTCTAACTTGAGAAAATAGGTGATTCAGTATCTGCCAAGGGATGAGCACTATGAGAGACTGAAGAGCACTCTACCAGTAAATCCTTCAAATCATCAGTTTGATGGGTATGAGAGACTGAAGAGCACTCTACCAGTAAATCCTTCAAATCATCATTATCTATTCATTGTAGACAACCTCGTTCTATTAAAAATAGTGAACATTAAATTGTAATGTTACTGTATTGTAACTGTTTAGTTGGAAACAACATAGTATTATTATAAACAGTGAATGTTCTATTGGAAACGATATTGTTTTGTCATAAATTGTAACTGTTTAGCTAGAAACAACATTGTATAATCGTAAATAATGAATGTTCTATTGGAACAACATTATTTTGTCATGAAAGAGTATGTTTAGCTGAAAACAGTCTTGTTCAATTACTGTTTGAATGAAAAAGCTTTGTGAGGATTCAAATCGTGAACATTCTTTATGAAACAACTTGTTTTGTAACTGTTTAGTTGGAAATAATATTATTATGTCTTAAGTAGAAAAAGTGTTCATAGGTAAACTGCATAGTTGAATATTACAACTTGTATGAAACAAATGGAACAACAGTATGTGAGAAACTGTTAGATCATATTTAATTCTAGATTCAATTATTCCTTGAATCTTGACAAATGGAAACGTCAAAATGAAATTTTATTAAGTGATAGTACTCTAATTTAATGGTTTTAATTCATAATGTATGCACAAACCAAAAACATAAGTAGGCGTGCATATATGTGTGTGCACATAGACTTCGTCTATGTACATACACATACTTTTGACATACCTTCTTTTATTCTTTTTAATTAATTCATTTTTAAATGGATAATGCTTATGTTGAAAGTAAATATGGGTCATGTGAATGATATGACTGATTAATTGTATTGCTCTATTTGAATCATGTATCTGATTTCTATTTAGGGAGGAAATTAGTAATCTGATTCTTCTTTTTCATAGAAATATGTGAGAAGAATATTCTTTTACTTGAATAGAATAGTGATACCTAAGTAGACTAGAGCACCTCAGGGTAGATGCTACTAGAGTGTAGATAGTTGTTATGAAATGTTGTATTATAAAATGTTACATTCTGAAACGGGGGCCAAAATGGAGTTCAAAGAGTATAGGTTTTTTTTACCAGAACCTATTGTTTTTTGTTGTTGCAACATAGCTTTTTATGCTTGGAAAAGCAATATAGTTCATTTTGTATGTATGAAATTTTTTATATCAGTCTCTACCATTTCTAGCATATATCTTGCATTTTCTTTTCTAACTTGTAGATAGAAATTGCATGTTGATGTATGGGCATGCACCAGATTCCACCTTGCATATTTTTCTCTTGCTAAACTTTCCATGTAGGGTCGAGTATTCTTCAAGTTGGAAGAATTTTGAGGAAGTGTAAGCTTCATGGTTTGGTGGTAAAGCGCTTCAACCATGTTCTTGTCCACCAGTGGAGGCAAGCATTAAGAGGAACCATAGATGAACACAAGACTATTTAGTCTAAAATTGTAACTTGATGTAATACTTGATGTACTTTGATGTAAAGTTGTACAATGTAATGACTTTGTGGCGTTGTGAGCCAAGTCAAACCTGATATTGTAATTTGAATTTTGAATTGAATATATGAATCTTTGACTCATTTTAAATGGATATGTGTTGCTATGAATGACTATAGCTACTTAGTTATGTCTTTTTAACTTGAATATATTCATGTGTCATTTACAATAATATTAATTAATTAATAATTTAGGATGGGTTACTATAGATTTGGAGTATTGATATGGAAATTTCACTATGTTTTTTATGTGATATATATATGTTTTCTCCTAATAGGTTGAGCCCCTACTCCCCCTATGTGGTTTTCCTTTGTGGCAAACCAATGTGCTAGATAAGTATCTTTGTGGGAATTGGCAGTGGTTTGATGTGAGAGTTGAGATTCCTTTGTGAGTATATGTGTATTGTGTTAAAGATTTTTATGTCTTATGTTGGGTCTTTCCAAGTGGCTAAGTGTTTCCCCATGCTCAGGGATGGGTTGTTTCACAACCCTATGGATGGGTGGAGAGCCCATTGGTATATTGTGGTTCTTTTCTTTCTTTATCTTCTGTATTTTCTAGTTTGGAAGGAAATTGAAGATGTACTTTGAAGTTGTCCAAATCTATGGGTTCAAAAGAAAATATGGCTTGAAATTTCATATTAGAGCTCCTTAATGTATATTGAGTATCAAACATTTATATTGAATTGTAAAGTGTTAGATTTGTAAAAAAAAATTATTATGAACATGTCTAGTATGAGTAATATGTTTCCACTTAAAAAAAAAAGGGTCGTCTATTGCATTGCATCATTGAGAGACAAAAAATAAATTAGATCATTGATAGAAAGAAATATATTGTGTTAAAATAAGTAAGATAATTTATTGTGTTTACCTTTTAAAAAAGAGAGATTGTCTTGCTTACCAATTTTTGAATTTATAAGAAATAGGAATGGATTAGATGTTGATCAAGCATTCGCTTATAAATAGATTGATTAGAAATTTTAAGGGAGTGCATTGCTTTATAGTTCTTTTATGGGATGTGATTCTTTTTTATGCTATTAAGATCTAATAGGAACATACAATGAAGAAAAAAAACTTGGGATTTCATGTTCATAAAAGAAACTATTATGAAGTTTAAAGCATTGTTAAAATGATCTTATCCTTGATGAGAAACAAATATTTTGCAAGCATAGACTTAAAAGACACTAAATCCTTTAGGAAAATGATGTTATACGTTCGCTAAACAAATAATATTTGGTGGAAAATAATATTTGAAAATTCTAAAATATTAAATTATGCCTGAACCTTATACAGGTCCGCAAGAGTGAGATCAAAAAATATTAAACCCTGCCTTCAGCATTCTGAACATTTGCATCAGTCACCAGTGTTTTATATCAGCAAGTTGATACTTTTAAATCCAATTCGAATGAAGGGAAAATTCCTATGAAGAAAATTGGTGGCTACTATAAACCATTGAACAGGCTGATCAAGAGTTTTGGTGTGTGCATTTTTAAACCACGAATTAATGAGTCAACCACAGCCATAGGAAATGGTCTAAAAGAAACCTAGAAACTAAGAAAATGAATCTAGAAACCAAGCACTATAATCGAGAAACTTGAGACCTACTCTCAAAGTTTGGAGTGAACACCAATTTAGAAAAAATAATGAAAAAGGTACTTAGCAATTTAACTATAAGCATTGAACATAATAGATGAAATAGTTCAAGATAATTCTAGATATTTCCCTGGTTCAAAACTTTGTGAGAAGATAGAATTAAGTACTTAATATAATAAAATAATAAAATTTGTGTTGGTTGAATATGATAATATGTCCTATCAGATAAGTTAATTAGGTAAGCAAATTACCATACGAGAATCTAGAAAAAAACTACCAAAATTTGAAGAAGAAATAAAACTTTTAGTTTCCAATAATTCAAACCAATCTTAAACCTTGATTCAACAGGTTAGATTTACCAAGTGGGAATTAGTTCAGTCTTCCCACCTAAAACTAAAATCGTAAAATTCAATTGTAACTTAGACCTTGAAATTTAATCAATCTATCACATAAGTTTTGGTGTAATGATAGTTTTTTAATTATAAATGTTAATAATAATTTAGGGGTCAATGCACCAATCTGTGACATAAAACAGATGCCACTTTTTGCAAAAAAACTCAAAATAGGTCATTTTGCGTTCACCAAATGGCTTAACCATTTGGCAAGCACCAAATTTGGTGATCGCCAAATGCAAATGCTCTTTAAAAAAAACAGGTGTGTTTCTCCTCATTTTTTCTTCAACCCACGACTTGACCTCCCATTTTCTGCTCTTCCAACACATGCTTTCCAAAAGGAGACAAAATTTTGCTTGCAATTTTTCACGAGGATTCCGCCAAGACATCAAAGAGGTCGAAGAGGTATGTATTTCTATTGTTTTAATTTTGAATTTGAATTAGAATATAGATTGAAATGGGTTTTTTTTTTAAACTTTGTTTTAATTTCTAGGAAATCAATCTCCATCTCAAAATATTGACAATTCACAATCACCCCCTCACGAAGAGCCTCCTGAACAAGAAAAACCTCAAACCCCTTCGTCAGTTCATAGGCATCCACAAGGAACCCAAGAAAATATCTTAAATCAAATTGAAAACAACAAAAGAGAGATTGAAAAATTGATTGGAAGATTAATTGAGCATGTTGAAACCCACCCTTATAGGAGAGGGATTATTGAATCACTGAAGTCAATTGTATCACATATAGGAGAAATGAGTGAGAAAATCATTTTTTAGTCAAATAAGAGGGATGGATTACAAAAAAATTATGCTAGTGGTATTTCATATGCATATGTGAAAAAGAAAAAAATAGAAAAGCTAACTTGTGTGTCCTATTTATAGACTCGAGAACCAACACACTTTTATCACATGCATCCAGGAGATTCCCCATCCATTGGTGCCACCATGAATTAATAAAAAGTAATTTTTTGAAATGGTGTTGGATGGGTGTTGACCAGCCTCCATGCAATAACCACGAGGTACCACAATATCTTTTGAGGAAACACTATTGTGAGTTTGTCCTCAATAAAGTGCCAAATTATTTTGACATTTTAGACTTTTAGGGTAGAGGTAGGGGCTCCACACATGATAGAACAGGTGCACAACATAATCCACAGTTGGCACCGAGACCCTTGGCTAAACCCATGGTGGAGCATGTCACTGTTCCTTCCATCATGAAGGACAATGTCGAGGTGGACATGCTAGAGTCAATTAGCTCACTCACTTAGGCCATTGTGCAGTGAGTGATGCCTCTAGTAGAACCTGATGTGGATGATATTTCTAGGCCCAGAGTTCCACCCCCCCATTGTCACTCTTGCGATGTTATTTGCACGAATGATTATCAGAGTGCTCGAGATGCAACTACATAGCCTTCATTAGCTACAAAGTAGATGGTTATGATAGATGCATTGCTACATGAAACATTTAACATTGATACTCAGGTAAAATTCAACAAGTTCATTTAATTTTTTTTATTAAATTATATTTTGAAATCTAAGAATAACTAAATTAGTAGAATCAATATGATGAAAATTTAGGGTTGGAGTGTTCATGATACGTGCACAATTCCTACAGACCCTTATTTATTTTTGACATCAAGTCCACAAGTATGCAACTAGTATTAAATAAATAATTATTGCATGTGAGCAGTTGAATGTTATTTTAATGATTGTCTCATAACATGCTTTAGATGTCAAACAATTTGTTGGTGGACCTTCAACCTCCACACCTCGCTATTCACATCATCAAAAAAATTTCACTCAGGTAACCTTTATTCATTAATGGTGTTGTAAAACAATGTTAGCTAGCTTTGGTAATTTTGCATGTACAAATCTAAAAAATTGATGAGAAACACAAACATTGGAGGAACGTGAAGTGGAGAATGAATGAGATTAATTTGTGCAATTAAGAAATTGAAATCTTGGAGTTGAAATTATGTCTTATTTTCCATCTCAATTTTATATTATATAGTTTGATAACTTTTGAATGATTATTAAATTTCTCTCATAAGAATTATAGTTCAAGGTTGTAAGATATTTTGTTGGTAGCATGCCCATAGAACCATAATTTTTTTTCTCTATGTGTAATGCATATTCTCTTTGGTGTCGATTCTCATATTATAGCCCCAAAAAAAATATTAATATTTTAGGTTATAATTTATTATTTACTACTTATAGCTAGTCGATAAATAAGTCAAAGAACATGCTTCATTCTCAAATGGCTATTGTTATCACCTTTCCTAGTATTCACTAGTACTATGTTCCCATGATTCCAATAATCCCTTGTCATATCCCTTGGTTTCCCTATGACCACTAGCTCTACTCACTTGCCTTTTACAAGATGTTATGGACACATGCTAATTTTTATGATGGTAGATCATAGTGGGAAATCATCTCTCACATAGTTTCTTTCATGCTCATTTTTAGGCTAGCTCATCCCTTCAACCAACTTAACTTTTACCTTCCACCATCCCATAACCTATCACTTGTATCATCCTCCTCACCACACATTTTAACCAAAAATGAAGAGTATATGACATGTGATGTGAATGAACTATGTTGTAAGGAATCTACCATGATGTCTTATTTTCCATATCTATTAGAGGATGTCATGCTTGGTTGGTCTTGTGAGATCCTAAATATATTTACCATTCAACGTCCATCTCATTCTTTCATTCCTATCATCACACATATTTTAACCATTTTATATCATATATCCCAATCTTCAACACCTTATATATTATATCACCTTCCTCCATATTTCATCTTATACACATATCCTTAAAAGAAGCCTTTCTTTTTGCTCATTATTGACCAAATATCTTATACATTATTACTACACACCTCAAGTTCCCACTTCATGTCCTATATTCAAACCTTAGACACCACCTAATTCACCTTATTTTCTAATATTCCCTCCTAATCACATCCCATTAACCTCTAATATTTCACCTTATATTTTATTATCCCATTCTAGCTCATCCAATAAATCTCTACTAGTCCATTCTATGTTCTATTATCCCCTCTTTATTGTGTCCCATTATCTTCTCCTAATTCACCCTATGGTCCTTTATTCCTTCCTAATGCCATCCCATTAACATTCAATATTTCACCCTATTTTGCATGATCCCCTCTTAGCCCATCCCACTAATATCTACTAGTCCATCCTATGTTTCATCATTCCCTTCTACTCCCATCTTATTGTACCAAAGCTATTATTTCACCCTATGGTCCATCATCCCCTATTGGTCTTTTCCCTTTATCTATTCTATGTTATTCCATCTTTATCCATGTTTCATTCTATAGAGATAATTTTACAGGAAACCTTTCCTTCCATTCATTATCTGCAAAAACATTTCTCCATTATTACTACACACCTTAGCTTCCCACTTCATGTATTATAGCCAAACCCTAGACACCTCCTAATTCACCCTATGTTCCATTATTCCCTCCTAATCCCACCCCATTAACCTCTAATATTTAACGCTATATTTTTTTATCACATCCTAGCCCATCCCATTAATATATACTAGCCCATCCTATGTTTTATTATCCCCTTCTATTCCCATCCCATTACCCTCTCTTATTTCACCCTATGTTCCATTATCCCCTCTTAGTCTTGTCCCATTATCTTCCCCTAATTCACCCTATGGTCCTTTATTCCCTCCTAATCTCTACTAGTCCATTCTATGTTCCATTATCCCCTTCGAATCCCATCCCATTGTACCCTCTATTATTTCACCATATGTTCCATTATCCCCTCTTGGTCTTGTGTCGTTATTCCTTCTATTATATGCCACCTTCATCCAAATTTTATCCTATACACATACCATTACAAGAAATATTTCCTTCCACTCATCATTGACCAACTCTCTTCTCCAATATTGTTGCACACCTCAACAAAAAACTTCATGTGCTATAGTCAAACCCTAGACACATCCTAATTCATCCTATGTTCCATTATCCCCTCTTGGTCTTGTCCCATTTTCCCCTCCTATTCTCATCCCATTATCCCCTCCTCATTCACCCTATGCCATATTCACCCAATGCACTCATCTATATATTCAAAATTGTTGACATCATCTCTCTTAAAAGTTAGGAGGATACTTACATCCACTATTTCATATTTCTAGACAAGTAGAATATGACTATCCATCCTGAGTACTATGCCATCAACCACTATTATTGATCTTGCACGATGATGCATGATTTGGACTATTCTTGTGATCAAGAATAATGAGTTCACTTGAATTTTACAAATATAGCTTCTCACTATCATACTTATGCTAGCATGGTGACTACAACCTTTGTTTGCATCTTACTTATGAGTTACCCTTATACCTCTACCCCTTATGGTCATGATCACTTTCCTTGTATCCATTTTTTTGAACATTTGGGTGTAAGGGTGCATTTTTATGTATATTGAGTTGGATGGCCTATATCAAGCATGATATTTGAAATCATGTCTCAAATGAAACTTCAACCATGATATCCACACCAATACCTCTATTAAAATTATGTTCAATGGAATTCATGTGTTTCATTATGCACTAAGAAATTGGCCCACAATGGGATTCATACATGTGTATCAATGTTTTAAGGCAGTCCTAATCATCATAACCCCATATCATCACCATCCACCACCACTAATTTTATCCTCACTTACTACTTCCATAATTATAAGGATTCCATGCTTAGATGTCTCCTTGGCATTGGTGCTAAGCTTCCATCCTCCCTACCTTCATCCAATCCTAATCCATCTCCTCTTTCTTATCCTTCCCCTTCCTTTGAAAATAGAAACCAAGCCTTGAGCCAAAATTCCCCTCCAAATCCTTTTCAAGGTCCTCATCCTCATCCTCATCCTCAATCTACCAATCCATAGAAGCTTCCACCTCTTATTCCACTTGTTCATATCCCACATCCTTAAAATCCACCTAACCCCACTATTACCAAGCAAAGTCATCCACCCCATCCCAGCATAATAGCATAGACAAGGTAATGAACTATTTGAAAAAATGCCTCAAAGAAATGTGGTCTCGTGGTGATGGAATTCCATGACAAAAAAAATTGTCATGACATTCCATCACCATGAGACTGTATTTCTTTAAGGTAGTTTTTCAAATAGTTCACTACCTTCTCTATGCTACCACATGTTTCATACATGTCTACCAAAGCATTTTATCAAACAATTCACTGCCTTGTTGCTATGGATAAAATCCTAAAATAGGTGCTTTCAAACAAGCTATGGATAGCGAAAACAGTAAGCATAGTAGTAAGAAATATATAGTTCAATAAGTACTCAAAATTTTGTTGATTATCTCGAACATTACAAGCCATGACCTGCATCACTATTATAGTTTTTCATGATTGAATAATTTTTTGTTTTATTTTCAAATGCTGCAAGTAGAAAAGCCTCTCGATGTTGATAGAGAAATGGAGTGAGGTGTATCTTTCACAATAGACAGCTCGATGGCTCTCATGGGGGTATGAGGCAAATTAGTAAATTTAAAATTACATTCATTGTTATAGCTATTTATTATTGAAAAATAAAATGATTATTGATTTGTAGTTTAATTTCTATTTGGATGGTTTCTATAGGACTTTGGGATGCTAGAGCTTGAGCATGCAGATATTTTGATTGAGGAGAGATATCATTTGGAGGTGGTAAGTGATTATTTTTTTAAATATATCATTTTTGTAATGTAATTTCTATATATCAATGTCTTTACTTTTATTGCAACAATTGAAGCTTGATCGAGAACTAAATAGGAGGATCAACCCTCGAGTTCAAAGTAAACGAGTGTCATACACATCTCCATCCCCCTAACCAACAAAGACCACCTGTCTGTTTTATTCACTTGGAGGGCAATGACATTTGATGTGTGTCCTTTGTTGTATGCCTATATGGAATTCTTTTAAGCCTATATGGCTATACTGTATATATTTTATACTTATATCAACATATATTGATGTATGCCTACATGGCTATTTGGTTAATACATATATTTTTTATTAATGGTGTCCATATTTGCATTATAGATCCATGCTTCAATAGATATGGGTTACGTGTATTCAAGTGTATACTTTACAACTTATGTGTTTTCATGTGTATACTTTATGGATTACATGTATTTGAATAATTTTTCTTCACTTATTCACATTTATGCTTCACTTAATCAGGTGTATGCTTCATGCTTCTGATTTATAATTCATGTGTTCACGTGTATGCTTCATGATTCGTGTGTATACATAATGTATACACATGTATGCTTCATGCTTCTTGTGTATACTTCATGTATTATGTGTATTCACATGTATGCTTCATGCTTCCAATGCATAATTCATCTGTTCACATGTTTTTTTCATGATTCATGTGTATACTACATGTATTCACATGTATGCTTCATGCTTCTTGTGTATACTTCACGTATTACGTGTATTGATGTGTATGCTTCATGATTTCACTCCAATGTGGCTCAGACCACTCCACCATGTTTGGGAGAAAAATAGGACCATGCCTAGCCTAAACGTACCCATTCGTACATGTTGCAACTATCAATTAGGTTGCATGAGTTGCAGAAAAAAAGTTACACCCCTTTGCAACTTTACATTGCTTGCATTTGACCCTTTTTCCATCAACTGAAAAGTCGACACCATGGGAAAACACCTCAGAGATATAAAAAATTGAGATATTTTATTGTAGAGGGTCCCAACATGATCGCATAGCCTTAGAAAAAATGTTTCTAAGCGACACGTTGTCTGAGTAACTTCTCATCAAAGTTTGATGTCTTTTTGCACTTTGGACTATTAAGGGATATCGCTAGTGCAATGTAGCTTGAACCACTCTGGAATTTTTGGGTGTGAAAGAGGACCATACCTAGCATAAACATACCTATTCAAACATGTAACTTTCAGTTTGGTTATACAAGTTGCAAAACGAAAGTTGCACCCCTTTGAAAATTTACACTACTTGCATTTGACCCTTTTTTCATCAACTAAAAATTGGACACCTTGGGGAAATGCCTCTAAGATAAAAAAAAATGAGAGGGTTTATTGTATAAGGGCCCAATGTGATCACGTAGCCTCAAACAAAATGTTTCTAAGTGACACGGTGTTTGAGTAACTGTTCATCAAAGATTGTTTATTTTTTGCACTTTTGACTGTTAAGAGATATCGTCAATGAAATGTAGCTCAGACTGTTTTGGCATGTTTGGGTTTGAAAGAAGACCATTCCTAGCCTAAAATTGCCCATCAGGATATGTTGAAACTATCACTTTGGTCGTACAGGTTGCAAAACGAAAGTTACACCCCTTTGCAACTTTTGCTTGTATTTGACACTTTTTCCATCAACTGAAAAGTGGACACCACAAGAAAACACCTCAAAGATATCAAAAACAGAGAGAGGTTTTTGTAGAGGGACCCAACGTGATCCTGTATCCCTAGACATAATGTTTCTAAGTAACATAGTGTTGGAATAACTACTCGTCAAAGATTGTTTCCTTTTTGCACTTTGGACTCTTAAGGGATATCACTAGTGCAATGTAGCTTAGATTGTTTTGACATGTTTGGGTGTGAAAGAGGACCATTCCTAGCCTAAATGTACCCATCTAAACATGTTGGAATTGTTGGTTTGGTTGTATGAGTTGCAAAACAAAAGTTACACCCCTTTACAACTTTACACTGCTTGCATTTGACACTTTTTCCATCAACTGAAAAGTGGACACCATGAGAAAACACCTCAAAGATATCGAAAACTAAGAGAGGTTTTTGTATAGGGTCCCAACATGATCCCTTAGCCTTAAATAGAATGTTTCTAAGTGACACGGTGTTTGACTAACTGCTCATCAAATATTGCTTCATTTTTGCACTTTGGACTATTAAGGTATATCACTGGTGCAATGTAGCTCAAACTATTTCAAAATGTTTTGGTGTGAAAGAGGACCATTATTAGCCTAAATGTACCCATCCAAGTGTGTTGGAACTATCGTTTTGGTCGTACGAGTTGCAGAACAAAAGTTACACCCCTTTACAACTTTACACTACTTGCATTTGACACTTTTTCCATCAACTAAAAAGTGGACACCACGGGAAAATACCTCAGAGATATCAAAAATTGAGAGATTTTTATAGAGGGGCCCAAAATTATCTTGTAGCCTTAGAGGGAATGTTTCTAAGTGACATGGTGTTTTAGTAATTTCTCATCAAATATTACTATATTTTTTCACTTTGGACTCTTAAGGGATATCATCAGTGCAATGTAGCTTGGACAATTTCGATGTGTTTAGGTGCATAAGAGGATCATTCCTAGCCTAAAAATACCCATCCAGATGTGTTGGAACTATCAATTTGGTCTTACGAGTTACAAAACGAAAGTTACACCCCTTTTCAACTTTACACTTCTTGCATTTGACACTTTTTCCATCAATTGAAAAGTGGACACCATGAGAAAATGCCTCAAAAATATCAAAAACCAAGAGGGGTTATGTAGAGGGGCCCAATGTGATCTTGTAGCCTTAGAAATAATGTTTCAAAGTGACACAGTGTGTAAGTAACTACTAGTCAAATATTTCTACATTTTTGCACTTTGGACTCTCAAGGGATATAGTCGGTGCAATGTAGCTCAAACTATTTCAGTGTGTTTGGGTGTAAAAGAGAACCATTCCTAGCCAAAACACATCCATATAAATGTTTCATAACTATCAGTTTGGTTGTACGAGTTACAAAAAAAAAGTTGCACCCCTTTGCAACTTTAACTACTTGTATTTGACACTTTTTCCATCAATTGAAAAGTGGACACCACGGGAAAATGTCTCAGAGATATCAAAAACTGAGAGAGGTTATTGTAGAGGAGCCCAATGTGATTGTGTAGCCTTAGATGGAATGTTTCTAAGTGACATGGTGTCCGAGTAATTTCTCGTCAAAGATTGCTACTTTTTTGCACTTTGGTCTCTTAAGGGATATTGTCGGTGCAATGTAGCTCGGACTATTTTGACATGTTTGGGTGTGAAAGAGGACCATTCCTAGCCTAAATATACCCATACAAACGTGTTGGTGTTCAAATCAAGCAACACTGAGAGGGGGGTGAATCAATGTTGTGCAATTTTTAACTTTAATAAACTAATCCTTAAAGTACTTATAACATTCAACCAAAATAAAGATGCATGCACATAAGACAAATAACCACAACACCATAACACAAGGATTTTTACCTGGAAACCCTGTTAGGGGAAAAACCATGGTGGAGGTCAATCCACAATATGTTCTAAGTATACTCAAAAGAAAACTTTACAAAATGGGAATGCACTTGCATTCAGGCACACTACCTAGAGCTCACTGCTCAAAACCAGAAAGGCTCACTGCCTTACAAATTTTTTGGAAAGATTCCAAAGATTTGAACTAAGAAAGTAGCATCTACAAATGCCTAATTACAGTTCTGGCTAGGCTCAACAATCGAATTTTGGACCTTCTGATTGATTTTTCTCTTCTACTTTGTTCTGCTTCAACTCGCATCAAAGAATCCTTAATGCACAAGTGAAACTATGCATAATCGCTCTACTGACCTTCTGACATTCGCAACATATAGAAACTCACATCGAACATACATCAAAATGATATAATTGATCACTTATATATATCTGCTACTTGGGATTTAATCGTTTCATGTCAGCTTCAACAAAATAAGAAATATTCATAAACTGTCAGCTCAAATGATGAATAATATTCAATGTGCATCCACAAGAGTCGGCCACAACATAGTGAGGACCCAAATCAAAATGCTCAAACACAAAAATACTTAAACAGTAACTCCTCAAACATCCACGAAACACTACATTCACCAAGTCGGACTTCATACACTGATGAACAAAAAATTAGTCAACCAGACCTTCTAACTTACACCCAAATCGATACAAGGCATCGAGATTTATAGATAACAAAGATTATGCATCAAAAAAACTTCCCTGAGATCCACAACACAAAATAATAAGATAAAATTTTCTTATGAATCGAAGAAAATGAATCTACTAGATGCTCTGTTCAAACTTAACAGATGATCACTGATCTTCAATCTGTCTATCGGTATGAGTAAATGACGACGTGCAGATCAGCTTACTGGAAAGTCTTGCCATCAATGAAAACACCAGAAAACATATGTAGTGTCTCTTGCCAAAAATCTCCCCCTTTTGTATTGATGGCAACAATTAGTGAAAAATGACTAAGTGTCAGATCAGTACCAACATAAATACACTACCAACCAAAACTTCAAAAATATCTTCATCCATAGCTCCACAACTCAAAACTACAACTCCCCCTTAGATGAATATACATTTTTCACTGTTGTATTCTCCCCCTTTGACATCAATGGCAAAGATGGGGAATTCGCATACAAAACTTCTATAAACAAACAAAATCTTCAAACTGCATATGTACAAACTTGTTTCACAAACTTACACAAAATTGAAGATATATGAAAAATTTGTCCTTAATAGGTTCAAGCTTGTGTCTCAACCCTTCTTGAGACTCTCGAGAATAGTCATGTGACCACAGAATAAATAAGATTGCATCTATATAGATTCAAGGTTCACTGGATTACTGACTACCATAGCATCTTGTGCTTCTTTCAAAGCATTCAACATGGTTTCCATCTTTGGACCAATTAGGCCTCTAAGTTCACAAGCTCTTTCCATAATTCTCTCATTATCATGCTTCAAGCTCTTTATATTTTCAAGTATGGATATAACTTGACCTTCTTGCTCTCCAACAGAAACAGTTAAAGGATCAAAAGCATCAAAAATAGCAGCTAACTATTTCTCATGATCCTTAACCTTCTTCTCATTGTCCTCAATAAGTTTTGACAAAGATAAACATGACTTATAAATCTTTCCACCTTCAGATAGTTCATTTTGAACATTCTTCACATAGGTAGCTAACAAAGATTTATCATTAGCTATCATCCCTTTCAATATACTGAACCTTTTGTCATCAAACTCCTTCTGTACCTTAACCAAAGCTAACTTCTCAAGTGACTCAAAATGATTACTTACCAAATTAATAATCTTCTTCAGCTCACCGGAGGAAGAACCAGATGGATCCTTAACATGAGTAGGCATGATCTTCTCCAGAATACCAGATGCAAGATTCAATAACTCACTCTCCTCAATGTGAGACTTCATAATTTCTTCCCTAGCCTTAGCTTGTGCAAATGATGCGACTTTCATTTTCTGAATTGGGGACAAAGTAGACAAATGAATAGGACCTTCTCCCAACTCAACATCAAATTCTTCTTGTTGTTCTTCCATAAACTTCTTTACTTCCTCTGTAATGTCTCTTGCTTCCACTGAAACTCCCTTAACTTCAACCTTCTTTTCCTCAACCACTTTTTCCTCAGCCACAATTTTTTTCTTGTCATTTTGAATTTCAACTTCTTCAGTTAACATCTCCTTATCTTCAACCACCACAATTTTCGGGGCTTCAGTCTCCATAGGTACTTCTGTATCATGCACATCAGGAGGAATCTGAATTTCCTCAACTGTAACCTCTTCATTTACTGGACCAGATGAAATATCTTCCACATGCTCTTCTTTGAAGACAACATCAATTTTGTTCTTTAATAAAACTTCCTTCATAATTCTTTAAGTTTCTTTTGCAACTTCTTCAGTCCTACCCATCATAAGCTTCTTTCCTCTGGTTTTACTCTTGAATTATCTTTTCGCTTCTTTTAGGATTGTCTTCATTTCCTTAATAGATATTACCAAACTTAGATTTGCAAGAATTCATTCTCTCAGCTGCTCTTCTTCAGTTCTAGCATTAACTCTCCTCATTTCCAAAATTTCATGCAATTCTTTAGGCAACTATGCCATTATCTCAACAAGAGTCATATTGAAATTGTTCAAATACTATATTGTAGCCTCCTCAAGAACTCTTTGACCAATAGTATCAAAGGTACCATACACTTCACATAGGGGCTTAAGATTACCATCCTTGATTATACCTCTTTCAAATTCTTTCAAAGACATACCTGGTTTTTCAGGCTTCATCTTCTTCTTTGCTTTCTCCTCTTCACCGGAGGACTTGTCCTTAGTGACTGATGTTGTTGCTTGGGTTCCCATATGCTTTATTTCTCTAACTTCTTCATCAGATACTATCTCTTCATCTTCTGAAACAACTGTATACACTCTTGTGCTCTTATCCTTCTTCCTCTTACCAGATGCCTTAACTTGAGCTTTTATGGGGGATGACTTCTTTGCATGACTAGATAGAGGTGCAGAGCTTCTTGTTGATCTAGTTTAGACAGAGGATGTTGTTGAACTAGCAGATTCAGTTCTACCAGGATTTTTTTCTTTTTCAGCTTCAATTTTTTCTCTCTTCCTTCTGGATTCTCTTATGACTTCTACAAATATACCCATACTTTCTGCAAATACTTCCACTTCTTTCCTTACTCTTTGAACTATCATTGGTTTCTTCAACTGCTCATGGACTTGCATATCCTTCTCTGAATATATTCCAAACCTCTCTTCAGACAGATCCAAAGGCTTACTCAACAAATGTTGTGCGTATAGCTCCAAGATTCTCTCAACTTCATAACCCATTGGCATAATCCAAATGGTTCTAGGTTATGCAGCTTCCATCAACCACTGATCAATGTCCACCATAAAACAGATTCTATCCTTATACTTCTCCACAATAGAAGTAGGAATTCTTTCCCTAGCTTGCATCATATTCTTAAAGTTCTTGAAATATCCCCAGATAGCAGTTTTCTTGGCTTGCATATCACCAATTCCATACAAGATATCTCTAATCTAAATATCAATAGGCTTATCACTTTCCCAATGCACTTTTCCAACTCTTGGAACTTGAAATAAAAGAGCAAACACAACAACAAATTACCTTATTTAAAGGAATTCTTCTTGTCTTTCGTAATTTTACCAAGATTCTCCATAAGCTAACTTCAAAGCAACTCACATAGGTCATACTCTGCATTATCCTTTACCATCTGATATGCTACATATATGGTTGTACCAAATACATAATTTTCTCGGTTGGAGTGATATATCTTGTAACCAATGACCATTGAGGAAAATTTCACACCCACATAGATAATGTTATCAATTGTCATCACTCTTCTATCAAATACTGAACTAGTTGCATCAATGACTGTTTGATTCTTCACGAACTTCAAAATCAACAATCCACTGAAGGAATTTAATCCTGTAACAGTGCTTATGGTTTCTTTTTTAATTTTGAAAGGTTGATTCAACCACATAAATTCAGCAAGAACTCGACTCAAGATATACCAGACCCATTCGCTTTCATCAAACACAGGGAATTTCACAATCTACGTGAATTTTTTCTCCTCTAGGGTTTTGAATTTGGCCTTAACACATAAATCCTCTCCAACAATGTGATTGGAATATAAATTCAGCAACTGTGAGTTCCCTAACTCCTCGATATTAGTATGAATGTGTGCCCTAATGTCTTCAATATGCAAGACGTCGTACGAAATAGACGAAAATGCACCTAAGGGCTCGGTCTCAAGAGACTTGAAAGGATGTCACTTGAATTTCGAATGGGGTCTATCCTTGACTTCAACTACCAATGGAGTAGCCATTTTCACAAATTCATAGGTTTACAAGTTTTCCCGATAAATACCCTTTTGTCAGATTAGGGTTTGATCTTTGAATCGCCTTCACACTTGAATCCTCGCCAAATTTCTCCAAAGTTTGCTTCAGAGCTCTTCAAAATTCTTCTTCTCAAAATGCAAAGTGACAAATGAAAGATAGAAGTGACCTTTTATCGTTCGCAACACCTAACCTTTTCAATGCAGTAAATGCTTTCGCCCTAACTCATCCGGATACCTTATTTCCATACATTGTGAAAGATAACTCTTCTACATACCTTCAATACTCTCTCCAATTGTTCAATAGCATATGTAGATCATCAATGCAATCATTGCACTCATCCACATTTTGGTGTCAATTACCAGCAGGCGTTTTGAAGAATTTTCTTGACAGCTCCCCCTAGGCTAGAGGCCTCAATCTAACTCTCGGAGGAATTACCAGAAGCTAATTCTAGTGCTAGCTCATTTCTTGCAATAGAGGGACTCTTCTTTACCCATGTCTCCTTCATCTGCTTCCTGATCTGATTTGTAGTGACTTTTCATTTTCCTTTTTCATCCTTCTACATATTTCTTCTTTGATTTACCGGACCTCTTCTGCAAATATAGCAATATGACCAGTTTTGTTGCAATTGTAGCACACCACATTTCTTTTTCTAGACCATTTGTTCCATTGGTTTTCTCTTGATCTGCATTGGTTAGCAATATGGCCAAATCTATTTCATGTATAACATCTATCATCTCTATAAAAGTTGTTCATCACATATTTGCATTCATTTGACTTATGACCATACTTGTTACATTTAAAGCACTAACCAAAGAATAATGGACCACTTGAATTCATTCTACTTCTACATTGAGCCGCCACATGACCAAATTTATTGCAAACATAACAATTACCGTTAAACCTTTAGGCATTAGGTTGTCTTACCGGATACCTTCCAGTGTTGTTCATCTGACTTCCTTGTCTAAATATCCTTTGTCCAGATCTAGAACTTTCTCCTTTCTCATATCCAAGACCTCGCTTGTCACCATTAGTCCTCTGACTTTTAATTAGTTCATCAAGCTTGGCTGAGCTAATCTTGAACTTCTCCTTGAATTCATTTGCAGTAGCAAGTTCATATCTAAGATCAACAATGTGCTTTTCAAGATCTTCTTCATTGTGTCTAGATTGTTCTAGCTTAAGTTCCAACTGAATGAATCCATTAGTAATTTGGTTGCATTCTTCAGATTTCTCTCTCAAGGATTGAGCAAGCTTCTCTTCATTCCTCTTCTTGTCTTCAATCTCCTTGGTCATCCTCATCATAATAGATTTTGTCTCATGCTTTATGACTACATTATCTCTGGAAAAAATTTCACATTCTTTTGTCTTTTCCTTCAGGGCTTGACTTAGTTGTTCATCTATAATGTGTTTGTTGTCTTCCTACTTGATCTGATCACAGAGTTCTCTTCTCTTCTCCCTAGACTTATTGATTTTTTCTTTCAATGACTTAATGAATCTCTCAGCAATTGTGAGATTTTCTTGTAATTCCTAGACTTCAGATTTTTCCTGATCAAGATCATCTATGCCCACCATAAGTTGTTGTTGAAGACTACTTGAATCCATTGAAACACTTTCCAACATCTTCCCCAAAATTTTAAACTTCTTCCGAGGAACTAAGCTTTGATACCAATTGTTGGAATCTAGCAACACTGAGAGGGGGGTGAATCAGTGTTGTGTAATTTTTAACTTTATTAATCTGATCCTTAAAGTACTTATAACATTCAACCAAAATAAAGATGCATGCACATAAGAAAAATAACCACAACACCATAACACAAGGATTTTTACATGGAAACCCTATTAGGGGAAAAACCACGATGGAGGTCAATCCACAATATGTTCTGAGTATACTCAAAAGAAAAGCTTACAAAATGAGAATGCACTTGCATTCAGGCACACTGCCTAGAGCTCACTGCTCAAAAACTGAAAGGCTTACTACCTTACAAAAGTTTTGGAAAGCTTCCAAATATTTGAACTGAGAAAGTAGCATCTACAAATTCTTGATTATAGTTCTAATTAGGCTCAACAATCGAATTTTGGACCTTCTGACTGATTATGCTCTTCTGCTCTGTTCTGCTTCAACTCGCATCAAAGAATCCTTAATGCACAAGTGAAACTGTGCATAATCGCTCTACTGACCTTCTGACATTTGTAACATACAGCAACTCACATCGAACATACATCAAAATGATATAATTGATGACTTATATATATCCACTACTTGGGATTTAATCGCTTCATGTCAACTTCAACAAAATAAGAAATATTCACAAACTGTCAGCTCAAATCATGAATAATATTCAATGCACATCCACAAGAGTCGGCCACAACATAGTGAGGACCCAAATCAAAATTCTCAAACACAAAAATACTTAAACAATAACTCCTCAAACATCCACGACACACTACATTCACCAAGTCGGCCTTCATACACTGATGAACAAAAAATTAGTCAACTAGACCTTCTAACTTACACCCAAATCGATACAAGGCATCAATATTTATAGATAACACATATTATGCATCGAACAAACTTCCCTGAGATCCACAACACAAAATAATAACATAAAATTTTCTTGTGAATAAAAGAACACAAATCTATCGGATGCTCTTTTCAAACTTAACAGATGATCATTGATCTTCAATCTGTCTGCCGGTATGAGTAAATGACGACGTGCGGATCAACTTACTAACAAGGGTTTCCATCAATGACAACACCAGAAAACATGTGCAGTGTCTCTTTCCAATAGTTGGAACTATCGATTTGGTCATAAGAGTTGCAAAATGAAATTTACACCCATTTGTAACTTTAGACTGCTTGCATTTGACACTTTTTCCATCAATTAAAAAGTGGACACCATGGGAAAATGCTTCAGATATATCAAAAAATGAGAGAGTTTATTGTAGAGGGGCCCAACATGATCCCATAGCCTCAGACGAAATGTTTCTAAGTGAAACAGTTTCTGAGTAACTGCTTGTCAAAGATTGCTACCTTTTTGCACTTTGGACTCTTAAGGGATATCGTCAGTGCAATGTAGCTCAGACTATTTCGACGTGTTTGTGTGTGAAAAAGGACAATTCCTAGCCTAAATGTACCCATCTAGACATGTTGGAACTATTGGTTTGGTCACACAAATTACAGAATGAAAGTAACACCCCTTTGTAACTTTCATGATGAGTCTTAGTTCACTTATGTATTAGGGTTAAATGGTGTAGATTATATTTCCATTATACATCAAACTTTTATGTCATGCCTAATGCATTTGTTTATGTATCATAATTGAATGAAATTGACTCTTATATTTGATTGCTTGAAAGGAGTATGACATACAATTTAGGTTGAATGGAATACATGACAACATCAAACAAAATTTTATTTTTATTTAAGCATAATCATAATTAGTGTTCATTATGGTGTGCTTAGTGTGTTTATTCATGCATGTTGATTATAAATTTTTGGGTGAAGGTTCTCATATCCATAATTTCCTATGCCAAAATCAAAAAGGAATTTCTCACTTACCAACAAGTGATGTGCCCTCTACAACTAAAAGACATTTTTGGGGGTTGAATGTGTCAACCTCTTCAAATTCAATTTCTCCTCCATCTCCTATGCTAGTAAGTTTTCAATGTTGCCACTATCCGTAATGACTTTGTAGCATTTACCTCTAGATTTTCATTTTATTTTTTTAAAATTATTCTTTTCTCTTTCTCTTATTATACCTTATCTAGTTTAATAAAGGGTAGTAATTAAGACAAAGGAAGTACCTTATCCTTTTCTTATTGTACCTTATTGCACCTTATCATGAATAAAGGGAAGTATTTAAGACAAGGGAAGCGATCATAGTCTTATTCATGCAAGGGGATGTCACTGTCATGAAAGGGTAGTAAAGATAATTACTAAGCAAAGAGTCAAAACCATGAAAGGGAATATTGCAATATTGTCTAGTGCTTGTTAGAGATAAATACTCATCAAGGTTTGAGGGTTTAAATATAACAATCAACAAGAGTTCATGTAGAAGCACAACCGTGTGTCCAAAGAATGGTTGTCAAGAATATGAAACAAGCATGGACATCAAAAGGGAAAAGACAATTTTAGAGAATCATGTTAGGATAGTGATGATGAGTTAACAATAAAAAGGATAGTCATCAATCTCATTTATGAAGGCTTTCAAGAGGTGGGCACAAATTTATGGAGTTGTTTTTGGAATGAAATCAAATTCAACTGAAATGAACTTTAATTTCCATTTCATGTAAACTGGAGTTGTTTATTGAGAGAAAAAAATTATTTTTTGAGTTTAGTTTTTCTAGATTACAGAGGAAGACTCAAGAAGGAATATCATACCTCCAAGAAGGTGATTTCATGGATTTTTTTCAAGTTGAAGGCTAGTTGCAAGGGTGTAACATCGCTAATAGTTGCATATTGAAGTATTGGGATTCTTGTGAGAAGTTGTGGATACAGGAACTAGAAGAAATTTATGTGGTTTGGGTTTGATTTTCTACTACAAATATTTTGTATTTGAGTTTTCCTGGAGTCTTGTAATGGATTGTTTCATCCCATTGTCCTCTTGGACTAATTTTAATTCCATTTTCATAGTTTAATTGAGTTTGAATTTGTTGGTTGTAAGTTGCAGATCAAAGAACAAAATTGTTGCAAGAATTTATTTCTTGTGAACAAGTGTTTTCCAGTAGTTATGTGAGATTTAAATTTGATTTCCATTTACATATTTTATTTTATTTATCTCTCTACATCAGTGGTATCAGAGCAAGTCGATCTGGAGTGTGTAAATAGACCGCCAAAGAGAGGCAACTTACACTAGGACTTGTGAGTTGTGGTGTTGCAGAGATGTTTTCCAGAGGAGCCCCATGAGGTAGGGGAAGAGGAAGAGGAAGACCATATAATTTTGTTATAGATGATGAATTTAGAGCCTTGAGAAGGTAGGTTGATACTGTACAAGAAGAGATAAGGAGAGGATTTACAAGAATGAGAGATGCAAGAAGTGATGATGAAGAAGAAGAAGTTTCAGAGGATGCTAGCCTGAATACTGAGCAAAGAGAGGAAGTTGCAGTAGTTGAAAATGACCCATTATTGAGGGCTTTGAAAAAATAAGAAAGAGACCTAAGATGGATACTCCTACTTTCAATGGAAGTTTGAATCTAGAGGAATTGATAGATTGGCTTAGTGAAATGGAAGAGTATTTCAAATTTGAAGAGATAGAGTATCCTGATAAAGTGATATTTTCCAAGACAAGGCTGAAAGGACATGCATCAATATGGTGGAGAGAGGTCCAATTAGAAAGGGGAAGAAGAAGAAAAGATAAGATTCCTAAATGGGATAAAATGGTGGAAAAATTAAAAAGACAATTTATTCATGTAGATTATGAGCTAGAATTACTTAAGAAGATGCAAGGTTTGAAGCAATGAAGCAAAACTGTTAAACAATATATAGAATAATTCCATAAAATTCTCATAAGGACTCGACATTCAGACGTAACCAATGAAAAATTGCAAGATACATAAAAAGGTTGTGATCAAGCATTCAAGAAGAAATGGCACTAGTTATAGTTGTGGCAATGGAAGATGCTTATCAAATAGCATTGAAGATAGATGAAAGTTTGAAGAAGAGGCTTGAAAGCAAGCGGAAAGAAAGTGAGTGTGGAGGAAAGGTAGGAGGAAGAACTTACAAAAATGAAGAAAATCAGCAAAAGAGTTCCAAGAATGAAGAGGGCAACAATAGACCAACAAAATATGAAGAAGGAAAAAGCTCAAGAGAACAAATTTAGAGGTAGAGGTAGAGGTCGTGGTTATGGTTCAGGCCCATTCAAAGGTACTTGTTTCAAATGTGGAGGACACCAATCCTATGATTTCCCACAAACAGGGGAGAAACCAAGGAGGAGACAAGAATACCAAGGAAGAACAGTAAATTTCAATGAGGAGGAGGCACCTTCCTCACAATCTAAAGATGCAGAAGATGGAGAGGTTTTGATAACAAGGAGAGCACTCTTGAATGAAGACAATGAGCCTATGCAAAGAAAGAAGTTGTTCAAAACAAGGTGCAAGAGTGAAGGAAAGGTGTGTAACATCATAGTAGATAGTGGAAGCACGGAAAATCTTGTGTCCGATGAGATGGTGAAAAAGTTGAAGCTTGAGAGGAGAAAATGTTAGAGTAATAAGTTATTTCACTTAATTAATCTAATCATATTGGTTAATTAATTAAGTCACTTATCACTTTAGTTACTTAAGCTAAACTTAGGCACATTAATAATTAATTATTAAGTTTGCAAACTAGGGTTTCCTTTTAGGGTTATGCATACATTGCTCTTATAAAGCAATTCATCTCTTGTATTTACTCAATTCCTTAATATTATTCATTTGCACATCTTCATGCAAATTGCTCTGGATTTTTCTATTTTTCTCTTGTGGAATGTATTTTCCGGTTTCCATGTCTGATCTTGGATTCTAACATGGTATCAGAGACTTGATTTGCATCCCCTTCTCAGTTTTTTTGGAGAAATTCATTGCAAAGCACGTTCGGGGTTCCTCAAGGGTTTCATGCATTGACCTTATTTCTGGAGCATTTTCATCTCGAATCGACCTCACCATCAGTTCCAAAGAGTCTGAGAGACAAAAATCGACATATAACACACCCTATTTTAGTGTTGGTTGTTCGTGAGGAATTTTTTTTTTACCCAGCAGGCCATACGGCCCTGCCAAGTACAGGCTACGATATATTTGCAGAAAAAAAAAATCATTTTTTTTGCATTTTATTTGAATCAGGCTTATTACAAATTATATATTTTGGGCTTTAAAAATTTATGTGGGGCATATTAAATTTTATATGGTGGAATTTTTTGAGGGTTTGTTTTTATTTTCTGCAGACTGTGGATACCTTCGGACCAAGACCTGTCACATCCAACAGTCCTTGGTCGGCCCGCCAGTCAATCTTCCCTCACCATCTGCCGACCATCCACTCCCGCCAGCTCTACCTCTGGCCACCAGAGCCCTGCTTCCTATCAGCATTCTCTATCCTCCCGCGAGCCCCCAAGGTTTAGCCCTCGATCACTTGCAGGCACCAAGGCTTATCTCTGTGAGCAACGCAAGGAGTGGTACCACCTCTGCCCAGTCCACCCACCACCCACCTGGTGGCAAGATTTTTTTTTGCATGATCAACACCCTTGGTCATATGGCGGACTAGTGCTAGCCAAAAGGAGCTAATTTTTTGCCCCCATTTAGCCTGTGTTGTCCCTAATTTTCCCTTTTACAGCCCTTTTTTTCGTTTTGTCCTAACTTTTGATCCCGAAGGAAATTTTTTTGAAACGAGATACCCTTGGAAAGCTGGTTCCGACGCCGATCCAGTGGTGTAAGAAATTTTTCCATATTTTGGTCAAATTTTATTCTACAGGCCTCTGAATTTAGATGAAGCAGTTTTCGCTTTGGAGGGCATATCTTTTGCCTTAGTTATCCATTTTTTGTGATTCAAGCGGCATCAGAAAATTGATTCAGTCCTCTACACAGATCTGAAATCAATTTCAATCATGGAGGAAAATGTGAACATTGGTTTTTGCATGTACTCTTTTTTGTTTTCATGCACTAGGTTTGCATTTTCTCTCTAATTTATGCATGTTTTGCATTCTCTCTTTTTACAATCATGGGGTATTGTAATAAATGAACTTATAAAAATTTCCATTAGGGGGGTTTCTTGCATAATAATTTGATTAGAGTGTAGTTGCATTTCGTGCACTTTGATCTCATCTTCATATTAATTACAACTCGGATGATTTGTATCCGGATTATGTAGTTTCTTTTGGCCACATCTTTCTCATAGCTTGACACATTTTGGTTCACATCGGTTCACATATCAGATTGAGAGCCTATGGTTAATGATCCTAAATCATATTAGATTCACATCGGGTCACATCTCAGTTTGAGGGCCATTCATTTTATGGTTAATGTTCTTGAATCTTCATGGTACTTGCTCCTATGGATCAGTTTTAGTCACAGTTTGACATCGGCATCGAGATATACATAGCTTCCAGATTCTTTCATCATATCATTCCCTCTTATGGAGGACATCATTTATACATCTACTATTGGTTTATAAATTCCAGGGTTGTTCCAGTTTGTGAGTTTTCCATTGTTCCTTTGCATTGGATCTGTTGTTGCATTATCATGATTTTGTCTGAGTCCTTCAATGACTCTCATATGGTTTCTTGTAAACAGAGGTATCTTTCCTTGCCTGCCAGATTCAGGATTCCAATGTTACTCCTCCAGTGTTCTTCTAGTGCTTCTTTGCAGCAAGTCATCTCATTGAGGGGGGGTTTTGTCCTCTTTCTCATTTATTGCATTTGTACATGGGTACCTGATCAGGCCTTGTTGTTGGGACCCATCTTTGCTTTCATGCATATTTTCTTTAGTGTTTTAGCTACTTCCTAAGTTCATCTTAAGGGGGGTTGTTAGAGTAATAATTTATTTCACTTAATTAATGTAATCATATTGGTTAATTAATTAAGTCACTTATCACTTTAGTTACTTAAGCTAATTTTAGGTACATTAATAATTATTTATTTATTAATTATTAAGTGTGCACACTAGGGTTTCCTTTTAGGGTTATGCATTCATTGCTTTTATAAATCAATTCATCTCTTGTATTTACTCAATTCCTGAATATTATTCATTTGCACATCTTCATGCAAATTGCTCTAGCTTTTTCTGTTTTTCTCTTGTGGAAGGTATTTTCTGGTTTGCATGTCTGATCTTAGATTCTAAAAAAAAACACCCAAATCCATATGAAATTGCTTAGGTGCAAGATAATCAGAAATTGTTGGTAAGTGAAAAATGCAATGTGAAGTTTAAAGTTGGGAATTATCATGATGAAATTCTATGTGATATTATCCCTATGGATGCTTGTTACATTTTGCTTGGAAGACCATGGAAATATTACCGAAAAGCCATACATGATGGGTGTGCCAATACCTACACAATTGTGAAAAATGGAATGAAGCATAAGTTGAATCCTTTGAAGGAGGAAAATGTCCAAGTTTGTGGTAATGCTAGAGTTTTTTTAGTTGATGAAAGGAGATTTCTTAAAGGTATGAAGCATGAGAAGGTTTTCTTTGCTATTATTCCTAAAACTAACAATGAAGTTGTTGAGGATGTTCCTAAAAAAGTTGCAGATTTTTTGTAAGAATTCAGGGTAAGTGCAAAAAGATGGGGACCAAAAGGGGGCTTAAGTGGCCACTTTTTTTCCGAAATCAGAAAATACTAACATTGGACGTGAAATTGAGGATAGTTACACTCAAAAATTTGAGATGCAACAAAAACAAGGATCATAGTGCTCTAAGTCTACTTTCTAAACTACTAATTTATTTTGAAAATGGTTGAGGATAAGGGTTTCAAAAGAGGGGCCCATAGAAATTAGTGTTGTTTTGTCTAAAAAACATAAACTAGCAACTTTTGTGGGAGCGTAGCATGGTGAACTTTTTTTTAGGATTTTTAAAATTGCATGATTTTTCTGATAATTTTTTAATGAATATTTGATTTTTTACTAATTTTCAAAGTGGAAACTTCTTGAAAAATAGAATTTTGGCCATGCTACCCCTACAAATTTTGGAAACTAATTGAATTTTTTTTAATGTGTAGAATGAAGTCTAGTTTCTAAAAATGTAATTTATTTGAAATTTTGATGAATGGTTAATTTATAACGAAAAAACACCAAACACTAGTTTTCTCCAAAAAAGAGACACAAAAACAAAAGAAATTATAGATCAAAGGCTTAACATTGTCAAAAAGTGAAAAAAATTGCATTATTAAATAGCTAAGAGAGAGCCTAACATTACCCAGGTGTTCGATTTGTTTGAAATTGAAACACGTGCAATCCTGACGATGAGCATGAGCCTGATTATGTGAAATATTGTAAAATTCATAAGAACACATATTTGGATGTTGGGAAGGCCTTCCAATCCTTCAGGTTGGTATTCCAAGGCAAATACCAAGCCTGAGGCTTGGGGATTCCCAAAGAAAAATATAACGCGAGCATGTTATAACGTGCACACGTTATAATGTGAGTGGATAATAATGCGCTCATGTTATTTCCTAGTTTTGACATGGGTTTTGCATTTGTGCAAGACATGTCTAGCAAGACATAATGCAAGCGCATTATAACACACTCGCGTTATGTCTTTCTTTCTGTTATTTCACTATGCTTGTATGTCATGTATGTATGTATGTTTCTATGCATGTTTGTATGTATGTATGTGTAGACATGTAAAATATGATGATTGATCTCATGCACTTGATCCCGGTTTACTAATATCAGTTCTACCTAAATCACTTCTTTTCTAACCATTTAATTAAATAAATCTTTGTTTGATTAAATTCATCATATTTCATCTCTTAATTAAATAAATCAATTTTATTAGATTAAGTCATTATCTTCTATTAATTAAATAAATCATTTTGTTTAATTAATCCTAATGTCCATTTTTAATTAAATAATTCTTTTTATTTGATTAAGCTCTAAATTCATTCCCTTTAAATTAAATAAATTAATCTTTATTTGATTTAAATCTAACACCATCCCCTTTTAATTAAATAAATCAAACTCTATTTAATTGAAGCTAATATTCATTATTCCTCTTATTTTGATTTATTTAAATCCAAATATTTAAGTCAAAGTGTCAAATCAGCTAATCTCCATTTAAATTAATCAAATCATGATTAATCCTAAATCTAATCCATCAAATCCTCTAGATTTTGCAACTTGTGCAAGTAAATCAATTTATTGATTTATTAAATCTCCTATTTTCATTCAAAAGTGCTTCAAAGTTGGAATATTCCTCAAATTTGAAAATCTCCCTCCAAAGGACTTGTCCATCCAACAAGTCATTAAAGGCCTCTTACATGTCCTTTTCTTGAGCCAAGTGGCATTTAAATCTTCTTTCATCTCCCTCCAACATGTCACTTCTCCAATTTCAAATATCCACCTAATAGCATTAATGTGCACATTCATCAAAATGTGCCCCACTTCTCTCCACTCACATGTTGACAAGTGGAATTGTGCTATTGGTTGATGTTTTGTCCCACAGTCATCCCTTTTACTCAATCTTCCATCATTCTCTTCTAAAAATAGAGGGTTCTCATATTGATTTGGGATCGAAAACTTATGCAAAGTCATTATCTTCATGTTTTGAGCCACTTCATCCATTTTCATCCATTTTCATAGTCTTTTTTTATCATTTCATAGCAAGGTTATGGAGAAATTTCATCAAGGAGCATCAAATATTCATCATTGATCATCACCAAGCTTGCAAGGAATTGGGAAAGGACTATTTTCCACATCAAAATAGCACCAATTCCCCCATGGGATTGAGAGTTTTTTTGTTTTGAGCAAGATTAGGTAGCTTTTATTTGTGTTCTTCATGTTATTTCTTGTTCTTGATATTTAAAATGAATCTTATGTGGAATGATGATTTAACTTGCATAATGGACTAATAATGTGTTGTTTTTTTGTGTTTGTCTAGTTCTAGGATCACCATTCACATTTTGGCAATAGAAGGAGGGTGAATTTGAAGAAATTAACACATTTTTTTACCAAAATTCTGCAATTTTTTGAAACTTTGTGTCTACAATAAAGTGTGCCGCTGCAAGATTCAAACCGTGTTGCTATCAGTCCAGCGATGCTATTTAGAGACACTATCAAACTTCAAACTGCATTGCTTCTGTCATTTCCACTCAGCACAACCAAGTCAAACTCCAAAGTGTGACGCTGGGAGAAATAGCGATGCAATTGCAGTCACTATTTCTCCATAGAGCGTCACTGGTCTCACCAGAGCACCGCTGACCCTCCTCAAACTGTGTCACCATCGCAAATTAAGCCGCTGGGGTGGGGTAAAGGGAAAATTTCAAAAAAAATTCAACATGTTCTTTTTTTTTTCATTTTTACCACCTTTGACTTCTAACTAGTCTTTGGCCTCTATTTCTATAGTGTTTAACTGGTTTTTGTAGGTTGGAGTGATTCAAAGGGAAGGAGGAAACAAAAGCAAGACTTCTTATGGAATCTTCATTCTATTGTATCAAGTGTTTTTAAACACTTTGGGGAACAATTATAATTCCATTTCTAAGGACTTTGTCATCTTCAAGCCTTTTTTAGGACTCAATAATTTTTGTTTGGGCTTAAAAAGAATAAATCAAAGAGATTAAAAAGAACCTTAGGAACTTAGTATATTTTTTTTTTGGGTTTTAAAATTGAACAAGAAAACTTCACATTTCAATCTTGGTGTTTAAAAAGAATCCATTCTTGCTTTGAAGGTTAAAATGAACAGGTTTACTTTGTGCTTTGTAATCTTTTCTATAAAGTAATATCATTTAAAAGGTGTATACGTTTCTCTCTCGGCTCATGGCGATCTTGAGAATCAAAAGTCTTTTGGTGATATTAAGTTGTATAAAATATTGCCTCCACACTTCAATTTGGATTCTTAAAATTGAACAAAATTTTGCTAGTGTGAGTGGAGTATATCGCGTGTGTTCTCTCTTTGTTCACGTAAACAAAGATCAATCGAACTACAGATGTGTTTGCTCACTTTTGTTTACCCTTAGAGGGGCCTACCTAAGAGACACAACCGAAAGGACAACTCGAAGGTGTCTCCAACCAGTTTTTCACTCGAGCCAGTATATAAAAGGATAAGACTAAACTATCAAGTCCAATGGTATGTAGGCCTTAGTCGTACAGTTTCTTTCAAAACGGGGTACTACCTTAAAAAGTATAAGAGCCCCTAGTAGGATTGATTAAATCCTTTAGTGGCTTGTTGGACGCTCGCAAGGTGCCATGTCCCCAATCACCCTGACTAAGAACCAATTTTTTTAGAATCCCAAATCCTTATCTATTTTTTGGTGCAAGAATGGTCGTTTTGAAGCCGCCCCACTTTTTTGTGGTTCTTGGTAGATATGAGAAGTATTCCATGGGAGTTTCATGGGTACTAAAGCTTGGCTGACCCATAGAAGTGAGTGTCGTGGAGGGGAGCTAGTGTGGTCAAGATTTTAATCATCCGCCAAGAATAAGCGCAACTAGATTTATCCAAGTGGGGATTCAACAAATATTGTCTCTTGACTATCCATAGGGTTGTGCATTTTCTTGGAATCAAAATAATTTTCTTGGATCTAAAACATTGGAAAACAAACATTTAACCATAAGCATCAAATTTCAAACCCTTTAGAGGAAGCAAATACCTTTGACAAAATCCAAGTTCTATTGCTTGCCCTAGGGATTCTATCCTTAGAGGCTTCTAAGAATTTGAATTTATATCTCAATTTTCTCTCACTAAAGTCACATTAGGTAACTATTTCCTTAATTTCCTTGATTTCCACATAATGCAATTTGTGGGATAAAAAGAAATTGGGACATTAGACATTTAGTTTGAGAACCTAATCAAGAAAGTGTTTGTGGTAAAAAAGACTCATTAAGCAAATATGAGAAACAATTGGACCCCACACATGTGCTCTTTCAAATGATTTCCTAAAAGATCAAAATCCGAAAACCAAGGTCCAAAGGTCTTAGTCAAAAAGCTCGCAAGAAATGTTTGTCTATGGTTTACGAATTTAGGGAAATATTTACCTTCAACTTTTACAAATGTGCTTCACAGAACAATCCCAATTTGTATTCATTTTACTATTGTCAAAATCTAAGTCTCTTTCAAAGGTTTAAGTATCTCACATAGGAAGTATTAGCATGTTCTTCAACACCTTGGTCTAGTAAACAAAGTCTCTCTAAGTCTCTTAGGATCAAAATCAAAACCTTCATCCACCCACAAAATCAAAATAAAAAAATTACCTCACTAACAACTCTTGGAAATCTTGAAAAAATCCTTCATACTAAACTTTGGGAAAATCCTCTTGATACCAAAATCAAAATCATCTTGTTTGATTGGGGGTTTGTAGATGAATCCTTCTTTACACACTTAGTCAAATTATCATCTTGTGGACAAGTTTTCTCTAGGACAACATCCAACCTCTTAGAGTTTATGAGTTCATTATCCAAACCAAATCCAATACAAATCAAAATCAAATCAAACCAATTCAAGATCAAGATCCAAAATCAAATCAAACATAAATACAAAAGTCCTAAAGTTTAGTATCCCCTTCAAGGTTTCCTAAGAGTTCAAATCATCCACAATCATTCGTCTTTCATTATCTCATTACCATCCTTGATCCTTAAATCTTCGACTTTCTTTTTTGTTCCTAAAGTTTAGATCAATCGAAGGAATTAAGGTTCACCTCCCACATTCCTGAACATTTATCTTCATTTTATTGTCCAAACTAGATCTCAACACAAGAACATGGAAACGAACAAAGAAACATCCACTTCGAGTGACTTGAGTCAAACCGCTCCCAAAATGAATCCCATTGGGTCTACCAATCCCACGCTCAATCTTCCTCCACTTCCACAAGATCCTCAAGAAGGTGGCCAAGTGGAGGAAATCACCAACAATGTTCTAGGGATGACTCAAGATGAAATCATTGAAATGGTCCAAAATCTTGAGACTCACAAAATTTTCAATGCCATGATGAAACTTAATCCCTCACAATACATGTTGGAGTTGGAAAAAGAAGGGTCTAAACTCCCTTCCAACTATGATGTGAGCACTCTTATGGAGAAACCTCTTGGGATTATGCCACCGGTCTCATTCACACCATCCTTTCAAAACATCACTCAAACCATCCCACAAATCACATCATCTGTTCCTCCAACTCAACCAATTGTCAACAAGGGGAGTTGATTGCTCCATGCTCTTCAAACACATCCCCTTGTAAACAATCAAGACTTGGATGTAAACACCATCTTGGGTCAATTTGTTCCCAAAAATCCGCTACACCCATATGTTCCGCTCACCTTTTATGACCCCAACGACCCATCCTCTTTTCACACAATGTCGGAATATCCTCTTAACACACAAGTCTCTCTCCCCATGAATTCACAAGGAAAGGGAGGATTATTTGGGAAAGGGGGAATCTTTTACCCCTCATCATCATCATTTCCTCAAGGGAACACACCACCCATCTTTTTTCCATTTCCACCTCTACCATTAACATCCACACCCCTCCTCAGTTTAGGGAGACCCCCTTTACCAAACCTCAATCAACAAAATCAAAACAATCCCCTAATTTTGAAGCAAACCATCGTACCAAATCCTTAGATCATGCCATCGATATCACAACAATAGGTGGCAATCATCCAAGAAACACAAGAAATCACTACACCATCCATAAACATGGTCTCCCAAGGGCCAAGCATATCAATTGCACCATCCACCACATGAATCCCTATCATCAATTCAACAACACCTCTCATCACAACAACTCACAAAATTCTGAATCCACCACCACCACCAAGACCAAATATGGCCAACCAATATAGCATCATATTGTAAGCAGCTCAACAAGCCTACCAAAAGGCACTTCAGCAATTCCAAGCTCAACACAAAACACGCAAGTTGCACAACAAACTACTCAACAAGTGCAAGCAGCTCAAGCCGCACAAAAAGCACAACAGGATGCACAAGCTCAAGCTTTGTTGCAACAACAAGTTGCCCAAGTTGCGCAAGAAGCTCAAGAAGCCCAAGCCACACAAGCTGCACAGGCTGAACAAGCTTCCCAACAAGCTCAATCTCAGGCGCAAGCCCCATATCAAGGTTAGCAAGTGCAAGTGCAAGTGAAAGCACAATACCAAGTAGCTCAATAGCAAGCATATCAACAAGCCTTGCAACAGTATCAAGCGCAACAAGAGGTAGCCCAATTACTAGCCCAACAACAAGAATTGTTGGTGCAATAGCAGAAAGACCAACAATAAGCATTGTTGGCACAACAACAACAAGACCAACAACAAGCATTGTTGGCACAATAGCAATTGTAGCCATATCAACAAGCATTGATTGCACAACAAAGCTTGCAACAAACTCCCACAAATGTGAAAAACACCCCACCCATCACTCGAATAATTCAACCACCTCAAAACATGTTCACTCCACCTCTCGACCTACAAAATGACGTGACGGCACAAATCAAGTTTCTTTAACAATAGGTACTAGACCTCCAATCTAAGAAAACAACAAAAACACCAAGAAATTTGTGCCCCTATCCATTCAACAAGAGCCTTGTGATGGTACCATTCCCAAAAGGGTTTGAAATCCCTAAATTTGACAAAAAATCATGGAACAGGAAACCCTGAAGATAACATCAGGGAATTCCAGGTACATTGCATGGAGGTTGCATATGATGATACATATATAATGTGACTATTCCCTCGAAGTTTGGCTGGCCCCGCCATGGAATGGTTCTCTCGCCTTCCTCCTGGAATCAAAAATTCTAAGAGATTGTAGATGCATTCAATATAGATATGAATGTGAGTCTAGAGGAACTATCTGCTCTTAAACAAGCTAAGGGGGAATCATTCGCTTCCTTCCTACAATGATGGCAATCCAAGGTCAATAGGAGCAAATGGACTATGACAGAAGAACAAAAAATTTGCACCATCATTTCCAATCTCGAGAAAACCCTATCCTTCCATCTAAAGATGCAATGTATCACCACATATGACCATTTGATCCCCAAGACGCTCAACATTGAAAGAGCCCTTATTGCACAAGGGGGGACACCCTCATATCAAGAATATCCAGATAATCGCCCATCTACCAGTTACAATGAGAAACCTCGCACATGGGTGAAGAAAATAATGTCACTAATGATGGTTTGGTTAATGCGAAGGTCATAATCAGTGCTCCAAAACAAAACACCCAAACATACTAACAACTGCAAGGAAACAATTGAAACAACACACAAGCCAACGTGGTCTCACAACAACCACCCAATAATCAAGTCAATAATTTGAATAATCAAGGGGGACCACCCCCACGAAGCAAATATCCCCCAAGCAAAAATACACAACCCTTGGGGAATCAATTGAATCCATCACAAAAAAGTTGGTAAACGAGATTCTCATCAAAATTCATGTTTATGAGAATTGCCAAGAACCCCAAGTGAAACCACCATGATACAATGAAAATCACCTTTTTGAATTTCACAAAGATCAAGGGGCACATGACCAGTTGCATGAGGTGAAAAAATCTAATCCAAGACCTCATTGATGACAAAGTCATAGATGTTGAACAATCAACAAGCAATCAAGACCTCAAGATATACATGAATCTGATGCCTAATCATAACAAAGGGAAAAACCATGGAAAGAAAATGTATGGTAATGAAAAACATGTGTACAATCATGTTGTCACATCCCTTGATGAAATAGTCACTGTTATTAACATCAAGGGATCCCAAGCCGATTGTGGAGTCACCACATGTGGCATAAAAGTTACCATTATTGGACCATCACAACCACCTAGGGAATCCACCTCAAATCAAAAATCCATTCCCAATGGCTACAATGTCTTGGACCAGCTAAAAAGAACCCCTGCTCATATCTCCATCATGGAGTTGCTAAAGATATCACCCACAGATAGAAAAATCCTAGAGGAAGCATTTCCTTCATCCACCGTCTCTGCAGATCTTGATGTTGACCAATTCCAAGCTATGGTCGGAAACATCACCACCCTAAATATCCTAATGTTTTATGATTAGGAATTCCCCACCCAACCATCTCATAATCACATGCTCCATCTTGAATTCCTCGTCTATAAAAATAATTTCAAAAGGGTCTTGGTGGATGGGGGTGTAGGTCTAAATATCTGTTCCCTCAAACAAATGAAGAATTTGGGATTCTCAGAGGATGTGATTGAAAAGGGTAAGAGTATCACAATTAGAGCATATGATGATCAGGAAAGAGTGTCTCAAAGAACTATTCAACTCCCTATTCAAGTAGGGCCTGCCATCATGGAAACCACTTGCCAGGTCCTTGACCTTGATTTACCTTATAAAATCCTCCTGGGATGACCATGGATCCATGGGATGCAAGCAGTCACTTCCACCTTCCATCAGTGCATCAAATTCCCATATCAAAACCAAGAGGTCATGATCCATGGTGATCTTGAGCCCTTTTATTACAGCAAGAACTTGGAAGAAAAATACTATAAAATCCCCCAAGTCCCAAAGAACGATGAATGCCCTACAACTCCATATGTAGACCTAGCTACCTTGGCCTCCACTTCTGAGACAAAGACACCGGCCATTCCTGATATCTCTTAAATCAAATTCATTGTCCAAGAAAATGGGTGTGGGGATTATAAAATGAAGAAAAGTGCTTTCATAATAGGAGAGTTACCTCAATCTCCTAGGTCTCACGGGCAACCCCAACCAGCTGAAACATCATCCCAATCCTTCAAAGTGGACCCCTCTCGATTCAGGATTTGGGGGATCTAAGTCAAGAAATAGTAGATGAAAAGGGCATATCCAGTCTCCTATATCAAGATGAAAGGCTCGTACCTGATCTTCTAATGGATGAGAATAGCAAAGTTCTACAAATGATGCTTAACATGGGTTACAATAAGAATAAGAAACTTGGGCAGAATGACAACGGCCTGTTAGAACCCCTTATCACTGAGAAGCATATAAGAAATATTGGCCTTGGATGTACCCCTGCAAAGGTAACCATACTTGGAAAAGCGACCCCGGTTAAGAAGGTCAAAAGTCCCCCTCAACTGTCAGCATCCACCCTTCAATTACCAGTATCCATAGGTCGAGTCATAGACAACATTACCTTTGACATAACTGATGTGTGCAGTAGTGATGAAGATCCCATAACTGATTTACCTATGCTCTTTGAGGATTCCTCCCTGCTCATGATTAGTACCTTGTCTTTTGAAACCAATGACCAAACCCATGAAATAAACTTAGTTTATCCCCAACTCATCGATTACAACCAACGAGGACCACCAATTTTGGACACATTTGAAAATGATGAGGCACTCTTGGAATTCATGGGATTGCAGGATAAAATACCATACAGAGATCACAAGGATGGATTCAACATCATACTAGACACATAGGCCTACTATGGGGAAACGATTGAATCCTTCAGTTGCAAAAGTGAAAATCTGATAATAATCTCTATGTCTTTAAGTGAAAACCACACTGTAGCACTCTCTGACCTGAAAATAGTAAAAATAAAAAGATGCATCCAATGGTCAAAACCTCTCCGAGGCACCAGAGGATGAAGGATTCAATCTTCCTCTTAGTGCAATTCAGCAGAAGAAGTCAATGGTCTTAGTAGAGAAGTGCAATCCAGTCAACCTGGGAATAGAGAAAATACCACACATAGCATTCTATGCAGAATCACTTCTCACAGAAGAATAGGAACTTCTAGCTGCATTCCTAAAAGAAAGAAAGATAAAATTTGCATGGGCCTATGTCGACATGCCTGGGCTTGATCCAGAAGTTGTGGTTCACCACCTAGTTATATATCCCGAAGAGAAGCTTGTGAGACAAAAGCTAAGGAAGATGCACCCCCAGATAGCATTATTGGTCAAAATGGAATTACAAAAGCTCTTAGATGCAGGATTCATACGGCTGATTAATTATACAGAATGGGTCTTGAATCTGGTGCCTATTTCCAAGCCCACTGGGGGCATCCACATTTGTACAGATTTCAGAGACTTGAAAAAAGCATGTCCCAAGGATGATTTCCCTCTACCAAACATTGATATGATTGTGGATATGATAGCAGGACATGAGATGCTATCATTAATGGATGGGTTCTCAGGTTACAACCAGATCATGATAGCAAAGGATGACCAACATAAAATGACTTTCACTTGTCTATGGGGGGCATATTGCTAGAATATGATGTCGTTTGGGTTGAAAAATGCTGGACCTACCTATCAAAGGGACATGACAGTAATGTTTCATGATATGATTCACAAAAATGTGGAAGATTATGTGGATGGCATATTTTCTAAATCAAAGAAACGACAAGATCACATATCACCTCTAAGCTCCATCTTTGATAGGCTAGAAAAGTACAAGGTTCGACTAAATCCAAAAAAGTGTGTCTTTGAGGTATAATCAGGAAAGCTCCTAGAGTACATTGTATCGATGAGAGGGATTGAGGTATACCTTGCCAAAGTCAAATAAATCCTCGAAATGGAGGCACCAAAGACATTAAAACACCTAAAGGGTATACAAGGAAGACTCCAATCCATGTGCCAATTTATAGCGCAACTAGCAGACAAGGCTATCCCATATTCTCGTCTACTCCACAAGGGGGTAGCATACAAATTGGATGAGAAGTGTGATTAGGATTTCAACAAAATCAAGGAGTACTTTCTCAAACCACCATTTTTCATGCCACCAATTCTAGGAAAACCCTTGATCCTATATATATCAGCGACAGTAGCAGCTCTTGGTGCTCTCTTAGCACAACATTATGAAAATGGAAAAGAGAGAGATATCTATTATATCAACAGAACTATGGTGGGACATGAGCTGAACTATACATCTATTGAGAAAGCTTGTCTAGCAGTTGTGTTCACCATGCAAAAATTCAGGCATTACATGCTAGCACATCAAATGAAGCTCATTGCAAAGATAGACCTGCTCAAGTACTTGCTTTCTAAAGCAACTATCACATTGTGAATGGCTAAATGGTTTATGATCCGGACAGAGCATGACATTGAGTATGTGGAAAGCAAGGCCATTAAAGGACAAGCAATTGCAAATCAGCTGGCAGAGGCATCAATATACACAGAGAACCCACTTATATCAAAGTTTCCTGACAAATCAATCTTCAACCTAAGTGTAGCAGATCACTAGAAAATGTACTTTGATGGATCCTACACATAACATAGGTTAGGAGTAGGGATCTTCTTCATCACTTCACAACGGGATTGCATACCTAAATCATATAATTTGTCATTCCCTTGCATGAATCACATTGCATAATATGAGGCTCTTGCCATAGGGCTAAGAATTGCAGTGCAATGGAAGATCATGGCACTCAATGTCTATGAAGACTCACAACTCATAATCAGCCAAGTCAATGATGAGTATCAAACAAAGGACGACAAGTTGACTCCATACAAGAAATTGGTTGAAAGACTCAAGGAGTTCTTCATTGATATCACATTTGAACAGCTACCAAGAGCAAATAATAGAGTAGTGGATGCTATGGCTACAATTGGATCGCTATTGGATATCCCACACAACATCCCAAACAAATAATTCCTCATAGATCGGCTTCTCATACTAGCATTCAAGGTACCAGAGTTTGAATTTGTGTGCGAAATCATTGGTCCCGATGATCCCTGGTATCATGATATATACACTTACTTGAGAATGGGAGTTATCCCCGCAAATATAACCCCGAACCTCAAAAGATCCTATGTCAAAAATTCAACCTGTTTTGTCATCCTAGCAGATAACCTATATTGTAGAAGCATTGAAGGAACCCTTTTACGATGCCTAAACATTGAGGAAGCTTTGACCGCTTTAACCGAGGTACATAATGGCATTTATGGTTCACATTCGAGTGATATGACCTTGGCTAGGAAACTGTTGAGGATTGGGTACTATTGGCCTACAATGGAAAGGGAAGCTCACGACTATGTACGAAGGCTTTTGCAGTGTCAGCAACATGGGGATCTCATCCATGCACTAGCTTAAGAGCTCCACCCAATTTTTACACCTTGGCCCTTTTCACAATGGGGGATCGATCTCATTGGAAAAATTACCCCCACCTCATCCAGTGGACATAATTTCATCATCACCACCACAGAGTACTTCATGAAGTGGGTGGAAGCCATTCTCATGACCTATATCACAGGAAAGCAGATATCAAAGTTCTTCCTAAACTACCTAATTTTCCGCTACGATGTCCTTCAAGCCATTATCTCAGATAACAGGACACCTTTCAAAAACCAGGATGTTCATGACCTATGCCAAAATTTTAATATCCAACATCGTTTTTCCACTCCATACTACCCCCAAGGAAATGGCCAAGCTGAGGCTACAAGTAAGACCATCTTAAAGATCCTCTAGAAAATAGTCAATCATGTTGATCATGATTGGAACCCCAATTGAATCCCACCTTATGGGCCTATCGAACAAGTATCTATACACCAACAGGTGCCACCCCTTTCTCCCTTGTCCACGAATCAGAAGTCATTCTACCTATTGAGATCGAGCTTCCATACCTGAGTCATTGCAGAATCTCATCACGAATAAGGAATATCGAGTGTCAAGATTAAATGAGCTGGAACTACTAGATGAGTGGCGCATGGATTCCTTAAACCATTTTCAAGTCTACTAGAACTGTCTTAAGCAGAGTTACAACAAGAAGATCAGGAGTAGGAATTTTCAACTCAGAGAGCTTGTGTTAAAGGAGAATCAGAAAAACATACCAAATCTAGATAGCAAGGGAAAGTTTGAACCCAATTGGTTGGGACCCTTCATCATCACAGTGAGCTATAAGTTAGGGGAATATTAGTTATCAATGCCTAAAGGTGAGCCTCTGTAGGAGACCATAAATAGCTCTCATCTTAAAAAAAATTATGCCTAATCTTCCAAGGTATAAAACCAAAAATACAAAAAAAATAGAAAATACAAAAATAAAAAAAAATCAAAAAAGGATTAAAAATCGTTCTCTAGTGAAAACTACTTCGGTGGCGCTTTGGGCAAGTACCTTGGTGAAAACCTGGCAAACAGGCGCCTTGTGTAAATAAGCACTTTCCATCCACCAGGATCTCCTTGGCTTGTTATACATCATCTATCCATCACGCTTCCATCATCCATCGCGTTCTATATATCCTTCCATCACCCATCTGTGTCTGCATCATAGCTTGATCATGTATTTGTATCATGATCCCTCCTAGTACTATTTGGCCCATTCTCAAGGTCATCTTGTCGTGCCTTTATCAAAGTAGTCTATTGCATCACATTGGGGGCATGTTCTCATCGGATCAAATTCATGTATATTCTCAAGGTTTTCCCTAAATCAAAAAATCCAAAAACATTCATAAAATCAAAAAATCCAAAAACATTCATAAAATCAAAAAATCCAAAAACATTCATAAAATAAAAAAATCCAAAAACATTCAAAATATATATATAAAAAATCCAAAAAATTCAAAACATATAAAAAAAAACCAAAAACTGGTCAAAAAGTCATTCAAAAAGTCAAAAACAGAGTCACCTTGTCGAACTACGGGTCTCTGAGCTCTGAACGTAGGCAAGGTTGATCTTTGATCATCCCCCGAGACACTTAGGTTAGTTCTTTAAGAGTCTTTCATAATAAACTGGAAATCCATTTGATCATATCTCATCAATAATTGAGTTTGTGTCAGTCAAACTATGTGGTCTCTGCGTGTATAACATAGGCAAGGCTAATCTTTGATAAGCCCCTGAGGCCCCTAGGATAGGTCTTTAGGTTAGTCTCTTGGTCAAAATCTCATTAAAACACCAAAAACATTGGAAATTTTGAAAATCAAAACATTTGTAAAACATTTTTAAAAAACCAAAAAAATAGCCTCAAAACATTTCAAAAACATCAAAAACATCCAAATATTTGAAAACATCTATCTGGTCCCATCTCACTTTCACCCGTAATAAACTTTCACTCATAATATATCAATCATCACCCTCAACCTTTGGTGAAACAGTTGGAAACAAGTCTAGCAGGTCTGAAGTGAAAACTCAAAGCGTTAGGGTCTCAAGTCTAGGTCAATAAGTAAACAAGTTGGTCAACTCTTGGTATTGATAGCCTATCATCTAGTCAATCACATATCATCTGATAAAATCATGTCCTAGGATGCATCCTTCCTACAATGGACATCGACATCAAGCATCACTATAGTTTAGTCTTGGCTAGCGGTATGAAGAACATTAGCTTGTTTGTCTACATGATCTTTGTCTTTTGACTTATCTTATTGCATTCATTCCAATGACCTCTCGATGATGTCCAAACAAAGGGATTTAGAGAGAAAGGAATGGGGCAATGATCATTATCTTTCTATCTGTTGTGCTTGTTGGATGTTCTTGTAATATAACTTCGGTATGCTTACTTTGTTTGGTCTGTATGAAGGGTGTTTTAGGTGTCTTGTTGACCACATGGGAAGGCTTTCCTTTCTATGTTTTGGTCTGAGATGTTTGAAATATTTGAACTACATTTTGAATGAGGTTTTGTATGCTAGGTGTGAACAAGAGTACTCCTATCTGATTGTCGAGTCAAAGTCCATCACACTAGGTGCAACACCATCCTAGTTCTTTATACCTTGATGCATCATGCGTAGGTGTGTTATCAAACATAAGGTAAATATCCCTTTCTAAAGTCCCAATTCTTGATAAACAAATCATCATCATCATCATTATCATCTCTAATAATGTAGGCTTGTTGGATCTTATTTCTTCTTCCTTCTTTTGTGCTAACATTGTACCATGACACTTAATCAAAAACATCACTAATGCATCCATCATGCATCCACAAACTATTAGCACGTTGGATATCATCCATATCATATCATATAGGAAACATTGATCATCTCACATGCATTGCATTTCATCATTGCATAATATAGATTTGTTATTCTAAGCATCTCATAAACCATATATTTGCATTCATTATATAAACACTATAAACATCATCATATGCATTGTCATATCATCCATATATACATCATGTCATCCATTTACATCATCATGTAGGCATCATCATATCATATCATGTGCATCATCATGTCATCCATACATGCATCATTATATCATACATATTGAAAAAATACTGAGAAAGAAGAGAGCATGTCATAATATCCCAACATCACATAACATACATCATCATCCATTAGGGGCATACTATAGATCTGTTAGTCTAAGCATTTTAAAATCATTCACATATCATAACATTTGCATCCACGCCATCATAAAAAGTGCATAGAAAAGATACTAAAAAAGAAATGCATCCATCCATCCAAAAGCGTCTGCATAATCATAACATCACATAATGTAGAATCATACATACATCGCATCACATAATATAGAGTCACATCATGTCATCACATCGCATATAGAAAAATAAAATACATCCATCCATCATGCATAAATAGAATAGGACACATCTCATAATCAACTCGATCATATCATATATATATATATCAATAATGTAACTGTCCTAGTATAAATCAGGATCAAATGCCATGTGTATGAATCAATCAATGTATACAAATTCCCATGGGGCTATCAAAAATGCATCATATCATCATATCATATCATGTGCATCATCATGTACTCCATACATGCATCATTATATCATACATATTGAAAAAATATTGAGACAGAAGAGAGCACGTCATAATATCCCAACATCACATAACATACATCATCATCCATTAGGGGCATAATATAGATCTGTTAGTCTAATCATTTTAAAATCATTCACATATCATAAATTTGCATCCACACCATCATAAAAAGTGCATAGAAAAGATACTAAAAAATAAATTCATCCATCCATCCAAAAGCATCTGCATAATCATAACATCACATAATATAGAATCATACATACATCGCATCACATAATATAGAGTCACATCATGTCATCACATCGCATATAGAAAAATAAAATACATCCATCAATCATGCATAAATAGAATAGGACACATCTCATAATCAACTCGAGCATATCATATATATATATATCAATAATGTAACTGTCTTGGTACAAATCAGGATCAAATGTCATGTGTATGAATCAATCAATGTATACAAATTCCCATGGGGCTATCAAAAAAGTAGCCCGTGGATCTAAAAAAGAATAGTGTCGCTGATCAAAAATGTGAGCTAGCCCTAATGGTTGCTCCCCTCACCCGACTGTCTCTCAGGCTGGTCCTGCCTCTGCCCTGTCTGCTATGAAAAATCCAATACCCGAGCCACTAGAGGCACTGCCTGTCTATAGTGTACTCTATAGTACTCGGCCTCTCTCACTGCATCTTGGTACATCCATGCCAGGACTATCCTGCCCTGTGCTATGGCCACCATGCTCTCCAGCTACTGACGTTGGCCCACCTCCTAAGCTAGCTGCATCTCGGTAGCCTATCTCTGATGAACCGCTTGATCACACTCTATCGTAAGGGCCTAGTCTCTCTCATCCATCAATGTTGCAACCTATGCATGAAGTTGTTGTATCAATGTATCCCTCTGATCAGGCTGAGGTGGCAGAGGTGGTGGCAGTGGGTACTGATCTCTCCATGGCAGCTACTGATCTCTAGGAGCATCTATTTTTTGATCTCCTGACCCCCTCTGATCCTAATGCTGGTGTGGTTGGTGGGGAGGTGGTCCTCCTCCTCCGTCTTTTTCTCCATCTACATCTCATCCTCCTCGCCCCCACCCTCACCCCTACCCTTTTGTCCAGCCTCGGGGTCTCGGTCGTGGTAAAACTGTCCTTGGCACTATCAATCTGATGGGAGGTCGAAACCAATCAATGTAAGCCTATGTAGTATTGGGGTCTTCCTGCCCCTAATCATATGGCCATGGCTTGGCTACCAATTGTCTAAAGCTATTCACTGCATTCTCTGGTGGGATTGACTGACCCCATGTGGTCTCCCTGGTGGTGCAAGCAAAAATGGCCACGTACTGATCGTCGAGCTTGTCCTGAATATCTCCAAACTGTCTCGCTACCCAATCTGGCAGGTAATGCTCAATCATCATATCCTCCCTACCCTGCATCAACCTATCCTACCTCACATAAAAAATTTGTTGAACATCGTCATACCATGTGGGCATCCATAGCCAGGGCCTCCAAGTGAATGAGGTCATCTCATCGATCACCCTCTTCCAGTGAGGGATTCCAACCAATCCTGTATGTGTGAATGTCAGGCCACCCTAGTACCACCAAACTGTTGGTTCATCCGTCTCCACATCAACCACTGTAACCCATGGGAAAAGCACAACAATGTGCTCCCAAGCCCAGATGTGAAGAAGTGTGACCCCAGCTCTGATGGCCCTATTATCGCAATATGTGAACTCGTGCAAATCATGATAAAGTGAGGCCAGCATCACTAGTCCACATGCAAAGAATCACTCCCTGAAGAGCATCTGCACCCAAGCTAGACCCCATCCTGGGCTAAAATACCAACCCCGCCAATCTGGAGCTACAAGTCCTGAAATGATAGTAGCCACAATCAGTTGGAAGGTAGACACCCGACCTCTATAACGCTCAAGCTCAATCTGTCCCTCAGAAAAGACAATCTCGTCCAACCCCATAATCTCATAGCAAGCATCAGTCTTGATGTCCATGTCATAAATTACCCTCTCACCATGGATGGGAAATCAAAGAATCCGCCATATGTCCTCTAGTGTGATGGTCGCCTCGCCGATGGGAAAATGAAAAGATGACGTCTCATCATGCCATCTCTCTACCAGTGCGGTCATCATGCCTAGATGAGTCCTGATAGTGGGCGCGTACGTGATGTACCATAGCCTAATCTCTCGAAGGTGCTCCTGAAGCAACTCGTGTAATCCAGTCAATCTGCTAAGTACTAGGGATCAGTGCTCTTGAGAATGAATGGGCTTTGTGTCCTCCTGCACTAGTAAAGCGACAGCATCAAGTTTCATAAAAAATATGGATCCCGTTTGAAGTTTTCACGACTAAAATAGCAAAGGCGTTGTTTGCAATGCGTCACTGTTTGGAAGCTCCAAATTGTGTCATTGGCATCCCCAAATCACAAACTGCACTGTGGCAGCGTCATTTGACTACGCGTTTGTTTGACCAAAAACCATAAACTCCTAACTAAATCGCAGCAGCACCATTTTCATATGCGGCACCATTTGGAGTTTGACCCCTAAATCCCTAACTACGATGCAACATTGCATATTGTAATAGCGGTGTTGTTTAAGGTCGCGTGACACCGATTTTACCCTTTTAGCGACGCCAAACTGTGCCACTGGACTAGTTTTACATTTAAACCCTATTAAATGCACACAAAAATTGAAAATGCAAGTTGGGTTAGGGTCACATACCGGTGGTCCTATGCCTAGAAGTTGTTGGTAGACTCGCACTCGCTCAGAAATGTGTTGGGGAAGCACTCTTTGTGCCATCTCGCATGAAGGTTAGAGCTCAAAAAATAAGAATTGCTAAAGGCTAAGTGTGCAAATGAATTGACAGTGACCCCTTGAGGGTTATTTAAGCATGAAAATTAGGGTTTTTTTTACCTTGTTTAGCCATCAAACTAGGGTTTTGAGCTCCCGACTCTATTTTTTCCCAACCAAGGCTCGTTTTGCATCTTTTTTCTATGTTTTGGCATGTTTTTGGCATCTGGGAGTCTTTTTGGACCCATCGACTAGCTTGTCCTCTTTTTTCGTTAGATCACCCAAAAATCCAAATTTTCATCTAATCTCTCGAGGGGTCAGTATACCAGGATAATCCTTTCGTTGGGGCAGTAGTGGGGCTTTCAAAAAAAATAGAATTTTTTTGAATTTTGATCTTGGCAGATTTATTCTTTGAACCAACACAACAGGTACATTGCTTCAAAGAGGGAAAAAATGTAGACACATAAAATATACTGATTGATCTCATGCACTTGATCCTGGTTTACTAACATCAGTTCTACCTAAATCACTTCTTTTCTAACTCAATCCTAATGTCCCTAATGTCTGTTTCTAATTAAATAATTCATCTTATTTGATTAAGCTCTAAATTCATTCCCTTTAAATTAAATAAATTAATCTTTATTTGATTTAAATCTAACACCATCCCCTTTTAATTTTTATTTTAATTTTAATTTTTGATTCCAGGAGGTATCCCCGCAACCCAGCCCAGCAGTTCCCACCAGTCTTTGCCTTGGGCTTATTTTCGCTGCCAAGTTGGGGAGCCAATGGGGCGAGCTGGGGCGAGACTAGTCCCCCTAGGATCTGCGCAATCGCCCGTAAACCACATGGATCGGATAAGCCCGGGCCTCGAGGTCAACCTCGGGACCTATATGGGATCCCCTTTTAATTAAATAAATCAAACTCTATTTAATTAAAGCTAATATTCATTATTCCTCTCATTTTGATTTATTTAAATCCAAATATCTAAGTCAAAGTGTCAAATTAGCTAATCTCCATTGAAATTAATCAAATCATCATTAATCATAAATCTAATCCATCAAATCCTCTATATTTTGCAACTTGTGCAAGTAAATCAATTTATTGATTTATTAAATCTCCTATTTTCATTCAAAAGGGCATCAAAGTTGGAATATTCCTTAAATTTGAAAATCTCCCTCCAAAGGACTTGTCCATCTAACAAGTCATTAAAGGCCTCTTACATGTCCTTTTCTTGAGCCAAGTGGCATTTAATTCTTCTTTCATCTCCCTCTAATATGCCACTTCTCCAATTTCAAATATCCACCTAATAGCATTAATATGCACATTCATCAAAATGTGCTCCACTTCTCTCCACTCACATGTTGACAAGTGGCATTATGCTATTGGTTGATTTTCTGTCCCACATTCATCCCTTTTACTCAATCTTCCATCATTCTCTTCTATAAATAGAGGATTCTCATATTGATTTGGGCTCGAAAACTTATCCAAAGTCATTATCTTCATGTTTTGAGCCACTTCATCCATTGTCATCCATTTTCATAGTATTTTTTATCATTTCATAGCTAGGTTATGGAGAAATTTCATCAAGGAGCATGAAATCTTCATCATTGATCATCACCAAGCTTGCAAGGAATTGGGAAAGGGCTATTTTCCACATCAAAATAGCACCAATTCCCAAATGGGATTGAGAGTTTGTTTGTTTTGAGCAAGATTAGGTAGCTTTTATTTGTGTTCTTCATGTTATTTCTTGTTCTTGATATTTCAAATGAATCTTATGTGGAATGATGATTTAACTTGCATAATGGACTAATAATGTGTTGTTTGTTTGTGTTTGTGTAGGTCTAGGATCACCATTCACAGTATGTATGCATGTATGTATGTATGCCTATTTGTATATATGTATGTGTATATCAGTGAATGTATGTATTTATGCCTATATGTATGCATGTATGTAAGATTGTGTGTACATATTTACATGTATGCTTGTATGTATGTAAGATTGTATGTACATATGTATTATGCTTGTATGTATGTAAGTATGTATGTATTTATGTATTTATGTATGTCTTTAGAGGGAGGGAGAATTTTAAGAGAGAGAGAGAGA